>JADBJO010000050.1:1127500-1245000 GCA_016801955.1 Conus betulinus | reverse complement strand
AACCAGGACAATGACATGTAGTAAGATGTGACCTAAGCACAATGTGTGTGCTCTGTTCTGATAGAAGTAGATGTTTAATTCTTATCTTCTTACGCTCAGAACCCATATGTTTAGTTCAAAAAGAATTTTTTTTTAATGTTTTCCCAGCGAGTTGTAAAACCAATGCTCTTTTTTTTTTTCTCTCACCTTTTTAATATCTGTTTGTTTATGTTTCTTTTCTTTTTAATTGTTCTTATTACCCTTTATCATGTTACTACCCCCCCCCCCCCCCCCCCCCCCCCCCAAAAAAAAACAAACATCAGCAATTCAGTCCAAAAAATTGCAGTAATTTTTGTCTTCTATCATTGCACAATATTTTATGTATGTATATGCCTGTCATTATCATCAGAAACAGAAAAGATGTGACCTACCAGCAAAGCTGTGGTCAAGGCAGTTTTTCAGTTAACACAGCCATGCTTGGACAAGGTTATCATTAATGCAGGCCTCTGATCACCTCGGGTCGGATCCAACAAAGTGTTTCAACAAATCAAACAAGCCATATGTTGTGCAGACAATAATATGGTGCAGGCCGTGTTGTAGTACAAACCATGTTCATTAGTGCTGACGTAAAGCACTGTATGTTGTACAGACCATGGTATAGTACAGACCATAATATAGTAAAGCCCATAATGTTGTACAGACCATGGTATAGTACAGACCATAATATAGTAAAGCCCATAATGTACAGACCATGGTATAGACCACCACAATAGAGTACATCCTGTAATATTCAGACATGGTATATAGAACCATAATAGAGTGAAACCCATAATGTTACACAGACCATGGTATAGTACAAATCATAATAGAGTACAGCCTGTAATGTTGTACAGACCATGGTATAGAACCAATAGAGTACCATAATAGAGTACAGACCTGTAATGTAATGTACAACCTGTAATATTGACAGACCATGGTACAGTACAAACCATAATGGAGTACAACCTATAATGTTGTACAGACCATGTTTGATACAAAAGATACCAAGCCTTGTATGTTGTACAGTCCATATTCAGGCAGTGACAGCCCTAAACATGGCCCTTTGCGGTAGGCTGGTTTCACAGCAACACTACCTTACCTTACAGACCATATTATAGTACAGACCGAGCCGGAATAACTCTGTTGGTAGAGTGCCGGACTCGTAATCCTAGGGTTGCGGGTTCGAATCTCCGCCGGGCCGTTTCAGTACAGGGGGATTTTTCCCTCAGAGTTAACATTGGTTCTGACTCCATTTCCCATACAGTCCTTCGAATGAGACTCTAAACCGAGGTTCTGTGTGTGAACACGCGCGTAACATCTTGCACACACGTAATCCCTTCACCAACTTTCAGAAGAGAAGGCCAGTTTGGCCGTTGGTATGGATGACATGTTACGCATAGCATGCACCTTCCCTGAAGATGGAGTATGGCTGCCTTAATGGCAGGATAAAAAATGTCATGCACACAAAACTCCACTCCCTTTGTTGGACAGATGGGATTAATCCTTGCCTGTCTAAATAGGGAGTGTCAGCAGGAGTATCAGCCTGTGTATGCAGAAGAAGAATAGTACAGACCATGTTAGATAATGAAATATAAGCAGTGCATGCAGTACAGACCATGGTGAATAGTACAGACATCAAGCACTGTTTGTTGTACAGACCCATGATGTAATACAGACCAAGATGCAGTATAGATCATATGATCATGCATACCATGTTCAATAAATTGTACAGAGCATTTACAGGCCATGTTCAGTTATGAAGATGTCGAGTACTATGTGTTGTACAGAATATGTTGTAGTACTAAGAATATTGAATGACGAAGACATGAAGCATTGATGTACAAACCATGTAATAGTATAGGTAATATTCAATAATATACACATCAAACACTCTGTGTGTTGTACAGACTAAGTTACAGTGCAGATCACCTGCAGAAACGAAGAGATATTCCAGGCTGTCTTTATTGAAACAGGTGTAATCTGTCATATGGACAGAAATATAAATCGGGCCATGTTGAAAAATGCAGATGTAATCTGTAGTACAGAGATGGAAGTTCAGATGATGGTGAATGGTACAGTAAATCTGTCATAAAGTGGGAACTACATTTCAGGAAGGTGGACTGAAACAGATGTAATCTGTCATACAGAGAGAGAGAGAGAGAGAGATTCAGGCCACATGAATGATACAGATGTAATCTGTCCTTCAGACAGAAATGTAGTTCAGATCATGTTCAGTGATATGTTATGTGTCATATAGGCCAAGACATAGTTCGGACGATGTTAAATTATACATCTGTTGTAAAGACTGTAATATTATACATACCATGTTGAGTGATATGAATGTAATTTATCATACAGAAATGCAGTTCAAGCCATGTTAAATGATACACATGTAATCTGTCAAACAGACTGTGATGTAATATAGGCCATATTGAATTATATACTTGTAATATGTCTTACAGAGATGTAGTTCAGGCCACATTAGATAATACAGATGTAATCTGTCAACAGAGAAAAATCATAACAGTTAGCCACATTCAGTGATACCGCTGTAATCTGTCACACAGAGAGAGATCTAGTTCAGACCATGTTCCTTGATATGGATGTAATCTGCCACACAAAGATATATCTCAGGCCATTTTCAGTAATACAGATATAATGTCATACAAACTTGTGATATAAAACAGGCCATGTTGAATGATACAGATGTAATCTGTCATACAGACAGAACTGTATTTTAGGCTGTGTTGAATTATACCAATCATACGGAAGGCCAAGATCGAAACTTGGCATCTAATCCTGATTGTGCAGCATAGTCTTGTTCGCTTGAAAGATGACAACGGTTTAGCCATCTTGTCATTAACAGTTCAGAGCCGGTATAGCTCAGTTGGTAGAGCACCGGACTCGTAATCTTGGTGAACCTGGGGTTGCAGGTTTGAACCTCTGTCGGGGCGTTTCAGTACAGGGGGGATTTTTCCCTCGGAGTTAACATTGGTTCTGACTCCATTTCCCATACAGTCCTTCGAATGAGACTATAAACCGAGGTTCCATGAGTGAATGCACGCATAACATCTTGCACACACGTAAAATCCCATCACCAACTTTCAGAAGAGTAGGCCAGTTTGGGTATGGATGACACGTTACACATAACATGCACCCTGCGTGAAAAATGGAAAGAATGAAGGAAGTAAGGAAAACAAGTGACTGATATTGAACGATACTGACTGGATGACACGGGAAACGACTGAATGAAGCGCCAGCTGGGTAGACAGCCCGTTGTGTAAATGAGTGTTGATTGTAAAGCACTTAGAGCTTGGTCTCTAGCCGAGAATAGGCGCTGTATAAGTATTCATTATTATTATTATTGTCATTGTTTGTCTTTGCAGGATGTAGCTGTTTTCCCATATATGTCTTTGACAGCCAGTGGAAAGATCATGTTTAGTTGGTTGGGCTATGTTGAAAATGATGAACTATTGATGACAGCTGAATGTCTGAGTTGTGTCGTACATAAATTATTGAATGACAGATAGACATCTGAAATGTGTCGTACATAAATTATTGAATGACAGATAGACGTCTGAAATGTGTTGTACATACACTATGGAATGACAGCTGACATGGAATATGTTATACATAAACTGTGGAATGACATCTAGACGTCTGAATGTGTTGTACAGACCAACCTGCAGGACCAGGCTGCCAGGGACAAGGCTCTCAATCAGATGGCGTCCATGTCATCGGCGCAGATCGTGTCGGCCTCCGCCATTCACAACAAGGCCATGGGTCAAGGTCTCTCTGGACTGACCCCTGGAATGTCCCCTGCCTCTCTGTCCGTCCTCCTTACCCTGGGGCTCCATCGGTCAGTGGGTGTAGGATGTAGGTGTGGGTGTGGGGGGGGGGGGTGTGGTGTGGTGGTGTACTATGTTGCTCTGGCATTTGTGTGTGTGTGTGTGTGTGTGCGCACGCATGTGTGTGTGTGTGTGTGTGTGTGTGTGTGTGTGTGTGTGTGTGTGTGTGTGTGTTCAAAGTGACAACATAATGTGTTGCTCATGTACATTCATTCATAAAATCAGTGTGTGTGTTTTGTTTTTTTTGCATTGAGGTCAGAGATCATCTAAACATGCGCTGAGATAGAAAAAAAGACAGTTGTAGACAAAGAAACTATGTCCTGTATAAAGGAAAAGACATCTGTTGCTCAGCCAAAAAAGACAGACAAAAAAGAAAGTTTAAGTGTACAAAAAAAAAGTTTTTTTGCATTGAGGTCAGAGATTAAGGAAAAGACAGCTGAGATAGACAAAGATGATATGATGAAAAAAGACAGTTGTAGACAAAGAAACCATGTCCTGATATAAAGGAAAAGACGTCTGTTACAGCCAAAAAAGACAGATAGAAAAGAAAGATTCAGTGTACAAAAAAAGACATGTCCAGATATAAAGGAAAAGACAGTTGTAGAAGACAAAGATGATATGTCCAGAAATAAAGGAAAAGACAGCTGTAGAGAACAAAGAAGACGTCCAAATATAAAGAAAAGACAGCTATAGAAGACAAAGAAGATATGTCCAGAAATAAAGAAAAAAAAAAAACCCCAGCTGTAGAGGACAAAAAAACCTGTCCACATATAAAGGAAAAACCAGCTGTGGAGGACAAAAAGACCTGTCCACATATAAAGGAAAAACCAGCTGTGGAGGACAAAGAAAACATGTCCAAATGTAATTTAGAAAAGACGGGTCTGGGGGACAAAAAAGATCTGTCTGGATGTAAAGGAAAAGACAGTTGGCTACAGAGGACAAACAACACAGTGTATAAATAGATGATAACGGACATCACCTTCATAGGAAAAACTCGTTACAGGTGAGAGATGGTCACCATCATCTTCATGGACTCTGTATGACACAACAGTTCATAGATGTTAGATGATAACCATGATCCTTGTGGACTCAGTATGACACAACAGTTCATAGATGATAGATGATGACCATCATCTTTGTGGGTTCCATATTGCAAAACAGTTCACTGATAGATGATGATGACCATTGCCTTCATAGAATTAAATGTGACAAAACAGTTCACTGATAGATGATGATGACCATTGCCTTCATAGAATCAGTTGTGACAAAACAGTTCACTGATAGATGATGATGACCATTGCCTTCATGGAATCAAATATGACAAAACAGATCACTGTTAGTTGATGATGACCATTGCCTTTTGTTAGAATCAGTTGTTGCAGATCAAAACAGTTCACTGGGGTCTGATGAGTGGACTAGCCGTTGGACGTGCATCAACCTTTTCCAGTTATTCTTTTATGCAGATCTGTCAAGTTCTCGTTTGTCTGTTTGTCTGTCATGTTGTGGTTGAATTTGGTTTTGTCCGTCTCTACCATGAATGGGTGACTTTGGTTTTGTCTGCCAGTCAGGGCTTTTTTCTGATGTGACTCATTGTTTGTGATGTGACTGGTTTTGTCTATCACTCTACATCAGTGTGTGACTTTGGTTTTGTCTGTCACTCTCTCGTTTGTCTATCAGTCTCTCACTCTGTCATGAATGTGTGAATTTGGTTTTGTCTGCCACTCTGAATGTTTTTGGTTTTGTCTGTCACTCAATCAGGAATGTGTGACTTTGGTTTTGTCTATCACTCTATCATCAATGTGTGACTTTGGTTTTGTCTGTCACACTCTCATTGTGTCTGGTTTTCTTGTCTCTCTCTATCATGAATGTGTGACTTTGGTTTTGTCTGTCACTCTATCATGAATGTGTGACTTTGGTTTTGTCTGTCACTCTATCGTGAATGTGTGACTTTGGTTTTGTCTGTCACTCTATCATGAATGTGTGACTTTGGTTTTGTCTGTCACTCTGTCATGAATGTGGAACTCTGGGTTTTGTTTGTCACTCTATCATGAGTGGGTGACTTTGGTTTTGTCTGTCACTCTATCATGAATGTGGAACTTGGTTTTTGTCTGTCACTCTGTCATGAGTGGGTGACTTTGGTTTTGTCTGTCACTCCATCATGAGTGGGTGAAACTTTGGTTTTGTCTGTCACTCTGTCATGAGAGGGTGACTTTGGTTTTGTCTGTCACTCTGTCATGAGTGGGTGACTCTGGTTTTGTCTGTCACTCTATCGGGAATCTATCAAGGTTGAAAGGTTGTTTCACTGGATTTCACATTATGTCAGCTGGAGGGTGGGGTTTCTTCCGTAACACAGAACGTAGGACATGTATGTGTATGTTTATTTGTGTGAAACATACATTCACATACTGCATGCACTTGAGACCATGTTATAATGAGGTTCTCGTACATGCAATAAAAAGTCAGAAGTCAGACTCAAAGATTAGATTGACTGTTATTTGTGGACTGGAAATGGTAAATAAGTCGGGGGGGGGGGGGGTGTTCAAGTACCTTGTGTTGCTGGATTAATTTGAATGATGCATAAAGCAGTGATGAAACATATCCACAAAATGCATCAGTACTGTGACAAATAACAGGAAAGACATATAGCTTGATAAGGAAAAGGTGGCGTGAAACATAAAGAGAAAGAGTAGTCTGTCTCACCAGAAAATGGGGTTAGTGATATGCAAACTGCGAAATCATATGAAACCTTTTTTGCATTCTGCTGTCACATCCCATAAATTGTTGTTGTTGTCGTAACCAGGCTAAAGCTCCAGGGATCATCCAAACAGCTGAAGTGTTTGAACGCTATGGTACAAATGCATCAGCTGGGGATGAGAACATGACGTGTGTGACCGTTTTTGATTACCCCGCCACATGGGCAGCCACACTGCAGTTTCGGGGGATTTGGGAGACTGATAATGTTATGCTAGGAGTTTGTCACAACTGAAGACAATTCCTGCATAACTATGCAGAGCATGACAACATTTTGATGTAGCCTTGGTGTTCTAACCTATGTCAGTTGGCCTGACACAGCCTTAAGCGAAGGCGAACATCCCATAAGTGAGAATGTTAGCACCTATAAAACAAACAAAGATCTGGTCACCGTCAAAGAGGAAGAAAAAAAAACACATTCATAACAAAGATATCAGACGTTCTTGACGGACAAAGGAGTCCAATTAACAATGGCAAAGATGTAAGTAATGTGATGGAACACGAAACAAATATTCTGAACATTGGGAAAGAGATTTGTAATGTGAAAGAGGTTTGTGAAATTGATAGAGATTTGTGATGTGAATGAACATGTTGTGATGTGAATGAGCATGAAATACAACCATTTGGAATGAACAAAGGAAAAGAGGTTTGTAAATTCAGCATCTGACTTCAATTTTTTTTTATTGCACTTGTGTGTGTCAGTGGGACTCGAAAATAGAGAAAAGACATTGGGGTATGCATGAAGGTAGTTGTAATTTTTAAAAGAAATTTTGAGAAAAGAAGAAGTCATTTGAAAGTAATGAAAAGATTGTTGAATTGTTAATTGGGCTGGTCTATTTTGTTCTGTTTTGTTTTATTTGTTGTATTATATGTTGGAAGATGGGCTGTGGTATTGGTTGATGTGGAAAAGAGTTGGATATTAGTACAAATGCCAGGTTGAGGCAAGCAAACTTAATTGAAGTTAGTGTTATGCCAGCTAGTACCCCTAGATAATCTGAGTTAGACTGGTGGCGTGACAGTGTGTGATGTCATATATTACTTTTTTCTTATTTTTTTTTTAATGTTTAAATTTTTTTTTAAAGAAAACTCAATCTTTTTTTAAAGAAAACCTTTGATCTCACCAAACTATCATGGATGGAAACTTGCACAAATATTACTTGCCAGCACTCGACGAGAATGGCCTAGTAATCTGAAACTGTGCGGGCAGTGTCAAGCCATTCAGCGGAGACTACAGCACCTTTGACCCCAAGCTGGCCGCCAGCCTGCCGGGAGGAGACCCAGGCCCAGCCTGGCGAGGGAGGTCGATTGCTGGTCCCAAGCTCAGGATGGTGGAGTTCTGTGCCTTTTTGGAACAGCAGCAGGACCCAGAGTCGGTGGGTAGAGTGTTGCAGTCTGTGACACATTGCTGTTGCTGTACAAGAAAATATCCCCTGTCTGTTCTCCTCTGCAGGCCAGGTGTCACAGGTCAAGAGAATACCTCCCACCATCTGCATAACAACTCTGCGGTTTTCACTAAACACACTTCCCTCCCTCCTTTCCTGTTATTCTCCCCTCCCTCTGTTATTCTCCCCTCCCTCTGTTATTCTCCCCTGTCCTCCCTTTCAGCTCAGACATCCTAATCCTATGCAAGGCTTCACCCCCCCCCCCCCCCCCTTTCCATCTCTACCCTTCATCTCTGTATTCTTTTGCCATGCCCACAGGTACATCAACACACAAGACTTGTCAAGAAACACTACTCATGCTGCTGCTGCTGTCTCGCACACATGCGTACACACACACACACACACACACACACACACACACACACGCACACACATGCACGCACACATGCACATACATGCACACACGCACACGCACACACGCGCACATGCACACACACACACACAAGCACAAACAAATGTGCATGCATAGCTACACACACACAAGTATGCATTTGCACACACGCAGACACACACACAAACACATATAAATGCATACACACACACACTCGCACACATGCAACCAAGTGTGCTCCTACGTCATACATACACACACATGGTTGCATACATGTGCGCTCTCATTACCATGTAAATCTCGCCATGGCACTCCTGTCTGTAAAGACCTATACTGGCTTCCTATTTAACGAAGAATATGATTTGAAATTTCCTACACCTGCTTTGATAGTGTTTGTGGAAATGGAGCATAGTATTTTTCAAAGCATTGGAACATTTACCTTCCATCAGCGTCTCTTTTTCCCTGCTACCACTGGTGGAAGAGTAATGAATTACTCCACCATGCAAACAGAACTTAGCTTTCTCAGTCTATCACAGTAGAAAGAAAAACGGGTGGAGAGCGTGGCAGTAGAGAGTCCTCAGAAGAGAAGCCCCCTTCAAGCAAGTGTTTCGGCCTTTAACTCCTGACACTCTAGGGGGGTTGGGCCACACCCGGTTCATGACTCCGGATGTCCCTCTGCTGCCCTTTTTTTTTTTATTTCCCCATCTCGGGATGAGCCATGGTCCTTTTCTCTCAGCTTCTGAAAAAAAAAAATCTTCAGTTGTATCTTTACAAGCAATTCATGAGTTATCAAAAAATGTAGACATTGAGTTTCTTGCCTTTCTCTCTGTCACACTCCTTCAGTCTCATTTTTTTAATACAGTTCTTGATCAGACTTATCCTTACTTGCAGTCTATATATTTCTGCCTTTTTTTTCTTCAAATGCCTTTTTGTTTCTTGTGTGTGTGTGTGTGTGTGTGTGTGTGTGTGTGTGTGTGTGTGTGTGTGTGTGTGTGTGTGTGTGTGCATGCACATGTATGCATGTGTATATGAAAAGGTAATCAAAGCCTCATGGTTGTGTTGCAGTACCACAAGCACTTGTTTGTACATATCGGAGCCGGCGCCACCTATAACGACCCCTTGTTGGAAGTGAGTACAGCTCTGAATATGGGGAAGAGCTGCAGAGAGGTATTTGGCTTTGTAGAAATTGTATGCTGCATGGAGGGGATGTCTGTTTTGTAGAACTGGTATACTCTAAGGAGGGGAGGAGAGTGGGGAAACAAGTGCAGGCAAACAGTTCTTCCTTTAGTACAGTAATTTGGCAAAGATTTTTTTTAAAAAAAGGGGGAGGGGTAAGTGGATGGGGGGGTTAATGGATAGGATTGATGAAGAGGAAGAGGATGTTAAAATGTAAATATTAGATCTTCACTGACAGCATGTGGGAACAATCAAAAAGCGTTGTGAGAAGGGAATGAACACATGAAAAGGGAAATGCCTTTAAGCCACAATGGGACTAGGTACTGGGGTGATTGACGCTGACAATGAGCGCTGTGTTTTCACTGTGATCATTGACGCTGACATTGAACGCTGTGTTTTCACTGTGATCATTGACGCTGACATTGAGCGCTGTGTTTTCACTGTGATCATTGACGCTGACATTGAGCGCTGTGTTTTCACTGTGATCATTGACGCTGACATTGAGCGCTGTGTTTTCACTGTGATCATGTGACATCAGCGCTGTGTTTTCACTGTGATCATTGACGCTGACATTGAGTGCTGTGTTTTCAGGCTGAGACATCAGGCAGATCTACGACAAGTTCCCTGAAAAGAAAGGGGGACTGAAAGAACTGTACGACAAGGGGCCGCAATCTGCTTCTTCCTGGTCAAGTTCTGGGTGAGTTTTCCACTTCCATTCTGTTTTTTGCTTTCTTATTTTTCCAGATTCAGAAAGTGGTCCCCCTTTTTTCTTCTTCACAACCCCCACCTCCACCTCCCGGTGTTTGCAAGTGTCCCTGTTTTTTCCTCCTTTAGGCTGTCACTCTCCCCCTTCTGTTTTGTGAAAATGGTAAATTTTCCAACAACTTCATTTCCCCTCTCCCCCTCCCCTACATACCCCTAGTCTCCTCGCATTATTTGAAAACAGGATGTCTTTTTTTTCCCAGTTGATAACCTGGGTTTTATTGCGGTGACGAGTCATCAAACTGGATAAAGAGCAGGAAAAAGGGGGACCACTTTCAGTTCTGTATGGGTTCAGACAACAAGAATCTGCATTATCGTAGATTTCAATTTCTGTCTTTCTCTTTGAAGGAAAAAGGGCATTGACATATTACATTCTCTGTGTGTGTGTTTTGTGTGTGTGGGTGTGTGTGTGTGGTGTGTGTGTGTGTGTGTGTGTGTGTGTGTGTGTGTGTGTGTGTGTGTGTGTGTGTGTGTGTGTGTGTGTGTGTGTGACTCTGTGTGTGTATGTGTGTGTGTGTGTGTGTGTGTGTGTGTGGACTCTGTGTGTGTGTGTGTGACTGTGTGTGTGTGTGTGTGTGTGTGTGTGTGGACTCTGTGTGTGTGTGTGTGTGGTGTGTGTGTGTGTGTGTGTGTGTGTGTGTGTGTGTGTGTGTGTGTGTGTGTGTGTGTGTGTGTGTGTGTGTGTGTGTGTGTAGGGTGACATCAACACCAATATGCAAGATGAAACGGGGGGATTTTATGGAGTCACCAGCCAGTGAGTATAATTGTTCTTTTTTCTTCTTTTTAACTCTCTCCAGTGTCTGCAGGTGCATACGCATCAACAGGCAAACATGCACAAAGACTGGCATGCACATATTTGACTCATTCATTTAAGACAGACAAAGGTCAAAGGTGACATTGTCCTGTGCCCAGTCTCTGAAGAATGCCAGGTGGAATGGAGCCTCAAGGAAATGGTGCAGTGCACAACACTGGTCAGACTATGACAAAACAACTGGACATAGCTAGAAATGCAACAGATGAGTCATATAATGCAGTTGCATGTGTGCACTGACACACACACACACACACACACACACACACACATACACACATATGTACACACATGCATACGTACACACACACACACACACACACACACACGCACGCACACACACACACACACACACACACACACACACACACACACACACACACACACACACACACACACACACACACACACACACACACACACACGCACACATGAACACTCGCACATGTAGTGCATATTGTTATCTTTTTATTTAACAAACTTCTTTATCCTCAATTAAAAACTTGTCAACCTGAAAACAGATTTACCACTTGCAAACTTTTACAAGCTTTAGCACAGACACATTCACACACACACATATATACACACACACACACACACACACACACACACACACACACACACACACACACACACACACACACACACACACACACACACACACACACACACACACACACACACACACACACACATACATACACACACACAGAGACTTGCATACACTCATTGTTATCTTACTGTTTAAAATTTGGTCTAAAATCATTGAAGGCAGACAGATGTCAAATTGAAGATCCAGTGTTCTGAGTTCTTTTTGTTTGATTGTGTCAGTGAAGGAACTAAACAGTTCTTGATACATTTCATGCTGGAACTCAACGCTGACTTCTTTTTTTCTACTTAGATGACATGTTGTCTTAAAACTAGACTAAGAACATGTATGTTCCCTCAGCGTAAGTGTAACTGTGTGTGAAAAATGTGCTATTTTAATTGTGTGTATTGATGCAGGTGTTTGTGTGTGTATGCAACTGTATCGTGTTTTTACATGTGTGTAGGTATACAAATGTTTGCATCTCTGTATGTATGTTTCTGCAGATATATGAATGTTCAGTGTGTAAATGTATCTCTTTGTAGTTTTGTGTGTATGTGTATGTGTACATTTCATTTTAGTGTGAGAGCTTTGAGAATATGACCATTCTGGTGTATGTGTGTGTTAATATGTGCATATTTCATTTCAGGTATGAGACCAGTGACATCATGTCCATTCAGATGTGTGTGTGTGTTAATATTACATATTCATTTATGTATGAGACCAGTGGCATCATGTCCATCCAGGTGTGTGTGTGTGTTTAAATGTACACATCTCATTTCAGGTATGAGAGCAGTGAGAACATGACCATTCAGGTGTCGACCAAGGTGTGTTCCTTCGGCAAACAGGTGGTGGAGAAGGTGGAGGTAGGTTTAGTGATATCAGTCTCTGATGGATTGACAGTTCACCTGACATCTCTCCCTCACTAACTGACAGATCATGTGACATCCATCCCTGACTGACAGGTCATATGACGTCACTCCCTGACTGATTGTCAGGTGATTTGACATCACTTTGTGGCAGATTGTCAGGTTACTTGACATCACTTCGTGGCCGATTGACAGGTGATTTGACATCACTTCGTGGCTGATTGACAGGTCAGTATGACAGTACTCCCTGATTCACTGTCCTGATTTATTGACAGCTCATGTGAAGACTATCTCTGACTAATGAGCAGGTCATATGACATTCGTTCCAGACTGATTGACAGGTCTTGTGACACCTGTCTCTGACTGATGGACAGATCATGTGAACTTGTTGCCAGACTGGGTCATGTGACTCAAAACAAATGTAATTCAAAGTTTGAGACTTGGTTACTTCTGAAAAAAAAAAAAATCATCATTCACGTAAAAGGTAGTTCTTAATCATACCTTTATGTCCATTACTGTTAGTAATTATTAATACAAGGAAAAGACATCAAATGATTCCTGTCAACTGCTTTTGCTCCTGGTAGGAAACAGTTGAAAATTATGATCTCCTAACAAAGAGAAAGAAAAAAAATGTAATCACACCAATTTTGAAATAAAAATCTGGAAAAGCAAAAAGCTGTTTGTGAATTTGTATATTATGTGTGGTTGATTTGAAAGCTGACCATTGTTGACTGTGAATCCAGAATCTGTTTGTAATCTGAAGGGTGAATCCCCCACTTTTTGGTAGACTGAAATATTACCCCTGACTGATGCTGTTTGCAAATGGTGGCCTCTTTTGCTACAGCTGTTATCCTCAAATGGCGCATCTTAATGAACAAAGCATCCCAAATAGCATATATGAGAATGAAATAGTCACTGTGTCAACAGGCGGAATAGGGCAGAACGGTGGTTACCTGGTATTGGTGGATGGGCAGTATAGCATGGATGGTTGCTGAAAGGTGCAAGTGTCAAAGAGGATTTATTTTCCACCTGATTTCAGACAGAGTATGCAAGGTTTGAGAACGGGCGATTCATGTATCACCTCCATCGATCTCCTATGTGTGAATACATGATCAACTTCATCCACAAGCTGAAACACCTACCAGAGAAATACATGATGAACAGTGTGCTGGAGAACTTCACTATACTGCAGGTACACTCTGTGTGTGTGTGCGTGTGTGTGTGTGTGTGTGTGTGTGTGTGTGTGTGTGTGTGTGTGTGTGTGCATGTGTGTGAGTGTGTGTGTGTGTGTGTGTGTGTGTGTGTGTGTATGCATTTGCATGTGTGTGATTGTGTGTGTGTGTGTATGTGTGTGCATGTTTGCATTCGAGTGTGTGTGATGTGTGTGATGTGTGTGTATGTGTGCGCACATGTGCATTCACGCATGCACATGTGTGTTGTGTATGCGTGCATGCTTGCCTAGTGCTATAGAGCACAGTGCATATTGGTGTAAAAGGGAAGTTTGTCATTGAGCATCTTTTGTAAGTATGATTAAATGTGTTTGTAAATGATGGAGTTCTTTCTTTGTGTCTGTGTACATCACACTGTTTTGTGTTTTCTCACACATCTCTGACACCACAGTCAGCATTATCCTATGCTGCTTCCTGATAAGTCAGTATGTATTGTAAGGGTGCTGATTCATCCTTTGTGTGTGTGTGTGTGTGTGTGTGTGTGTGTGTGTGTGTCCATTTTCTGTGCCACCTCAGTCCACAGGTAGCAGTCAACTTCAGGTCATCAGGAGTCTGCCCAGTCACTTTGGGGGTGTTCAGTGATGCCTGATCCAACACAAGCAGGACACCACTTCTTATCTCCCCTCTTCCAACAATTATTGTTTAGTTGCAGAACTGTTGTTAGCAGGCTGTGCTTCTGGAGGGAGCCACCATGCCCATCCAACAACAGTCCCCATGAATTTGCTGATACCGGCGACCCCAGCAGCAGAATCAAGGCCATTGACGAGGAGAGACATTCGAAACAGGTCACATGAGAGCAGGGCATGAAGGCTCACAGAAATTGACTGTTTCTTAAAGCTGATCGATGAGGATAATGGTAATGAAGATGATGCTGAGGGTTTCCATTCTAGTTTGAGACTGCATGATGGGGCTGTACTCTATGCTTACTTTCACATATATCCTGGTGTCAACCAGACCCGATAATTGCAGACACCTGCAGTGTTGGTCAGGAAATTTCAGCACACTCTCAGCGATGCATCCATAAAGTGGATGAAACTCGACTGTGTGGTCCCAACTGAGCCCGTAGCAAACTGAACTCTAGGTAGGAGCCGCTCAGGGCATAAAACCACAAATAATTAGCTCTGATGGTAATCAAACCCACAGACTCCCTCTGGGAGTCGGCGACGTTTAATCACTTGGCCATGGCAGCTGGTCTTTCTTGCTTGCCTCTTAAATCAAGAGTCATCTGTCTTGACTGACATGCCACCTCCACTTGAGCAGTTACAACCAGTCAAGTGTCCTCCACTTCATGCCAGGGAAACAAACCTGTTCTTAGCTGTCAACTGGATGTACACACTTCTCTTTGCTCCCTTCTATGATTTGAATGTCCAAGCTTCGTTTCTGATACAAAGCCATGACTGAGTTTCTCCAGATCCCAGTAAGGAAAAAAAGAAAATCCATGACATTGTCACTCAAGTCAGCTTCTTAAATCCAGGCAGATGATACGAACTGGTTGTCAGATGTGACATAAAGTGAATGTCGCATATGACAAGTGACAGTGACTCTCAGAGTGGTAGTCAGAGATGACACAGTGAGAGTGACACACGAAATGATTGTCATGCATGACGAAGTGACGGTTGCCAATGTGACGGTGTGCAGGTTGTGACCAACCGGGACACGCAGGAGACGTTGCTGTGCATAGCCTTTGTCTTTGAGGTGTCTTCCAGCGAACATGGGGCACAGCATCACATCTACAAGCTGGTCAAAGATTGACCACAGGTCAAGGACTGTTGAACAAAGGTGGAGGTGAAGGTCACGAACAACGTCACAGAGCAAATAATCAAGACGTTGATGGAGACTGAGGAGAAAAGTGTGTTGCATTCTCCTCAGACACCTCCATGGGCTCTGGTCAGGTGACTTTCATGGGAGGACATGGCTTTGATCATGTGACCTGCCTGTGAAGATACGGGATGTAATGGAATGTGGTAATGTGACCTTCATGTGAATAAAACAGACATGATTATGCTTCACAAATGTGAAATTGTTAGATTTGGTCATGTGACCTACATGAGTCGATCTGATTGGACAGGAAGATGACGTGCCTTCACCTGACTGTTCTGTTGATGATGAGGTTTTTTCCTCTCACGTCCAGCGTCCGACCCTTGACAAGTGTTGTGTGTTGTCTCTGAACTTTCTGTGGATCTTTCTCACCGCCAGTGAACAACTGCTGTCTACCTGCCAATCAAGGGCCTTAACTGGAATGATGGATGAGAGTGACTTGCTCCAGATGTGTTGTGTGCACCTGACCTGGGCGTGATTGCAGACACAGGTTGTCTGCCTCTTATATAGTATGTTGTGAATGTTTGAGGGTAGATTGGTACATGGTGACATTGCCTGTGTGATATGGTTTATGTATGCATCATGGAAGCTAAGTCTCTCTGATTACATGATTTTATCAGTTGGCAGAAGAAGCATGGGGGGGGAGATAGTGAAGGGGGGGGGGGGGGGGGTATTGGGGGGGGGCTCTTTTAAGCCTTTCTCTTTGAAGGAAGTGTGAGCTAGAGAGTATTTGCATTGATCTTACGACACGTTTCAGAATTGTACTGCCTCAGTATTTGCATGGATCTTACGACACGTTTCAGAATTGTACTGCCTCAGACTTGATGTTTGTTATCCCTGTAGTGCTGTTCAGACCTCTCACAGGCTGCTGGCAGTGTTGCAAATGTTTGTGAACAACACAACTAGATACGAAATAGAAGTACATTGCATTGTGTCTTCCTGCTTATGTTCCGAGAAACAAACGATGCATCCAAATGATCTTACATCTCAGATTAAAAGATCTATTTCATGAATCTTTGAATTCAGTGTTTCACTCATTGCTACACTACCGAAGACACAGAACACTGTATTCTTTCCTTATATATTATGATCAAGCTGTTCTTTTCCTTAGTACCAAAACTTTTGCTGGGTTGTGTTGCTTTCACCTAAGCAGCATGTTTAGTTGTTGTTGTTGTTGTTGTTGTCGTCGTACCCTGGCTAAAAGACTCCAGGGATCATCCGAACAGCCGAAGTACTTGAACATGATAGTACAAATGCATCAGCTGGGGATGAGAACATTATGTGTGTGTGACGTTTTTGATTACCCTGCCACGTGGGCAGCCACACTCTGACTTCGGGGGATTTTGGAGACTGATGGTGTTATGCTAGAAGCTTGTCATGACTGAAGACAATCCCATGCACTATGCAGAACTATGCAGAGCATAACAACATTCTGATGTAGCCTTGGCATTCTAGACTATGTCAGTTGGTCTGACACAGCCTTAAGCCAAAGCAGGCATGTTTAGCAGTTAGCCTTTTTTTAAAAATGTCTTTGTTAGGCCACCGACCAGTTAAACAAATGCATTGTTTTATAGATAATTTGAGCTTGTGTACCTGAAATTAATTTTAGATTACTGCGAAAAGCTTTTTTTTTTTTTTTTAGAGATTAATTCAGTTCTTATACCTAAAATAGTTTTTAAGATTGTTAAAAAAAAAAGGTCTACATACATGTATGTTTTTCTGTGCACTCACACTGTGGTGCCCAGTGCTGGATGCTGCATCACGTGCGGAGCATAAAATGTAGCGCTACAAAATGCTGGAGCCATATTGAGCGGTTCAAAGAGAAAAAGATCAAGTGTGCTGCGGAGCATAATAGAAGAGCCAATGGCAGGCGATACATGGGGAAAGAAGGTAAGTGCGGGTGACCAGTGACATGAATGGAAAGATATGGAAGTGTTGCAGAGAAAAGAAAGAAGACTGTAAGGAATGAAATGAATGGAAAGGCAAGAAAGAAGGAAAGAGGGGGGGGGGGGGGGGGGGGGGGGGGGGGGAAAAACAGGCAGTCTTCTTTCTTACTACAGACAGTTTCTTCTGTTCCTCATTTTGGGGTTACATGTCACTATGTTATTGCTAATTTTTTGTTTCAAGTAATGCCCTTCTCTTTCCTATTGTTAAAACTGCAGTTTAATTGCTCATGCTTTATATCCATCTCCCTAATTGATTTTACAATCCCGTTTTTAATGTGTGTTGTATTTAGTGTTGATCCATCAGTGTGTGATGTGAGCATAGTTCATCAATCAAACTGTTCAAAGTTCAGGCTGTCATAATGGCAGTGCAACTCAAAACCTGCAGAACTCGGAGTTCAGTATTTAAATCTCCCGCAGGAGGCAGCTGGGTAACACAGTAAAAGAACGACGGACGGAAAGTTCTCAGCCACGTCATTTGAACACACACCACTCATACTATCAGCTCTGGAGAGGGACTGGGGAGAGACAGGTGAGCTCCTGCTGCTCCTTCCTCCAACTGCGAGTCGAAAGAATCGGGGGAATAGCACAGCCAGGCATATGTGTCTTCTTCATCATCTTTTGCTCAGACAGTATGTATGAACATTGATAGATAAAACAGATAAAGATGAAAATGAAAGACTGTTTGAAATGCAGTTTCCAATTCAGATTCTGTTGTTTAAAAATGACTTCACCTTCAATTTGAACACAGTCAATGTTGCCATAATTGGCTAGAACTCGGTAAGAAATCTGTTCTAACGGACAGCCATCATTTTTGTCCTCATAGTTAAAGTCCTCTGATAGGTGAAAAAAAAAAAAAAAAAAAACATCAGAAATTTTGATTGCCGGAATGGGCAGGACCTGGAGACAGAGGATGAGAAGAGTGGAGGAGGGGGAATAAGGGGTCGGCAGATTCCTTTTTCATGCAAACCGCCAACAACATTGTGAGTCTGATTTCTTTGAATTGGCAGAACAATGAGACAGGGGAGAGAATTGTGTGTGTAGGGGGGGGGGGGGTGTCTTTGAGATTGTTCTAATCAAGGGTTGAAAAGAAGTTAAAAAAAAAAAAAAACACAACGCATTCAAAAAAAAAAAAAAGTAATACGAATGAGAAGCATTTTATTTGTTGTTGTGGATAAGAGGAGGTATGTATTATGCAATGTCTAGTGGTGGTTTCATGTGGTTTTCATTGAAACAACAATCATAGAAAGGTGTTGGGGTCATATTGGAACTGATAATGAAATTTATAATGTTGGGCAAAAACAAACACAATCCTAGCTGGAGTCACATCAGAGTTGGTCACAAAGTTTTTAGTGTTGGCTAAAACAAACACACAATCATGTACAAAAACAACTAACAGAGTGTGTACATACAGGCTTGTGCTCTGAATAGATGAGTGTTTGCTAACATGATCAAACTTAGGTGGCCTGACAATAGATGTTTTTTTGTTTGAAATGGGAGAAAAAAAAGGGTTTTTTTTTGTTTGTTTTTGCAGTCATTATATTCTCAAAATTTTCTGAATGAGCCTTCATTTCCTGTATGTATGTGTATATGTACCTATTTTTAAAATCATAGGAATGTGTGTATACCTGCCCTCTGATACCAAGTCACACAGAAAAATCACGAAAGGCTGGAGAAAATGGTTTATATTATTTCTCAGAGGCCTTGTCGCATACTGATAATTGGCGTCAGAGACATGCAGTATGAACAAAACTTCTTCAGGTCTGTTAGACTCGTGAGACTGAATGGTTTTGCGCTGCAAACAAGTCACAATAGTGCCAGTCAGTTTTTTCATTATAGATTCAGAACACTCGTTCTGTGAAAATGGTTTCGCATCAGCTCCATTGCATAGAATGACTGTGGCAAATATGAAACACTATGAGAATACGCTCTCTTTGAATGCTTCCAAATTTGTTACAAAGTTGCACTCTTCTGAGAGTGAAAGTTTATAAGATGGCAAAGTAAGCGAAATTTGTGGCACTAAATAAATGTTCATTTCAGTTAGTCCCTACTCCTGAAATTTCTTCCTGGAGGTATGATTACCCCATTGTATTTTTTAGAAAAGGATTTAAATACTCTTTGCTCCGTGATGGATCTAAAAGGCTGATGTATGTACGTACAGATACAAGCGTGTGCCATGCGATGTGCTGGGGTTTATGGCTTCATACTAGTTCTGACGGCAGTGTCTGTACACTTGGCTTTTCATATGGTAAAATTTCAAGAGAGCTTCTGAGATTTTAGAGCAGGATGGCTTTTTTCTGTCTCTCTCTCTTTTTAAGCATTGAGGTTGTGTAAAAAAAAAAAATGGTTTTCATGTGATTTTCTACACAATTTCTGTTAAAATCATTCTACATCATTGGGACTATAAATGTCTGGTTCAGAAAATGTGTGGTTTATTCAATCTTATACCGAAGCATGTTTGTTTAAAACAAAACATGTCTGGTTCAGAAACATGTCTTGCTCTGCATGTATGGTTAAGAGAACATGGTAAAGAAATTTTGTGCAGAAAATGTGTTGTCAGGAAACACACAGAAATGATCTCCTGTTTAGAAAACATGTCTGGTGTAAGAAACATGTTTGGTTCAGAAAATACATGTATGTTCAGAAAGCACATTTGGTTCAGGCAACGTAAGTTTAGTTAAGAAAATTGGTCTGATTTTAGGAAACGTGTGTGGTACAGAAAACCTGTTGGTTCGGTAAAACATGTAATTCAGGAAATGTGCATGATTTCGGAAACATGCATGTAGTTTTGGGAGCATGAATGTGGTTTGGGAAATGAGCGTGTGGTTTTGCATACTTGTTTATTTCGAGAGCATATCCTCAGATTTTTGGATTTTTTAAAAGAGGTATGTGGGTTTGGTAATGTGTGTGGTTTGTAAAGAAATATGTCATATTCTGGTCAGGGGAAGATGGCATAACCATGACAGCAAGGGTTGTACAAGTGTGGTGCTGACAGCATGTTTGCTTCTTCTTATAGCTCTTTCCTGCTGCTGCAAAAAGCATTTTTCAGAGTGAAAGTCAGTATAGGTTTGATTCGGTTTTGACAGTGCATTAAGTAGGTTTAACCCAGAGTGATGTCAACGTTTTTAGAGATTAAAAATGTCTGGTTTGTGTGTAGATTTATTAATCATGTTTGGTGAGGAAAAAAATCACTTTCTGATCCTTGTTTTTTAGAAAGAACAGTAAGGAGGATTATGTTTGTATACATGTATTCATGTCAGTGTTTTGTAGATTTCTGTTGATGCATGTCTCAGTAACTGATCCCTTTATGTGCATTGGATGTTGCTAATCCCCCACTGTCAGAAAAGGCTGAGGTCACTGTACCACAACAGAAAGAATGCTGTTGATGACATGAGCTAGCTCTTTACGTGTGGACAAGTGTGTCTGTTGATGTATAAGCACGACTTGCTGTACAAATGTATCTGTTAGTGTACAGCTGTTTGTGTTGCTGTACAGGTGCATCTTTTTTTCTGTACAGGTGTGTGTGTTGCTATACAAGTGTGTCTGTCCCTGTACAAATGTGTGTTGCTGTACAGGAGTGTGGGTGGCTGTGCATATATGTATGTCCCTAGA
Source organism: Conus betulinus (assembly GCA_016801955.1). Taxonomy (NCBI): domain Eukaryota; kingdom Metazoa; phylum Mollusca; class Gastropoda; order Neogastropoda; family Conidae; genus Conus; species Conus betulinus. The sequence goes on along the minus strand of JADBJO010000050.1, from coordinate 1,223,804 downwards.
CATGTGTGCTGCTGTACAGTTGTGTGTGACACTGTACAAAACTTGTTTTCTCACTTAAGTGTGTCTTGCTGTAGAAGTGTATCCCTGTACAAATGTTTTGTTGCTGTACAAATGTGTGTCTCGCTGTATGTATGTGTTTGTCACTGTACAATTGTGCGTTACTGTTCAAGTGTGGCCATACCTGTACAAGTGTTGTACAAGTATGTGTCACCATATATATGTGGCTGTCCTTGTACATGTGTTTGTTACTATATAGTGTGTGTGTGTGTGCTGCCCTGCAAATGTGTTGGTACCTGTATAAGTGTGTGTGTTGCTGTACAAGTGTGTCTGTCTTTGTGTCCGTGTGTTTTGCTGTACAAGTGTGTCTATGCCCGTACCAGTGTGTATTTTAGTACAAATGTGTGTGTTGCTGTACAAAAATATCTGCCCTTATACAGGTGTATCTGTTGCTGTGAGCAGGGTTAGGGGAACTCCATGAGTTCATTACACTGACTTCTTCTATTCACGGTATCCTCTCTGATCTGTTCGTCCAACTGTGTTTGTGCCTTGCCTCGCTAAGTGCGGGCTGATCTCAAAATGAACTGTGAGTTAACTTGTATTACGTATGCTTGGATCTTTGTGAAAACCTGTGGAGTGTGTGTGTGTGTGTGTGTGTGTGTGTGTGTGTGTGTGAAAACTGCAGCACTGTTAGCTTTGCAGTCTTGATAGAAAAGTCATGTACTAGCAATACGGATTGGTTTTGCCTGTCTGTGCTGTGTGTGTGAACATGTGGATTATTGGTAAGGGAAAATAGGACATGGGTTGCCAGTTTTGCTGAAATTTAATCAAGGGATTCACCCCCCCCCCCACCACCCACACACACCACACTTGTGACATTTTGGAGCACAGGTTTTGCTTGGTTTGGGTTGAGACCAGGAGGGTCTGCTGAGTGTATGGATGGACCATAGGTTGTGTCGCTGCGCAGTGCGGAAAAGTCTGATTGTTTCTGGAAGGCTACACATGACCCAGTGCTCGGTGCAGACTGTCGACTTTTAAACCCATTCCTGCGCTTCATACGTGCACATCGTCCGTCCATCTTTGACACAGTACGGTGGTGTGTAGAGGTACAGTGAATGACCTTTAGAAATATGTCCTGTTTCACATTCTCTCAGCATTGCACGGAAGTGATTTTTAGGATGATGGGGGGGGGGGGGGGGGCAATTGTAGTTATTCCCTTGCATTTATCTACCTTCTGTGAATCAACTTGACCATCGAGTTGAAGCTGACAAGTTTATTGATCGTTTACTTTGTAGGGAAAAAAAGTTTGAACCATAAATCAGTGACTGAGTCGGATTAAGATTGTTTTAAGTTTTCTTCATGCCATGCTTTTTTTTTTTTTTTTTTTTTTTTGAAACTTTGTGAATTTTAGACCATTGATGCATCTGTCTCCCTTACTGTCGGTCTCGACTGCAGTGACAGTGACTGACTTCTTTTTTGATTTATCTAGCCTTTAGAATGCTGTCACCTGTACAAGTATGATGTGTCCTGGCACTCTATGTACCAGGCGGGGTCCTCAGGCCTAGTCAGTCCCAGAGACTGGGGGCTCTTGGGAGAGGCTTGCTGGATGCATGATAACCACCACGCCGTGGCTGGACATAGAGACTGCCTGTAGAAGGGGCAGCTGTCCGGAAGGGTTGCTTGTTGACTGATCTGATCATGTCCGTCCTGCTGGAAAGTAATGTCAGCTGAGCCAAATCACTCACTCAAGTGCACTTAAGAGCGCCACCTTCTCTCACATCAATACTTGGCGTTTTTCCTTTTCCTTTCGTTTCAGTCGTTGCTGGGCAGAGGAGGGATTCCCATTATGACTCGGTGTGTGTGTGTGTGTGTGTGTGTGTGTGTGTGTGTGTGTGTAAGACATTTAAAAAACATTTATGCAGAATTTTTATCCCATTTTTACCATGCGGTTTCTTGGATCAGTGTCAATACCCAGTTTTATTTGGAAGTCTGTAGATGTGACACTGACAGAATGCTGAAGTCTATAAAAGACATGCTGACAGAATGAACACAATGCTGAAGTCTGTTGATAATGCTGACAGAATACTGATGTGATGTCTGTAGATGACACTGACAGAATGCTGAAGTCTATAGATGACACCGACAGAATGCTGAAGTCTAAGATGATGACAGAATGCTAAAGTCTGAGAGTGACCAAACAGAATGCCAGTCTATAAATGACACATTGACAGAATGCTGATGTCCATAGATGACACACTGATAGAATGCTGATCAATAAATGACACACAGACAGAATGTTGAAGTGTATATATGAGATTGACAGAAAGCTGAAGTATATCTATAGACGACACTGACAGAATGCTCAATAGACCACATTTTAACAGAATGTTGGTCTATAGATTTCATATTGTTTTCACTACTTTCGATGTACATCATACGATATGAAATCTATCAATGGGGGAGACATTGAGCAAGTCACCAATTTCAAGTATCTGGGCGGATGGATGGAGAGCAGTCAGAAAGATAGCTCTGTTGAAAAGTCCTTGCTTGGTCTGCATGTCACAAGCTGAAAATAATATGGACTTCTAACCTGAAAAAAAAAAAGAACTAAAGATTCATCTCTTTGTATCCACTGTCGAGTCTGTGTTGCTCCACAAACTTGGAAACATGGACCTTAACAAAGCAGATGGAGAAGAGTCTTGATGGGACGTGTACCTGCATGTTGAGGATGGCATTAAATGTCGCTTGAAAGCAACACATGACTAACAAAGAGCTATATGGACACCTCCCTCAAGTTAGTGACAAGATAAGAACATGTAGGCTTTGCATAGCTGGCCACTGTATGCGACATCCAGATGAAGTTGCTTCACAACTTGTACTGTGGCAGCCAACAGGGGGGGGAGAGCGAACAGGGGAAGGAAGACAACAGACTTCATTGATCTTCTCAAAAGGGACACTGGCCTTGAAAACATGATGAGATCAAGGCAGCTATGTTGGACAGGAGCAAGTGGAAGGAGTAGGTCACAGAGGCTTGATAGGGAGATTGGGCTAAACTAACTGGGTCTATAGATGACACATTGACAGAATGCTGATGTCTATAGATGTCACACTGACAGAATAGTCTGTAAAGGACACACTGACAGAAATGCTGAAATCTACAGATGACACACCGACAGAATGCTGAAGTCTGTAGATGACACACTGACAGAATGCTTTAGTCTATAGATGATACGCTGACAGACTGCTGAAGACTATGGATGACACTCAAGCAGAATACTGAAGTCTATAGATGACACACTGACAGACTGCTGAAGTCTATAGATGAAAACTCATGCAGAATGCTGAGGTATATAGATGACACACTGACAGTATGCTGAAGTCAATAGATGACACACACTGACAAACTGCTGAAGTCTATAGATGACGCTCAAGTAGAATGCTGAAGTTTATAGATGACACAGACAGAATGTTGTATGACACAATGACAGACTGCTGAAGTCTATAGATGACGCTCAGGCAGAATGCTGAAGTTTATAGATGACAGAGACAGAATGTTGTATGACACACTGATAGACTGCTGAAGTCTATTGATGACATACTGACCGTATGCTGAAGTCTATAGATGACACACTGACAGTATGCTGAAGTCTATAGATGACACTCTGACAGTATGCTGGTCTATAGATGACACACCAACACTGTCATGCCAACAGTATACTGAAGTCTATAGATGATACACCGACAGTATGCTGAAGTCAATCAATAGATGACACACTGACAAACTGCTAAAGTCTATAGATGACACTCAAACAGAATGCTGACACAGACAGAATGTTGTATGACACACTGACAGTATGCTGAAGTCTATATAGATGACACACTGACGTAAGGCTGAAGTCTATAGATGACACACTGACAGTATGCTGAAGTCTATAGATGACACACTGACATAAGCTGAAGTCTATAGATGACACTCGAGCAGACTGCCGAAGTCCATAGACAACACACTGAAAGAATGCTGAAGTCTGTAGGCAACACACTGACAGAATGCTGAAGTCTGTAGAAAACACAGTGACAGAACACCGAAGTCTGTAGGTGACACATTGACAGAATGCTGAAGACTGTAGAAGACAGACTGACAGAATGCTGAAGTCTGTAGAAGACACACAGAGAGAATGCTGAAGTCTGTAGAAGACACACACAGAGAATGCTGAAGTCTGTAGAAGACACACTAACAGAATGCTGAAGTCTGTAGGTGACACACTGACAGAATGCTGAAGTCTGTAGGTGACACACTGACAGAATGCTGAAGTCTGTAGGTGACACACTGACAGAATGCTGAAGTCTGTAGAAGACACTGACAGAATGCTGAAGTCTGTAGAAGACACACTGACAGAATGCTGAAGTCTGTAGAAGACACACTGACAGAATGCTGAAGTCTGTAGAAGACACACTGACAGAATGCTGAAGTCTGTAGGTGACACACTGACAGAATGCTGAAGTCTGTAGAAGACACACTGACAGAATGCTGAAGTCTGTGTAGAAGACACACTGACAGAATGCTGAAGTCTGTAGAAGACACACTGACAGAATGCTGAAGTCTGTAGAAGACACACTGACAGAATGCTGAAGTCTGTAGAAGACACACTGTCAGAATGCTGAAGTCTGTAGAAGACACACTGACAGAATGCTGAAGTCTGTAGAAGACACACACTGACAGAATGCTGAAGTCTGTAGAAGACACACCGAGTGTGTGTAGATGACACATAGATGGAAATGTCTATGTTGAAATTGACAGACTATTAGAAAAGTCCATTTTGACATAGACAGTTTGTCAGGAAAGTCCATGTATTGACTGTTAGGAAAGTCCATTGCAAAGGGAAGTGACTGCAGGTGGAAATGGAAACCAGTTTTTTCTTTAAAAAAAATGTAATTAATCCATTAGACAAAACAAATTACATGTTGAAACACAGTGTTTCGACTTGATAGGTCAAGACAAAATATGAAGCGTTTCAACCTCTTACGTCTTCTTCACGTAAGATAGACAACGTTTAGGACAATGAAACAAAGAATGAGCAATCGGCTATCTTCTAGAAGTTCGCAAAATGGGTGGTGCAAGATAAGTGATTGCTTATTCTTCGTTTTCATTGTTCTGAATGAGTTTATCTTGCCTGAAGAAGACCCAAGAGGGCAAAATGTGTCGTGTTTGTCTTGTGATTTGTTTGTCCCCTTGTTTGGTGGATTAATTTTAATTTGTCTTTAAAGAAAAGTCCATGTTGAAATCGATGTTTTAGGACTGTTAGAAAAATCCATGACGGAGTTTATGGTTTGTTTGATAATAATAACAGTCCATGATAAAGTTGATTGCTAGAGAAGTCTGCGTTAAAAAATTCCATGTCGAAGTTGACAGTTTGTTGGACTGTTAGAAAAGTCTGTGCTGAAGTTGACTTGTAGTAAAATATGTTGAAGTTGACAGTCAGAAAGTCTGTGTTGAAGTTGATTCTCAGAAAAGTCCATGTTGAAGTTGACTGTTTAAAAAGTTTATGTTCAAGGTGATTGTCAAAAAGTCCATGTTTAAGCTGACTGTTAGAAAAAGTCCATGTTGAAGTTGACTGTAAAAAAAAAGAGTTTATGTTCAAGTTTGACTGTCAAAAAGTCCATGTTTAAGCTGACTGTTAGAAAAGTCCATGTTGAAGTTGACTGTTAAAAAAAGTTTATGTTCAAGTTGACTGTCGAAAAGTCCATGTTTAAGCTGACTGTTAGAAAAGTCTGTGTTGAAGTTGTGTTAGAAAAGCCCATGTGAAGGTGCGTGTTTCGACAAATCTATGTTGAAGTTGACAGTTAAGAAAGTGTGCTTGTTGACTGTTAGAAAACTCTGCGTTGAAGTTGACTATTAGAAAAAAACATGTTGTTAGGTGACTGATAGAAAAGTCATGTTAAAGGTGACTGTTGGAAAACTCTACGTTGAAGTTGACTATTAGAAAAATCCATGTTGCTAGGTGACTGTTAGAAAAGTCCATCTTGTTAGGTGACTGTTAAAAAAAGGCCACGTTAAAGGTGACTGTCAGAAAAGTCCATGTTAAAGATGACTGTCAGAAAAGTCCATGTTAAAGATGACTGTCAGAAAAGTCTGTGTTACAGGTGACAGAAAAGTCCATTTAAAGGTGACTGTTATAAAAGTCCATGTTGAAGCTGACTGTTAAATGTCCATGTTGAAGCTATTAGTGAAGTCCATGTTGAAGTTGACTGTTAGAAAAGTCCATGTTGTAGTAGACTATTAGTGAAGTCCATGTTTAATGACTATTAGTGAAGTCCATGTTGAAGTTGACTGTCTGAAAAATCCATGTTGAATTAGACTAATAGAAAAAATCCATGTAGAAGTAGACTATAAGTAAAGTCCATGTTGAAGTTGACTTTTAGAAAAGTCTGTGTTGAAGTAGACTCTTAGAAAAATCAGAAAAGTCCATGTTGAAGTTGACTGTTAGAAAATCCCCTGTTGAAGTAGACTATTAGTGAAGTCCATGTTGAAAGTTGACTGGTAGAAAAATCCTTGTTGAAGTAGACTTAGAAAAATCCATATTGAAGTTGACTTGTAAAATCCATGTTGAAATAGACTATTAGCAAAGTCCATGTTGAAGTGGACTGTTTGTTGTAAGGTTTCTGTGATGGGGTTGCCCAGTGATGCTCCAGACATCTCCCTGGTGACCTCATGTGGGGTCAGTCGGTGCTGCGTTGGAGCCAGTCAAGATGGATTCAGTAGCATGGTGAAGATCATCACACAGGATAACATGTACAGCTGAAAATTTGTAGGCTGTGAGGTAGACAGTTAACTTGTATAAATATGTAAAGGCTGTCTCTGAGTTCACCATTACAGCTACATAACTCATGTGATGGTGTATTGATACTCCAGTTATGACGATATATATAGGATAACAGCTGATGGAATAATGGATGTAGATGCAGCAAGATGGATACTTCTGATTAGGCTAGTAGGAGCATATTCACTACTTTGGAGTAATGGTAGGTGTGGGAGAGAATGATGGCCAATAGGGTGTATGCGATGTGCATGTTTATGTGGCATTTGTATTTGAGTATGCATGAGTATATCTATGCATGCATGTGTGTTGTGTGCGTGTCGTTTCCAGGCGTTTAGCAGAGAGCTGATGTTGGCCAACTTGTTGCCATGTTAGTCTTAGAGTCCATCCAATACTACTGACCAGTATGTGCCTTGCCATGCTGGCCCTCCCCTATCAGGCTTTGATGTCCACATCATCACCTGAAGGACATGGTCCGGCCCCTGATGTTCCTCTCTATACACTGCTGCCCTCCAGCCAGTCCTCCTCATGCAATAACATGGACACAGTGCCACTGTCTTGTAAATGGTGATACAGGCATAACACAGGGTTATGTCACACCTGTTTCTTCTTCATCGTCATGGCAGTGGTGTGCAACCATGAGTGTCATTTGTAGCCACTGTGCTAAGTGGTGATGTTCTGTTGAGACTGTCACAGTGTTTGTGTGTTTTAAAGAACAAGACAGAGTAGAGCAGAGAGAGTAGAATGAACAGTAGTAACTGCTGCTTGTTAGTGCCTCTTTTGGTGTTGTAATTTTGTTTCTGTGACACCTCAAGGTGAGTTTGGTCATGCTGCGTGTGTTCAGCATATAGAATTGAGGATGGCATTAGTTGACATACCAGGTGCTGTGCTGTCCAGTTTTTAAGCATGGTAGTATGATGGGCCACTGTTGTGTGATGTGTGTAGATTCAGAAGGCACTGGGTAGCAATGTCTGCTCAGTAGGAGGATGTGATGGACAGGTTCTCAGATGTGTAACATGTAAAGTGATGCCCTAAGTGAATGAAGACATGCATACATCAAATGGTACACTCATACACGCACACGCACACACACACACACAAAGCATTGTTTCCATCCATCAGTTTTATTCTTATCTCTACATGTCACATAGTGTGTTCAGACTGCAAAGCCTTTTTCTTCTTCTTCCATGTTCCTCAGCCAGAACTCTTGTCAGGCAGATGGATGTGCATGTGACCAGTTTCTTTCTTGTGATCACTTTACATCTATGGCTAAGGCACCCACAACGGTCTTCAGGGACAGTTGATCAGTCTGTCAGTGTCACTACTAACCTTAGCAGTTGAACAATTATGGAACAGCACCCCATTAATTATGTATGTGAAGATGGCGGTGTAGCCTGATCAACCTTGACCTTGTTAGCATAGCAGAGAGAGGCTTAGCCTGATCAACCTTGACCTTGTTAGCATAGCAGAGAGAGGCGTGGTGTAGCCTGATCAACCTTGACCTTGTTAGCATAGCAAAGAGAGAGGCATGGTGTAGTCTGATCAACCTTGACCTTGTTAGTATAGCAAAGAGAGCATATTAATGCCGTTTTGCATAGCTGTCCAAGGGGAAAACATGGGGTTGAGGGGGGGGGGGGGGGGGGGGGGGGGGGGGGGGGGGGGGGGGGGGGGGGGGGGGGGTGCTCCTTTTCTTTTAATAATTCAACAACTGTCACTTTTGCTTACATTTCATGAAGATGAGGAAATCGTGTATGTTTTGTGTGTGTGTGTATATGAGTGTGTGTGTGTTAAATGTTACAATGTTCTTGGAATGATCATGTTCTCACTGATTATTAGAATCTCAAAATCACAGATGTTAGCAAATTAATCATATTTAACATATGTTTATGCCATCTGAATTTTATCATATTGGCAATGAAAAAAAAGTCCACGTACTAATGAAAAATCAGTCATACAGTATATTTTATGTCATATATGAAATAAACATCTGAATACTAAAAAAGGGTTGTCCTTTTCTTTGTGTGTGTGGGTTTGTGTTTGAATGTCTTGTGTGTAGGTTTGTTTTTGTTGCGTGTGTAGTGTAGATTTGTGTATGGATCCATATCTAAATGTATGGTGTGTAGGTTGTTTTGTTTTATGTGTTGGTGTAGATTTGTGTATGGATCCACATCTAATGTATGAATTTGTATGTCTGTGTGTTTTTTTATGTACTGTGTGTGGATTGTATTGTCTTTTATTGTTTCTGTATTTTGTAAAGTCTTGTATATGGGTTTTTGCAAGTTTTTCTTGTTGTAAGCTTCTATATAGATTTGTGTTCTGTATGGGTTTTTGTCTAGTGTGAGTTTGAATATGGATTTATGTTGTGCCTTTGTATTTGGATTTGTCTTGCATGTGGGTTTGTGTATAGCTTTATGTCATGCGGGGATTTTTTTTTTTTTTTTTTTTTGTTTGGGTTTATGTATCATATATGGGCGTGTTTGGATTTAGGTCTTGTGTGTTGGTTTGCATTTTAATTCATGTTTTGTGTGTGGGTTGCTTATAAAGTTATGTCTTTAATGTGGGTTTGGATTGGGCCTATTCCCCGTGTAGTTCCTCCACCTATGTCCTCTGTCATGGCTTTCTGTTCCGTGCGTTTGTTACTGTTAAGCCTCATGTACATTGGCAACATGTTTGCTCTTCATCTGTTACTGTTATTGATTGATTTTCTGTGTACTTACATTGGCAGTATATCTTTCTTGTTTTTTTTTTTACTTGTCTAGTCATTACTTGCAATTGATTGACTCATTACTTGAAATTGATTAACACTTACATTGGCGGCATGGTCAGGAGTCTGTGCTACAAGATAAACAGGAATCATATTTAGCTCCCAAGTTGCCCATTCTTTCAGTTAGTCTTTTGTTCTGTAATAATATGTAGTCCTGAAACTTGATATAGACTGGAAGAAATGCTGTGTTGAGACATAAGTGTGCTGTGTTGAGACATAAGTTTACAATCTGATACATAGGTATATCTGAAAAAAACGCAATACCTGAACTTGTGAAGTGACATGACTCGAAACCTAAAAGCTGGTATAAGATCAATGTTATAAGGAACATCCACATGAGGCAAACAGGACAATGCATGTATGAACAGAACACACAAACGTCTGAGAAAGTCCACTATATTTATTTATAAGCCATATACATCAAGTCCAGTATAAAACACATGCTTCTTAAAAACAGCAAAGCAGACCACCTGAAGCTTCCTTTACTCTGTTCAAACCTTTGCTTTCCTTCTTGGATTGCATATGCAACCCAAAGACAAAACCATATTTCTTCAAAATGTAGGCATTTGGCAAAGACCCAATTCTATGTTAGTTATCCCATTGTCCCCCTCCCACCAAATGATAAAGTCAAAAATTTTAACGTCACACACTTTGAGTGACAGGGGTCCTACAGCAATATAATCTTTAGTCTTTAGTGGATATCACTTTGGTCTACACACACACTACAGATGATGCACATCACTCATGACCTGTACATTTCATTTTTCACAGATTTTCTTAATTCCTCTACCAATGATGCAGGTCTCCCTAGACTCAAACTTGTAACAAAGTATGGGTCCACCTCGCCAAGACTATGTTGAAAGACTTAACCAAATGTGATATGCACATCCAGTGTTGTAGCAGTGATGCCATTAGAAGGCATGGACCAAAGGCTGGCTGTACACAGCCAGTATTGAGGAACAACAATGACATGAGACAACACAGATGGGATGGATAGACATGGAGTAAGGGACGGAGAGAGAGAGGATGGATATACAAAGGAGGGGTTCAGGCTTGGAGAGGGTACACATTGAGGGCTTGGAGAGACAGAGATGGGAACAGTGAAGGGTGCAGGGGTAGAGATAGGAGGCAGGGGATGACAGAGATGGGACAGGTTAGGAGGCAGGCAGGACAGGATGGGATGCAGGGGTAGAGATGTGACAGGACAGGATGGAGAGAGATGGGACAGGTTAGGGACAGGAGAGGAGAGGAAATACTTCTTACACACTAACACTAAGGATAACATGCAAGATGTATCAAAACACTCTTTAACTGTCCTACACTTTAAACAGGAAGGCATGTGACTGATGTCCAACAAACTAACAGGCAGGTGTATGTCAGATGTCTTGTCATACATGCTAACAGGGAGAAGTGTGATACCTGGCAATGGACTGATCTATACACTACAGGGAGATGCCTGATGTTCTCAGGGATACAGCGATTCACCAGGCTGGGGTATTCTGACCTACTCACGAACAAGGAAATGCCTGATGCCCTAAAATACATGGTGACTTACCAGCCTAGGTTGCACTCTGTCTTACCAGTGGGGACTGCAATGTGTCTACTACTAAAAAAAAAAAAAAAAAGTCATGTCCTTCTAAGGAATATATGCGACAAGAAATTTACTGCTAAAATGTCATTTCAGCAGTCTTAAGGAGGTAAGTGTATTATCAATAACAGGTGAAAAAAAGCAATAGTATCATTTGCTAAATAAACTCTAGCTCTGGATTTGTGGCAAAAATGAAGGAAGCAGTCATATACCACAGCCCTAATATGTCCTTTGCGGTCGGCTGAGCTATAAGCAACATTACCTTAGTCATATACCTCAAGAGAACAGCATGTGTACACATCAGCTGAAAATGAGAGAAATGAAAAGATATGAGTACATATTGAAAATGCTTTAAACTGTCAACATTAATAAAGTGTGAAGTACTAGTTTGAAGTGGCAAAAATCAGAACAATCTCTCATTCATGTTTGTACAGGGAAATAGCAGATGCATACACAAGAGCTGATGGACATGAATGGAGCCAACACAAACTGTGTCAACTGTATGAAATACCCTCCTTGTATCAATAACACTGACGTCAATGCTAGCAACTAAAATGGCCGACAGCCAAACTGGTCTGACTTCACATAAATCAGTCTGGAAATGTAAATGCTTTAACAGACCATGATCAGGGCTAACTTCACACGATGAGGTCTCTCTGCCTGAAATATAGCAACACTTGGACTTTTCCGTGCACACTCTCCACAATGAAGATTAGCTTCCATAGCTGTCTTTTTTTGCTCCAACAACTTTTGTTTTTTCACATTGTTTGTGGCAGGCATTTTTTTATAACTTTCTTGTTATCTTTTTTCAGCCATTACACTGAGGATGATAACATGAAATGGGATGGCCAGTCCCTCCGCACAGCCAAATCTTGCTTACCGACAGCATGTCAACAGATGAGCTATCATGTGATGAGTATGTTGTGTGCATTTTGCCTGTTATCACCTGAGTGTGACTGGTTTCTTCAGGAGGGCACTTTGTTCTCCCACTGCTGGCAGCCCTGAATGACCCTGTGTAGTCAACTGGCCAACAACTACACTGAAAAACTGAAACCTGCCATGAACAGTTTTCACAGAGTACTCGACACTGCAACTATAAACTAGGCCCAAGGTTTGTTAAAATACTTTAATACTCTGTTTCATCCAGATCCACAGCAAAAGTACAAAAAATTCCGTCTCTAAAATAAAAAAAAGTTGTACCTGCGGCCAGAAAAGAAACATGGCCATCATAATCTTGATCAATTAATAGGAGATAAAGTGGTCTAAGTTAAGACACACCACTATCAACATATCACCAAATAGACCACTGGAAACAAAGCCTTGCGGCAGCTATACTAGTCAACCTCTGGACGTACGGACAGTTTTTGCAATCCCCAACAAATCTTTTATTTTGGGGATGACAAACATACCTCTATTTTCTCCACACCTTTGGGACTAGACCGGCACCAACCTCAAGCCATTTGATTTGAATATCTATATCAAGTGTGTTACTTGTAGAGTTAGACCAGACTGGCCCCACATCCTTGGAGTAACACAACGGACATTAGGTCTGTTACTTTGAGACCAGTCTGGCTCCATGCCACTCAACTGACATACATCAGGTGTGTTACTTGTAGAGCTAGACCAGATTACCTCAAGGCCATTCAACTAATATATATCAGGTGAATTAAACCAGACTGGCTCTTGGCCATCCAACTAACATACATCAGGTGTGCTGCTTTTAGAGTTAAAATGGATTGGGTCGAGGCCATCCAACTAACATATACTTCAGGTGTGTTGCTTTTAGGGTTAGGTCAAATCAGCTCCTGGCCATCCAACTAACATACATCAGCTATGTTGCTTTTAAACTGTTCCAGGCCATCCAACTATCATACATTAGCTACGTTGCTTTTAGAGTTAGGCCAGAACGGCTCCATGCCATTTAACTAACATAACATGCATCAGGTGTGTTACTTTTAGTGTTTGACCAGACTGGCTCAAGGTCATTCAACTAACATACCTCAGAAATGTCAATTTTAGAGCTGGACCAGAATGGCTCCACGCCATCCAACTAACACAATACACATGCATCAGGCGTTACTTGTACAGTCAGACCAGACTGGCTCAGGGCCATTCAGCTAACAAACACATCAGGCGTTACTTGTACAGTCAGACCAGACAGGCTACAGGCCATTCAGCTAACAAACATCAGGTGTGTTACTTGAACAGTTGGACCAGACCAGCTCCATGGCATTCAACTTCCATAACACACACATCAGGTGTGTTGATTTTTTGTAGAATCAGACCAGTCTGGCTCCATAACCGAAGCACTTGATGGCTCTAAGTCAAGGGTTCAGAATGTAGTGTGCTGTTTATGTTCCAATCAGCACCACTGAAGCCACTCCGGACGCAGATCGAGATGGGAGAGAATAAGTATCTTTACCCTTTGGCTATTTGGAGAGCTACTATGCATATTGCAGGCTTTCACTGCTTGCTGTTGATTCGATGGCTATTATTCTGCTTCCATTCACAGGTTGGCTGGCTGTTTGCCACACTCGACTGCTGATATTGTCAAACTGTTAATTTTGAAGCACACATGTGGTGGTTTGCATGCAGACAGCGGGCTGACCCTGCTGCACAGTGGACAACAAGCTGGCATACATGGTACCTGAAGCCAGTTGAATGACTCTCTAGTGGCTTACAGCCAACTGTGGTGCATGAAGCACCTAATGACTTGTGAGTGTGAATGGGATGCCGACAAAGAGGAACAGTGAGAAAGTGAGGCGAGATACTTGTCCTCTCCTGTCTTGATCCATGCTCAGAGGCACTGATGTGTCTCTTCTGGGGTATGGGCAGGATGACCTGGTATCATAGCTCCCTGTGTGGGCCTGGGTATGGCTGTGCTCAGGAGAGTCAGAATAACCAGCAGGACAATCATGACACTAATCACTGATGGGATTTGAAAAAACAAACCAACCAGCCAACCAGAATCTGGTGCCAACATAGTTAAAGTGCAATTTGTTGAGGGTTCGGCTATTTCTTGTCATTAACAAAAAAAGCTTGGAGTCATCAGCAACACTACACAGAGATACATTTTAATGTTATAATCATATGTCTTCCAGATAAAATGATATAACTACAATCTGTGAACTCCTTCATACAGCCACACCATACATTGAATACATTTCAGTAGTATAATCATATATGTCTTCCATACAAAATGATGTAACTACAATCTGTGAACTCCTTCATGTGGCCAGATCTGCTGTCAAGGAGTATAAACTTGAATCATTATGTACATTCAGGTAATGAAATAATGATCTACCTTCAGAACAAGCAACAAATGTACATCAACCTCGTTATAGTGAGAGACCAATCACGATGAAGAGAGTGATATTACATAGCAGCAGAATGAAAACAAAGTATTCCAAGCATTCCATTAATTCTACATACTACATGCCTGATGAACAGTGAGATTCATCCAGATAAAAAGTCATCACAGGTTGTCCATCACTGCAATTCTATATCAAAGTTCAGAAGGATAATCTGTACATTGCACATGGAAGCTAGACATGGCAAACAAATGGACAGACAGTCAGAGATGGATAGATGGACAGACAGACAGAATCTTATGTACCACTGCCGGTCCAGGCATGAGGCAACAGTTGACACAGACAAACCAAAAGTGACTGACTCCGACAAACGCCATGCACAACATTCAGAAGACCTGACAGACTGCACTGGTCTCTTTGAGTGGATTCCACTCCACCTTCAGCCAGTCATCAGATGGACCAGCCACAGATGCTAAATACATTTTGCCACACTTCCTGGGCGACACACAACCAGAGACAATAGAACCATATCTCTGAAGAGTTCTTTTCCATATAATCCAGTGAAAATAGAAATATTTATCAAAAAAAACAAAATCATCTACTTGTCATTCACTTTTTTATTTCTGGGTGAAAAAGGTTATAAACAGTAATGAGGTAGGCAATTTGATCTACACACTGCCAACAACATAGGTCTTACAGGACCTATACACTGCAGTCTTTACCAGATGTCACTTTTGACTACAACCTCAAAAGACATATGTCTCTCACAGTCTATACATTTCACATAGGCTTTACCTATCTCGGCCTCTGCTGATGAAGTGGGTCGTCTAAGACCCACACATTTCAAAGACAAAGCCTCTGTGAAATGTGTGGATTATGAGAGATCCACATCACCAGGCATGTGCTGTCAAAAACAAAGTCTGGAACAGGTTAAAGAGAACATACACAAGGTCCCAAACATGAACAGTTCATGGGGCCCCTGTTAACAACCAGTCAGCCAAGGTGACTTGACAACCCTGAGACAAAAATATTGTAACAGTTCTGTGTTGAATATGTCAACACTATTTAGGTAAATGTGATGCACCTAGACAATGTTTGATTTACTCAAGATCAATCTTGTACAAGATCATCAGCGCGTGTTTCAGAGTCCACAAGACCAGTAACCTCACTCACAAAATGAAGTCACTCCACAGTCCAACAAACCAGCCACCAACAGAGGCCAGCAAAAATCTTTAATCCCCCTTTCCCTCCCCAAAGATCTATGACAAAATACAACTACATTAAGTTACAGTTCACAAGAATTATTACATTTTTCATAAGCCTTTATAGTAGTAGTGGTGGGAGAATAGACTCACTGCCCAGAGAACACTAACAATATGAACAGATTTGTTGCTGATCCAAGTTGCTGGCAAGGTGCAGACGAATCCTCCAGCAGACACCAGTCCGGTTAAACTCTCTAATAAGATGATACAAATCTGACAGGGAATTGCTGATGATTCACATCTGCTAACTCTCATAAGAAAATGAGAGTTACTAGAAAACAATGTTTATTATGAAAGCAACTCCCATGGAAATGTCGTTGGTATGAGACAGCAACATCCATGGGTATGCAAGCAATGCTCTTGGTATATGTTTTTGTATGAAATTATGACCTTCGATATTGTTTGTAAACTAGCAATGTCACAGTGTGCAAGCAATGTCTATGGTGCATTCCTGGTCTGAAAACAATGCCCTTGGTATATCCTTGATATGTTGGGCATATTCTTGGTGTGCAAGCTATCTCCATGGTATGGATGCAATGTCCTTGAAATGCAAGCAATGTCTATGTTGTGAAAACAATGTCCTTGGTATGAAAGTGACATCCTCGATATGTTCTCAGTATGAAAGCAACATCCTTGGTAATTTTTCAGTATGAAATCAACCTCCTTGGAATGAAAGCAATGTCCATGGTAAGAAAGCAATGTCTTTAGCATGAAAGCAATATCATCCTGTGGGCAAAGCAAGCCACAAGAATCAGAGGAAAGAGGCTGTCCACTTGTTGAATCGAACCATCTGAAGGGGCTGGCTGGAGATATGATCCTAGGAGCCACCAGCAAGCAGCAGTGCTAAGTACGTCTACCTTTTCACCCATGTCATTGATACAATCCTAAGAGCACCATCAATGAGCAAGTACTGTGTAGTGCTATTTAGTACTTCTCCCTGTTCACCCATGTCACTGATACAATCTTTGGAGCCACTAGCAAGTAGTAATGCTTAGTACTTGTCCCTGTTCACCCACATCATTGATACAATCTTTGGAGCCACTAGCAAGTAGTAATGCTTAGTACTTGTCCCTGTTCACCCATGTCACTGATACAATCTTTGGAGCCACTAGCAAGTAGTAATGCTTAGTACTTGTCCCTGTTCACCCACGTCATTGATACAATCTTTGGAGCCACTAGCAGCAAGTAGTAATGCTTAGTACTTCTCCCTGTTCACCCACGTCAATGATACAATCTTTGGAGCCACTAGCAAGTAGCAACGCTTAGTACTTCTCCCTGTTCACCCATGTCATTGGTACAACCCTAGGTGCAATCGGCAAGTAGCAGTATTTAGCACTTTTTCCTGTTCGCCCATATATTACTAATACAATCCTAGCAGCCACTGGCAAGCAGAATTAATACTAAATACTTCTCCCTGTTCACCCATGTCATTTCACACTGACACAGGTATGCTACAGCACCACTCCAGATCACATGTTCACGCAGTCACTTTGTGCCATTTTACAATATTCAAGATTCGTTCATAGGAGTTTCCTTGAGTCCTTTTACTGAGCTGAAGTGAAACAATCAAGATTAGCTGTTCAACAACAAAAAAAATGCTTTTATTGCAATTTACCATAGCTCAGTACAAGTCCAGGAAAGGGTACTCCAGTTCACAGAACTTCAGAAGCCAGTTTGTGCAATGGGGTAAAGGTGGAGCAGCAGTTGGTAGGGGGTATAGGCACTATTTTTTTCTGTCTTTGTTCTAATACAATAAATGGCAGTCCCTCTTCCCCATGCCTGGCTCAGCATGCCCAAAAGGAATGCATGCGAAGAATGTTTATAAATCAGACAAGCACATTAGCACCCACTTGAATAAAATCAATGCTGCAGAGCTCCTATGTCTTTCAGACCATGGTGGAAAAGGGAGCTGCACTGACCTCCCCCATCTCTGATAATGGTGCACTGTTCTCCTGGGAGTCAATGTCAGTCTCCATGTCATCCCCCCTACTCTCCTTTCCTGGGCCTTGGTCCAGACCAGCATCATGTCCAGCTCTTGTCCCCTCATCCCCTGTCCAAGGGCCATGCCTTGGGTCTGGATCTTCCACTGAGGTTGCTTGAGCTTTCCTGTCATGACCAGGTCACCATCACCTTCTTCTCTACCGGCCTGTGCTTTCTGGAGCCCTGCAATGATCTTCTGGGCCAGTTCATCGTCAACAGTGAAACCACCTCCAGCAACATGGCTGCTCTGCTCCTCATGCACACCTAGGTTCCTGGTAAGCCTGCGGAATGTAGGGGATTGGGGAGGTCGGCCGCCGCCACATCTGCGGAAACTGCTGCTCCGACTGGATGTGTTTGGCTGAGATTCCCCAGCCTTGTGGCCTCTTTTGCTGTCAGCTCTCTTGACAGTGCTGCTGTCTCTCCGCGCCTTGCTGTTCCCCACACTAGAACGTTTTGAGGCAGCAGCAGTGATGATGGCACCACCACCCCCTGAGCGCCTCTTGGCTGAAGAGGTTGTGTGTCCTTGCCTGGAAACTTGTTCCTGCTGCTTGTTCAGGTCCACATCCTGTCCCCGAATGCTGCTGCTTCTGACAGAGGTTTCTCGTCCCGCACTCTGTCCCCTGCTGCTGCCACTTCTGACTGGTGTTCTCAAGCCAATACTTTCTGTTCTGCTGCTATCGGTTCTGACAGGGGTTGCTTTTCCTGCACTCCGTTTTCTGCTGCTGTTGCTTCTAAGTGGTGTTCCACAGCCAATACTTTCTTTTCTGCCACTTTCTCTTTTGGAGTTCTCGCCAGCACTCTGTCTCCACTGTCACTTCTGACTGGTGTTCCATGACTTTTCTGCTGTTGTCCTTCTGACTGGTGTTCCTCTGCCACCTTTCTTTTCTGCCACTGTCTCTTCTGACCGGAGCCCCTCGACAATACTGACAGGAGTTCCTTGACCAGCGCTCTGTCTTCTGCTGTTGTCACGTCTGACAGTTGTTCCCCGTCCACTATTCTGTGACGTGTCAGCCTTGGACTTGTTGCTGTCCTGACTCGTCACTGCCACTCTGCCACCACTAGGTATTCTGGCACTAAGCCTGATGTTGTGTGAGTGTCACTTGGGTCTTTCTCCCCAGTCTGTTTTGTGGTGGAAGTTGAGGACATGTCCTTTATGTTGCTGTGTACTCTCAAGGCTGACTGACCTGCCATGGGTGTGAGCTGAGCTCAGTGCTGGTGGTATCAGAGGCTCTTTGATCAACAGGAGGCACTGCCTTCTCTTCTTTCCAGTTCTCATCTCCCCTGGTTTCCAAGGAAGGGGCAGGTGACTGTTTCCTTTTGTGCTGTGTACTGATGATCACTGCTGCCCTGGACTTTCCCTTTCCACTACTACGCCGTTTGACAGGCTGTAGGTCACTTGCTGAGTCCCCACTCCGCCGCTTCATAGGTCGGATCCTTGTTGATGTTGCTGATTTGTTGAGATTTGTTTCCCCTGCCCTCATGGCCAGCAGAGCAGTGAGAAATGCTGGGCAGTGAGGACTGACCGCTGGCACCCCTGCCCTGGTCCAAGGTTGTGATCAGGTCTTCTCCCAGCTCCATCCTCTAGGGCCATTTGTTTGTCCACCACCCCTGTTGACACCTCCTCTTCACAGGATCGCTTTCCTTTCCTGACCCCCTTTGATCTTGGCCATGTATGGCAGCCACATCCTGTTCCATGGATGACAGTCCAGTGGATAGGGGGGTTGTGGGGGTGAGGCTGCTGGGAGAATGTTGCTGGTGGACCACCTCAATCATAGGACGATAGGCTGGTTTAGGCAGGGGTTTAGGGGGCGGTTGGGGTTTCTTCTTCCCAGTGCTTACGCTGTACATCAACTGTGTTGAGCCAACTTCACAATGGGGGCTCCAAGAGGTGTTGAGCTTGTGTAGCTAGTGGCCGTGGTCTTTAGATCCACATCTTCTCTGTCTGCTGCTATTTTCTTCTTCACCTCTCTCTCCCTTCTCTCTGATGGTGTGTTTAGTGTTGGTGTCAGGACCCCCCCATCGGCCAAGGCCAAGGTATGGGGATGTTCCTGCTTTACCTGGCCTTGTCCTGTTTGAGGACTGTCTGCTCCAGGGGTGCCTGGAGATGCCACTCCTTTCCTGGAAGACTGTCGTCTGACAGTGATGAAAGATGAGCGCTGGATGGGCAGAGGTTTGTTCCCTGTGTGGTCCTGGACATGGAGCAGAGGGCTGACAGACTCCTCACAATGCTGCTGCTGGTCTGGATTAGCAGAGGATGGCAGTGAGGTCAAGCCAGCACCAGTATTGCCTGAGGGAGAGAACTGGGCTCTATTCAGGTGACAGGGACCAGAGGAGACACTGACAAGGGATGAGGGATCAGAACGTCCCCCCCTGTCTTCTTTCCCTGGGCTCCAAACAGCTGCTGCTGCAGACGTTTCATGGGTGCTGGGTTTTCTCTGCAGCATCACACCACGCCCTCTCTCCTCACTCACCCCCCCCCGCAGCTTGTCCCAGAAGGCACGCACACACTGGCAAAGCCCCCTCCCTCCCCAGTGTAGACACCACTCCCTCCTCCTTGGGCTGTCATGTCCCCCACACACTGCGGGAGCGACG
Source organism: Conus betulinus (assembly GCA_016801955.1). Taxonomy (NCBI): domain Eukaryota; kingdom Metazoa; phylum Mollusca; class Gastropoda; order Neogastropoda; family Conidae; genus Conus; species Conus betulinus. Next base: position 1,203,495 of record JADBJO010000050.1, on the reverse strand, counting down.
TCTGTGGCGTGCGGGTGGCGCTGATCTTGCAAACTGCTGTTGAGTAGTCACTGGTGTTGGAGTGACAGTATTCTTTGGGACAGTTGGGGGGACCTCATTTCCTGTGACAGCTGAGCCTTTCAAAAGGACTCCATCTTCCGTGACTGGCTGTATTGGCAGCACCACTGGAGTTTGATCATGGAGCAGATGAGATTCATTTCCTGTGAATCTGGTATATCCATTTTTCTCTGGGACTGCTTTGAGGGGTGCTGATATCATTGACACAGTTGCTGTGGCATTGTAGTGACCCTTGGTGACTGTGTGGGTTTGAGGTGTCTCACACAGGCCTTGAGGGGAATAATCACACCCCTGTTGAGCAGGACACATCATCTCAGCTCTCTGTGGCTTCACCACCTGATCTTTCTCTTCACTTCTCTTGGTCACCAAAGACCTACACTGCTGCAAGCCTCCGCTGACAATCTGGACAACCTGTGCAGTGTGCATCTGAACCTTCACAGGCACAGTGGATCCCACATAAGACAGAGTCTCGTCCACACTGCGTGACCTGCGGCGCCTTGGATCTCGTGTCCTGAGGGACGGCCTCACCAGTTTGCTGACCTGACCAACATGCTGTGCTGTGGGCAGGGACACAGCAAAGGCCACCTCCTCACGACGGCTGGGGAGACATACCACTTCTCTCTGGCTTGGAGTCTCATGGGATAGGATGTTCTGTGGTCTGGATGTGGTCACCTGGGTCCCATACAGCCCATGATCAGGGCATGTGGACACACAGATGTGAGGAAGCAGGTCGTCCTGAAACTGATGCTTCTTACTGGTGAGTTCTTTCAGTGGGGCAATGGCTGGCAAGGTGATATCACCATGTGTGGGGGAGAGAAAATTCTGTCAGAAGGGCAATAACTGGCGATGAAGTGTGATCACCATGGGTGGATTCAGGGAGCTTTGTCAGTGGGACAGGCGCAGAGGTCTCTTCTGTTCTGACAGAGACAGTGACTGTGCCACAGTCCCCTGTCAAATGCTCTCCTGTCTTCAGTTCATTGCTGCCTTGGTGAAATGGCTCTTCTGTAACGTTCTCTGAGGTCACTTCATGGCTGTCCTGTTGTAAAGTGACCTCATTGTTAGTTGTGCATTGTACTTCAGTGTGGTAATCATGATCTGTTTCTATATCTGTTTGTTGTTGCTCCTCCTCAATCTCCTCTTTCATAACAACATCACAGCTGGGTATTTCGTATGCCTGCCCACCTCCTTCAACCGCTGATGACAGGGAATCACAAGGAACATTGGAAGAACTCCTCTTTCCTTCCCCACAGCGGATGTCTTCAGGGTGCAGGGTGTCCAGGTCCGTGTGTTGAGTGGTAGGGGGGGTACCTCTGGCTCCAGTTGCCTGCCTAGCCTTTGGGAGAAACACTGCAGCTCCTCTTTAGCTTGGAAGGTGGGCTGGTGATGGGGTTGATGGGGGGAATCCACATCATCACAGTTGTTTGACCCCTGCTGCAGTCTCTGCACCAAACTGGACAGGTCACGGCGGACCTCGGACTTAAGCTCCTCATACAGTGCACAGCCAGCGACCTGTCAGACCCCTGATCACTCCTACTGATGTTTGTTGACCTTGACACATGTGGTGAAGGAGGGTGAGTGAGTGGGGGGACTGCATGTGGAGCTAACAGGGAGTGTGTCCTGTGAGGCCACAGTCCAATCATCAGGCTGGAGCCGACTGCTGTCATGGCCAACACACAGCACCTTACTGTTGTCACTGTTTGACCACACCTGCCTGTCCACTGCTGCACAGGGTCGGAGCTCCAGGCTACGTGAGCGACGTCTTTCAAAGGCCCCCTTTCCTGGTTCCATCCTCCGTACGCCCTGTCATGCCCAACCTTCCCCACACTCCTGGACGCAGCGGGGAAGAGGAGAACTCCATCAGCTCAAACTTTGACCCGTGAGATGGTTTGGGCATCTGTCTTTTGGTCCTGCCCTCCAGACAGTGAGGATGGACCCAGCCTTAGATCGAAGTTGTTCTGGCATGAGACGGTGGCCAGTTTCTGCCCACCCTTAGTGCAGGAAGAGGGTCCTTGGTCTCATTCCTGTGAGACCCCTCAGGCCGATGACCAGGCGGTTTTGAGCGGCTTAGTCAATGTTCGTCTGCCCAATGTGGGGGAGCGTTCCAGTTGAACCAGTGGGAAGGGACTGTTTCCATTGGGATGGGGGGAGGTTTGGGATGTTTCCCTGCCATTCAGCATGGCAGGGGACAAAGCTTCACAGCTGCGACTTCTCTCGTCGAGATGTCAGCTTTCGGCCAAACCATGGTAACTTCCCCTTGAAGGGATTACTGGACTTTTTGGCATCCCCTTTTCCACCAGCTCCCTTGCCATCCTCTGGAGGCTGACCCACATCAGGTCTGCCACTGGTCTGTGGGCAGAGAGTCCGGGGTGGAGAAAGGAATACCCAGCCCCTCTACATGGGGATCAAAGCGTTTAGGAGGACAGGTGGGGGGAGACACAGAGGTCATTTCCTCACACACGGGCTGTTTCTCTGACAATGCTCTGTCACGACTGTGCTTGCTGGGCACTGCATAGACAGGCACTTCATCCAAACTGCGGGATCGGCGACGATGACCTCTGCTCTTTGGTGCGACCCCCACTGACGTGAGGTGTAAAGCAGCATCCAAGCTGTTGGCTGCTGGTATTTCTGCATATAGGTGGGACTGGTAGAGGCAGGACATCCTTCACCTGGTGGTACACATCACAGGAAGAGAATGATGCAGAGACACACCCTGACCTGATGCAGTCAGTCTTGGTGGTGGTAGTACTGTTGCAGGTGGTAGTGGGTGGGTGCATAGGAAAAGGGGAGGGGCAGCGAGGACTGTCGACTGGGTTCAACTTGGGCTGACCTCGAGGGCTCCAGCTGACGATCGGTCCTGGCTGCACGATAATACGTCCAGAGATCGGTATCCTGGCACATGCACGATAATACGCTGCACCATAGGACTTGTATACAGCATGCACATTGCACACAACACACACTGCACCACAGGACTTACTCGCGAAATATAGTTTTACACTAAGTACACTGCACAATAGGACTAATACATGGTATGTACGTTACACACGTAGCACGCTGTACAACACAGGCTGCACATTACATGTAGATTACACATAACAAAGTATACCGCAAGACTTATGCATATACATAACAGGGAGATTACATAAAACACATTACACCACAGGACTTATACACAGGTTGTACAAAACACATATATTTTGCTGCACGTAGCACCATACAGTGATAACTATTTTGCACAGATGCACGTCTGATGCTCTATGTGATCAGATGCACATCCCAGCCGACTGAAGCATCCCTCAGACACAGAGAACTAGACTAAAATACAGTTTTCTAGAACATTCAAAGTTACTGATCAGTGGTTATCCCAGATGTGGCTCCACAGTTCATTTGCACAGGTTTCTCATTTGAGTCCTTCCCAGTGAACGAGCCAGTCTCAAGTTCCCTTCATAAGATGTGTGTGTATGTGTATGTGTTTGTGTGAGTGTGTGTTTAATAATTTGCTAATTGCAATTGAAAAAAAAAAATGCTTGAACAAATTTCATGACAACAGCTAGATTCGGCACCTTTGACTTCTGACAGCAATTCTAAACCTGGCCAAGTCATCGCCGTTTAATGCCCATAGACAATCATCAAATTTCCATCTAAATTGTCCATTTGATGACAATAATCTTGCCTTCTTCCATTTTTCAAAAAAGCTTTTGTTAGACTGCAATTTCACACTTTAATCAATATGGCTTCATTACAAAGTCAGTGACTGACTGATTTTAAACCCAACCAAACTGGCTTCATTGATGTTGATCTCCAACAGTGTTGGTAATAAACAAATTTATTTCTCCACAAAAGTCATCTTGAAATACTACTTAAACTTCATCACTAATTATTTCTTCGAATAAATCTGCTCAATCATTAAATTCATTATGGTATTGCTATTGTCTCAGCTCAACAGCACTTGCTGTCTGCCATTTGCTATCACCACTTTTCTAAAAATTGTACAATCAAATATATTCTCTTGCAAAATGAGGAGTCATTTCCTGTCAAAATGTCATTTAATTATTGCTGGTTCCAGCAATGTAGTCCTCTAAACTGCGTGATGACTACACACAACTTGTGCTCCTCATTTGAGTAATAACACCCATATATTACATAAGGATGCATTTCCAGAACGATAGGACGGGGGGGTGGGGGGGGGGGGGGGGGGTTACATGCCAGCATGTATCCCAATACCTTGGGTAGGCTACTCACCGGTGCATTTCCCAACTGTTCAGGGCTAGACCAGAAAATCTGTATGAAGACCTGAACAATAAAGCCTCTTCACTACTGATCCCCCTTGCACCATTTTCCATTGATTACTTATTGTTCTGTTGATAGTGATTTCACATTTTGTTTCCTTTTCCTGTTATTTTTGGAAGGGTTAAGCCTTAAGATGTGGAAGTTTAAAAACTTGATCCAGCTCTTGAGCTGCCATTTGTAATGCACTTTGATTTGAAATAGATTGCAGTTGCAAAAATACAGGTGACAGACTGAGGATAGTCCATTTCACAAGTTTGTGGATGATTTTACAAATCCAGACAAAACAAAAAAAAATGTAACTCACACTGTAGATTCAACTGTGAGGATGAATTTGAAATTGATCTTACATAACATTCTGCAACCAACACATTAATTTCATACACTGCCAAACAAGCTTGAATTGAACTTTTCACACTTGGTTATTTTCCTTTAATCATCAAAAGAAAAACATGTTTGTATCTGAACTCGGTATAATAATCTACTGCTGAAACAGTTTGCTCTGTATGTGTCTGAACACCCTTCCCCCATCGCAGACATAAGCTACACCACTTCATATACATCCTCCTTCAATAAGCCTTTATTTAGCTCCTGCTCCACAAACATACATGTACAATTCCAGCTATTATATTAAGTTTCCTGTTGCAAATCACACACACAGCATCAGCGATTTATTGGGCTACCAGCTGATTCATACACATATGCAGTACCAGCAATCTGTTCAACTATCAGGTGGTAAGTATACTCTTTCTTTAGCTTACACATGCACACATGCGCACACAGACACACACACACATGCGCATGCATGCATGCACACACAGACACACACACACATACAGGCAGGATGAAAAAAAAGCTGTAAAGCTTATTCTTTACCCTTCAATAAAGATAATTTTGACTTGACTTGACTTGACATACAAAGAGCCCAGAGACTCACCAGGCAGAAATCATCTTCTTGTAGGGGCTGATGGTGGCAGTACGCAGATTTCTCCTCCTATCTGCTGACACAAGAACAGAGAAACACTTGCAATATGTGCATCCCTCTCCAATCCATTCAATTTCAACATTAGGACTGAAAGCAAAATGATATGGTGGGGTTATCATACAACTAATAATAGCAGCAGCTGGGAAAATATAGCCATTCATGATTTTGAATAAAATCAAGGTTGCCTTGGAAGCTTGACTGACCTGCATGACTATACACCACACCAGTCATGGAAAAATCTGCAGAAAGGCAAAGGGATGGATTAAGGCATTAAATCATTTCCAGACCGGTAGATTCGAGTTTCATTTGCTGGGGCTTCTTTGTTTCTATGGAGCACATAAATGGTTTTCTCCACTAGCTATAACAGACCTTTTTCTCAGTTGTGTTCTTGTTCTTTTCATTTTCTTCCTTTTACCTACTTTTTTTTTTTTCCCTCCTTTAATCACCAACAACACTATTTCTTCTACTTTTTTTCACATACGAGTACAACTTCTTTGCTTTGTTTCTTCCTATTCAAAACAAGCTGGACCAATTTGAGCTTGATAACTTGTCATCTTTGCTTTTGGCCTGGATTTCATCTCCAAGTTAACGCAGCACTGTTGGATGTGTCGATCGATGCAAAGGTTTTGTTGTTGTTGTTGTTGATTGTTTGTTTTAAATAATGCATGGCAGCAAAGATGTAATACTGCAAAACATGTATTTATAGAACGAGTTTGAATAATTGGATATTGATCTACAGTCAAAAGTTGGTTAATCATGTCTACATGGCAACTTCCTTTCTCAGTAGCACAATGACATACCATGCAGAAGGTTTGAAAAACCATCTGGTTAAGTGAAGTGTGGCACACACAGACCTATTTACCCTTTTCTTAAATATTCAGCATTCATGTTTTTTCCCACATGCAAAATGATCCCATTTTATTTTTGAGAGGAAAACAGTTCTTAAGTGCAACTTTTATATCAGATTTTTAAAAAAAATTAACCTTCTGACATTTTCATATCTTGTTGTTAATGGTCATGTATCTTTATCTCATATTCTGAAAAGTCGGGTACCTTTATATCTTTCTGACTTTCAGATACCATAACATCTTTTTGTTTGTTTTCTACTAGCACTCTTCCTTGTTCGGAAATGCTTCAATCCCCTTCCTTTTTCAGGATGTGAGCAAGTATACAAATACTCATAATCATTTTTGTTTTGCAAACACTTGGCCCCTTTGAACTACACTGATCATCATGATCAGCCAAAATAGCTCATATGTATCCAAGAGCTCAACTTCACAAAGGTAAAAACCATCGGTTAAGTAAATACTGTATCCATTGTCAGATCTGTCTATCCAATGTTGTCCCTCCCAAGAATCAATTGTTGTCACTCTCAGTAAACTGTCAGTTATCCTAATTTGCACAGCTGTTTGTTGTGAGAAATAGCCTTCTCTTCTCTTTGATTTTGTGTGTGTGTGTGAGTGCGTGTGTGTGTGTGTGTGCGTGCGTGTGTGCGTGCGTGCATGCATGCGTGCGTGCGCATGCGTGCGTGTGTGCATTTCTGTGTTGTGTGTGTGTGTGTGTGTGTATGTGTGTGTGTGCATGTATGTGTGTGTATGAGAGCATGTGCGTGTGTGTGTATGGGCATGTGCATGCATGCATGTCTGACCCCACGTGTGTGTGTGCACATGTGTGAAAGAGAGAGGTGCGGTGGCATGGACAGATGAAGGGGAAGGGAGTGTCAAGAAACTTCTGTTTCACAAAATTTATACTTTATAAACATTTACATTCCTGTACCCCACTGAGCGACACTATTTTGAAAAATATATGATCTTTTTCTATTTATTTGTTCGCTATTGTCATCATCATCATCATTATCATTATTATTATTAAATATGCTTACAACAGTTGCAACTAAATTTTCCTTCAAAAGTTGATCCACACCCAAGTTGCAATAAAGACTGCTGGGGGAAAAAAGGATGGGAGAAAGTGAAAGGGAGGCTGAAGACGGGTTATTAAAAAAAAAAAAAACCGAAGTGAATACATATTTCATAAAAGTAATAAAAACAGGAACTTGACAGAACATGAAGTGTGTGTATGAAACAAGGCCAGTCACTTTGTTCAAACCATAAATATATACTGCATCATTATATTTATGTAAATAAGATACGCGAGTTGTGCACAGATCACTCACTTAGCCACCCACATCACTGAAATGAGCATAATATTGTTTAGATCATTAGTTCCAAATGAAGGATACTGAAATTTTCTTGAGAAGCAAAAGCAGCAGTTTTGACATGAATTTTGTGCAAACTGCACTTTAAATTTCAAAATATGAACAGAGAGGTTGACAAAGACACATTTCATTGTGACTTTGATACAGAAACAGTTTATCTTGTAAAAAAAAAAACCAAAACATTTGGATACTAACATCAATGAAGCCAACTTGATTGAGCTGAAAAACTTGTGATTTTGTGATCTCCTGAATTCTTAAGTTTGTGATGAAGCCTCATTGATTCAATGTGAAATTGCAGATCAGCGAAGGCATGACGACCCTCCAGCATCAGTCAGACACAGATAAATCACTGTCACCATCACGCATGACAACCCTCCAGTGTAAAACAGACAGATAAATCACTGTCAACATCACACATGACAACCCTCCAGTGTCAGACAGACAGATAAATCATTGTCACCATCACATATGACAACCTCCCAGCGTCAGTCAGACAGATAAATCATTGTCACCATCACACATGACAACCCTCCAGCGTCAGTCAGACAGATAAATCATTGTCACCATCACACATGACAACCCTCCGGTGTCAGACAGATAAATCACTGTCAACATCACACATGACAACCCTCCAGTGTCAGACAGACAGATAAATCATTGTCACCATCACATATGAAACCTCCCAGTGTCAGTCAGACAGATAAATCATTGCCACCATCACACATGACAACCTTCCAGTGTCAGTCAGACATATGAATCATTGTCACACCATCACACATGACAACCCTCCGATGTCAAACAGACAGATAAATCACTGTCACTATCACACATGACGACCCTCCAGCGTCAGTCAGACACAGATAAATCACTGTCACCATCACACATGAATTACACCCCTCCAGCATCAGTCACACACAGGCAGACTTACAGCTGTGGTGGGCAAAGAGAAGTGCATTCTATTCTCCTTGTTCTCGCCAAACCTGAACACCCTCTGCAACAATGGATCAGCCCAATGAGTCATTTCACCTCTGTGATTAGTATGAAAGCTTCTGATTTCAACTGAATCACACACACACACACACACTCACACATATAAAATGACTTGTCCGGCTTGACTAAATCTAGAGATATTGTTTCTTGTACACTGACCTCTGTCAAAATAAATTACCTGCTGATTATGACTTCCGAAAAAATATAGTATACAGAATCAGTCAAGCAAACACCAAGTTTTTGTTTTCCCGTGAAAAAAAAAAAAAAATCTGCACACACTCTCCACCATCTACATTATAGTCAGCACAAGCAAAAAGTCAGATAAGATTTCCAAAGACAAATCATTATAGTTTGTTCATTCCATCTCTTTCATGAAATAAACCCAGATTAAAACAGATTCCTTCCCCTTCATCTTCATCTGTCTACCCACAGGTCACACTTGTGATAACATCAAAACCAAGTTCTTGTCATCAGAGAACTGTTGATCCTCCTTCCCCTTCACCCACCTTCCCGCATTCTTCACCTGTGATGAATGACACCATGCTCTTGTCTTTAGAGAAATATCAATTCCAAGGAAAAAACTACCTCTTTCTCCCTCCTCTTCACCTGTCTTCCCACATCCTACATCTGTGACAAGATTATCACCATGTTCTTGTCATCAGATGACTGTCTATTCCAAAGTAAAACCACCCTTTCTTCCTCCCCTTCACCTGTCTTTCTTCTACATCTGTGGCAAGACTGATATATCCTTGTCATTAGGAAACTATTACACAGGACTACTCCCAAATGTGATGGCCTCCCACAAAATGAAAGATAAGTCGCGCAGGGCTGATCGCTGCTGCGGGCAAAAAAAGAGTGGTGAGGGTCATTTAGGGGTGAAATGAGATTTTTGCACCAACACATCGGAAAACCATTAAAACATATTATGTTTCACTGATTTTACCTAATTTAGCTAGAAATGTGATTAAATTAATTTTTTCACTCCATGTCATCAACTTTAAGTAGCTCCAATTGCAAAAAGTTACTCATTTTCAACAGATAATCGAGTGCACAGCCCTCGCAGAACCCCTGGCATGTTGCACATCATTCGAAAGCTCAGTGTGTCTATTTTAAGAATCTGTGCACAATTTTCTAAAATAAACCAATCAGAAGGCCTTTAGGAGGCATTTAAAGTCGTACACAAAAGAAAGACTTCCAACCAATCAGCAATAAAATATTGAAATGGCCTTAGTAACTCAACTGTTAACAGCAGAGACGCTGCCTTTCATTGGACACAGCTCAATGGAATCTATTGCGTTTTGCCTTTGTCATTGCTTCACTCGAAAAATCATCATCATCATGGATCAAAGTATTGTAACGCCATTAAATTCATCACAATCAGGAAATATTCTTTATTATGAAGGCCAGGGAATTAGTGGCCTTATACACGAGTATTTCACCACCAGCGATAGCAATGAAAAGGAATATTTTGATTTCGATTCCAATCAAGAAACTGACAGCAAAGCTGACGATGGGATTTCCCCACCAACTTCGATTGGCGTGTATCAGTCTCAGCCTGCTGGACTCGAAATCAAAGATGAAAAAGAAAATGAAGAGACAGCTGTACAAACTGAAGAAAGCGTAGATCTGTCAGGTATAATGCCGTCATGATAATGCCAAAAATTTGGTGACAGTGACGTATGCAATAGATACAGGTATGAACTGCAATGGGCAGCCTCTGCCAGATCTACAAATGGCAGAACAGATTTCTGTAACTGCATGCAGATCAAAATGATCATTTAAAGCATTCCAGCTGCTGATGGCTAACATATTATGTGTGTGTGCATGTTTGTGGAGAGAAGAGGCACAGGTTTTGAACGTTGGGATATAGTGTGTGTGTGTGTGTGTGTGTGTGTGTGTGTGTGTGTGTGTGTGTGTGTGTGTGTGTGTGTGTGTGTGTGTGTGTGTGTGTGTGTGTGTGTGTGTTGTGTTTTGTTTGTTTTTTTAATTCCAAATGTCTGTGTGTGTGTGTGTGTGTGTGTGTGTGCGTGTGTGTGTGTGTGTGTGTGTTTGTTTGTTTTTTATTCCCGCGCGTGTGCATGTGCATGCGCACGTGCATGTGTGTATGCGAGAGGACAAGACAGATACCACCCAGCAACTGAAAAGGAAGAAGAAAGAATAATGCACAAGCATTTGTTTCTGATAAGGTATGTTTGTTAATTATGAGTATATGCTGTTTTTATCATAGGATGTCATCAATTGTGAGTCTTGTATGTGTGCAAGTGCAAGACAGCTGCCCTTTCCCTCCAAGAAATCACTTTTTTTTAAACGCTGGGCAAAATGAAACTAGAAAATACACATTAATTTAATTAATTAATTTAGATTAGTGTATCTGTTATAAAAATAAAAGTATCTATTAAAAAAAAAAAATCAGATTTTTTTCATTTTTCAGCGCCCTGAACAGCCGTTAAATACACCAATATATATGACTGGGGATAAAATTCAATTATCAAAGTGTTTGCAATGATTATTCTGATGGTTTCCCACATTTTCATAAGTTAACAGCAACATTAAACCTTGGTTGCGAAGGAAAAATGGTTGGAGAACGCAGGGAAACTTTAAAGCCATTTTTCTTAAATGGCTACCGTGTTAATGGGACACTTTGAAGGGTATTTTTTTTTTCATTTTTTAACATACAGAAATTTTTTATATATTGTTGGAAGGCTATTTTTGTCCTCTTTCTGTTGATATATATACATCTTAATAAAAAAAAAAAATCTCTAATAAGTTCAAAATTAATATCTTAATAAGTTCAAAATTCCACATATCTTAAGTTCAAAATTGATATCTTAATAAGTTCAAAATTTGACTTAATAAGTTCAAAATTCAACTTAACTCAAGTTCAAAATTAATATCTTAATAAGTTCAAAATTTGACTTATCTATCATTTTGTGGGAGTTGGTAACAAATACCTGAAATTGTACGGAGCTCTGGGGGTATACCCCCCCACCCCCCCACCCCCCCCTGTAAATTTGGAACTTGCACTCAAAACAATGCTATTGCACTCAAAACAATGCTATTTGACTCATGTTTGAACACATTTTTAGAAAAGGAGAGAGATGAGAGTGCTTCCTCCAGCTTACATTTCCAAGCACCAAACAACATAAAGGCTATTTTTCAGTCCCACCATGACCAGCACCACTCGTTCACACAGCTTTAGGAGCATTTTGCTAAAATTTCAGAGTGTGACAGTCACATGGAATGGCTTCCATAATCACACAGAAAAACTGACACATACATAAGCCCCCTTTTCCTGCCCTGCCCCTGGTAATAGCCCTAAGCCATGTCAATAACCACCTTGTCAGTGCCAGCAGAGCGAAGAGGAGTTGTTGGCGCCTGATTGGCACTGACAGCTTTCCTGCCTCCGGTGCCTGTGAACCTGAAAGGAATGAGTGGGACTGTGGAGGGGGTTGACTTGCCAAAGGTGGAGAAGGAGGAGGGAGAGGAGCTGGGGGTTGGGATGCTGTCGGCACTGAGGTCAATGGTGTGGGGGAAGAGGTGGGGTCCAGGGCCGGAGAGTTCTGCAGCAAGGTGAACTTGGGGCGATCACGACCCAGGGGGCTCTGCTTCTCTGCTGGAGGAATGGCTTCCCCTTCTATATGCCAAGATGGTCGTGATTCGTAAAACTTCTGTCAACATCCAAAACCATCATGATGTAGGCAGGCACACTGTGTGTTGCACACCATGTAGTTCAAACTTTGCAGTGTATACTCTGTACTGATATTTTGTGTTGTGGATTACATGGCAAATACTTTACATTGTACATTGTATGGTACTTTACTGTGTATTGTACATATTTTGTGTTATAGATTGCATGCAAAATCCTTGTAGTGTACATTGTGTGGCAGATACCTTGAACTGTAAATTCTATGGTAGATATTCTGTGTTGTGCATTGTATGTTAGATACTGTGTGTTGTACATTGTGTAGTAAATACTCTGTTTTGTGTAAAACATGGTAAATACTTTGTGTTTTACATTGTATGGTAGATACTTGTGTTCTCTTATGTGGTAGATATGTCTGTTGTGTATTGCGTGGCAGATGCTTTGTGTTGTGCATTGTATGGTAGATATTTTGTATTGAACACAGTGTTGTGAGTGTAATAAAAACTTTGTGTTATATATTGTGTGGTAGATACTTCATGTTTTATATTGTTAGATAGATATTTTGTTGTACATTGTGTAGCAGATACTTTGTATTGCACATTGTGTGGCAGATCCTTGTATAGCACACAGTGTGATAGATACTTTGTGTGTGTTTGATTGTGTAGTAGGTACTATTGTATATTGGTAGATTCTTTGTGTGTAACGGTGTGGTAGATACTTTGTGTCGTTGACTGTGTGGTAGGTACACTGTATTATATATTGTATGGAAGGCACTTTGTGTTGCAAATTGTACTGAAGATTCTTTGCTCTGAACATTCTAAAGATGGTGCTTTGTGCTGTGAATTGTGCGACAGATTCTTTGTGTACCAGTCCTGTCAACAGTCATGGACACTTGTATGGTAGACAGTGTGTTTAGCTTCTGTCAGCGATGCACTTACTCCAGTCACATACATTATACTGTTGATACTTTGTGTCAAACTTCTGTGACAATGCATCAAATTCTAGCCATGTACATTATGCTGTTAATACTTGTGTCAAACTTCTGTTGACAATGTATTAAACTCCAGCCATGTGCAATATGCTGTTGATACTTATTGTCAAACTTCTGTGATGATACATCAAACACCAGCCATACACATAATGCTATTGCTAATTTATGTCAAATTTTTGTTGACTATCCACCGAACTCAGTCATGTGCATTATGCTGTCAACACTTCGTGTCAAACTTCTACGAAAATGCATCAAACTCCAATCACGTACATTATGCTATTAATACTTTGAGTCAAACTTCTGCCGACAATATACCTAACTCCAATCATGTACATTATACCGTCAATACTTTGTGTCAAACTTCGGTTGACAATTCACCAAACTCTAGCCATGAACATTTTGTGGTAGATCCATGAAAATCTTTGGCAGTTTAAATACTTGTTCTACAAACAACACTGTAAACACACATCAGCTATTAACAGAAATCAAAACCTAAAGCTTTTAAACATTTGTTAAAAAGTTTGTGTTTATAAAACAGACATCAGTAAGTAAACAAACTACAAAAAAAAAAATGATGCTGCTTGTTCTAAAAGCAAAAGTGAACACATACATCACAATCAGACATCACAGACTACACCTATCAAATGATGTGTGTTCTACAAACCAATGTGTAAAGAACTAAAAAATCACAGATGAACATCACAAAACAAACATATAGTAAATGACGCTTGTTGCATAGGCTCTGCAAATAACAGTCTAATAAAACATCAAAGATAGACATGAAAAACGTCTATGCTTTAAATGATACATGTTCCACATACAAAAGTGTAAACAAACATCACCAACAGACATCAACACCTACATCAGGTAAATGACGTTTGTTCCACAGTCGTACAAACATCTTGAAGTACGTCTTGCGTTTGGGAGAGGACAAGTCTTTAGTTTGCTTCTTTTGCTGCAGCACAAGATGGCAGAAACTGATTGTTTACATATTGAACTGTTCACTGCAAACACCAGATGACCGATATAAAGTGCTTACATATTAAACTGTTTGCTAAAAACATCAAGCTAACAGACATTGTTTGCTGAAACACCTCAAGACAGATATTAACTGCTCACATGTTATACTGTTTGTTGTAAAAAAAAAACAAAAAAAAAACAAAAAAAAACACACACACACACACACACACACACACACACACACACACACACACACACACACACACACACACACGGGGCAAATCAGTTGCCCATATTTTACATTGTCTGCTGAAAAAAAATGCAACAGATAATTAACTGCTCACACATCATTTTGTCTGCTGAAAACAAAACATGACAGACATTAATTGCTTGCATATTGTGCTGTTAGCTGAAAACATTAATTGTTCACACGTTATACTGTTTACTGAAAATACAAGGCAAACATTAATAGCTCATAGATTTTATGAAAACACCACATGACAGACATCAATTGTGAACACATAATGTTGGTAACCGTGAATGACAAACATTAACTGCTCACAGATTATACTGTTTATTTTATAAACACCACATGGAAAATATTGATTACCACCTATTACACTGTTTGCTGAAAACACAACATCACAGACACAAATTGATCATTTATCATACCGCTTGCTGCAAACACCACTTGACAGACATCAACCGCTCAAATATTAAACTGATTACTGAAAACACAAAATGGCAGACATCAATTGTTTATATACTGTTGTTCACATATAATACCAATCGCAAGTATCACATGGAAGACATTATCTGTTTACATATAACACTGTTGTTTCCACATATAACAGTATCATTTGCAAACATCACATGGAAGACATTAATAGCTCATAAGAAAATAGAGCCAACCACTGAACCAGATACTGACAACACTCTGCATGAATTGATATGGTCATTTCACTAATGTATGTATTTGATAAGGACAGTATGCAGCAAACACAGACTTGATAGTATTGTAATGCATTCTGTAATGTTAAATCCTATTATGTGTGGTATGATACAGCTTCCAAAACCTTTTATGTACAGACAGTTGTTAAAGACAATATACCTCTGAAAGATTATGACTAACAAGTACATCTCTTGAAGCTTATAAAAATGACACACTAAATGAACGCATGTCTGGGATCTTTTGTAGTTGCAATATGTTGTTATACTGAAAGGTAAATATCCAGGACCTATATATCTCTCCAAATAAAATTTTTTTTTGTGGCTTCACAACAACAAAAAAAATGTGTCCTACGCGTGCCTGTACCATCGTCAACACAGCGCAGGCCTCCAAGGGTGGTACAGGACTGCTCTAAAGGCAGGTGAAGACAGTGCTTCTCTGGGTCCTCCCCAGCACCTTCGGGTGTTTCTTTTTCTTCTCCAAATAAAAATATTTTTGTGGCTTCACAACAACAAAAAACATTTGGATAATATAAATCTATTTTTGTTAAAGACAGAGAAAATAGTTTTAGCAGAAAACAACTTTGAACTGAAGCACGCTATAAAAATGTGCCTGCCTTTCAACACCTGTTTGAAAGAGTTTTGAGTTCTTCCTTTCTTTTCTTTTTCTTTCTTTTTTTATTGTCTTTTTTTTTGTACGCTCAGCAAAGCTTGAAGGATATATAATTCAAGGTCATACTAATGTGATTGAATACACATTTAGAGCCTTTCTTAAAAATGGTATGTGTCGTAAAAATGAAGGGCAAGTATCTATGACCAACGTATCAAAGTTGAAAGATAAATTGAAAGAATATATCTAGAATTTTTTATTTGAAATGTACTGTAAAATTGAAGAGCTGATCTATAACCAGCATATTGTAACACATTAAAGACAATACATTTTTACTTTGAGTGAGTTTGACTATCTTTTACATGCTATATTAAGAGATGCCAAATCTCAACTATTATCAGGAATAATCTGGGAATTTCATGGGAATTTCTAAAAAAACACTCAAAGAACACTCAGACTTACTGTTGCATCAGCATGCAAGCAACATTTACCTACATGGAATTGATACAGTGTTTACCTGCAACTAAACCAAATGTGTGGGCAAGTTCCTCAGAAAAAAATGGCACCATGCATGAGTGTTTTTCAGTATAACTTGGCAAAATCTTCTGCTCCTACAGGTGCTCCTTAACAGTTGCAGTTAAATCCACGGCACTAGCTGCTGCTCATCAGATTAGAACTTCCTTTGTTGCAATCCATAACACAGTGAAACATACGCCAGAGATAACTTGACAAAGAATATAATCACATCCTTTCGGTTCAGGAAAAAAAATCAGGTGACTGGTCCACTCAGCCCGAGTTCAACTGTGCAAGTGACTGGCTTTGGCTCAGCCTCATTGGCTGAAGCTAGCAGTGTGACTGACAGGTCCAATCTGTGTTCAGTATACTATGTGTGTTGCCAAACTACCTTGCAGCTACGACAAGAAAGCAGGCATATGACCCCTACATAGCCAAAAATAAACTCGTTGGAAGGATTCTGACGTAGGTGTAATGTACCACTGGAATAATTGCGACCAGCATTAACAAAATATAACAGAACTCAGACAGTTGGCAACTCAGCATATCAGTTACAGTTATTTGAAAAAGTGAAGGGTTGTTATCTGTCACCAACAAAATTGTCTTCTCACCTCTTCCAGAAGCCACAACTTGAACTGCGCTTGCTTGCTAAGGTAATCGTCCATAGAAATCTTGTCTGTTACACACATACACAAAAACATATTTTATTGGAAAAAAAAAAAACAGCAAATGTAAACACACACACACATTAAAAAAAAAAAAAATGAACATATATTATCCTAAATGAAAGGAACCCTAACCCAAACAGCCCAACTAAAGTAAAACAGATTCTCCATTATCTCCATGACAAATACCACAGGAGGCTGACAGTTTTTGCTACAGATCAGGTAAAAAGGATGAAAAATAACTTACACTGATAAAACATCACATTAACAAGGTTCTCTGAAAGCCTGTAATCTTGTCAGTAGACCCAGTACGGAGTACGAACACATAAGGCACAAGGAAACCGCTTAAAAGTTCAAAGTAATCTGGCCAATAAAAATATGGTTGTGGATTGCTATATAAGCAAACACACTGTGTTTGCAACCTGAACATTTTGTCACCATTTTGATCCTGACACTAGAACTGGAAGTATGAAATTGAAGAAACCTAGAGTTCTTGAGTTCTTCTGTCATCTATGATGGATCTATATTACAACTTCTCTTTGAGCGCCCATCCTGATTGTTAAGTTGGGAGGATGGTGCCTGTGGCTCTTTGTCAATGTTGCCAAACCATGCTGTCTTCAGAGGATTTCACCCTGTCAAAACTGGTGTACCAGAAGGAATTGACTATGGCTGAAATTAATCCTCATGTTACACATGACATCAAACATTTTGTGCAAAATTCTACATAAAGATTTGATTGATAATTTCATGATTTCTAGGCAAATGAAAATATAAGGGCTGAAATTATTCCTCATATTGCATGATACAGCAAACATTTTATGCAAATTTTTTTTTACAAATTCAATTATTTTATGATTTCTGGGCAAATGAAAATATACTGACTCTCATCATGTTATACTTTCATTGTATCCAAGTTCCATGTTATATTACTTGATCACTTCATGGTTCACAGAGAAATCAAATGAAACAAAACACAAATACAAACCCAGCCAGAATAAACTCTCACTTTGTTCCATATTACCTTTGTTCACTTGATGGTCCATGGAGTAATCCAATAAAACAAAACACAAACTCAGCCAGAACAAAGTTACAAACTCACTTTGTTGCATGTTGCGTTTCTGCTGCTCTTCGCGTTGTTTGGCATAACGCACCGACTGTCGTGCCAGCTGTTTCTCTGCTCGGCTGATCGGTGCAGACACCTCCTCTCCACTCTCTGTGGAAACCATACTCATTCGTCAATATATGGCACAATGACAAAGAGTGTGCCCTTGTGGCAAACAACTGTATCTGTTTGAACACCAGTCTTCCATGTGCTCTGCTTACTGAGGACAATCAATGGAAACAAAAAATAAAAAAACATTGAAACAAAAAAAAAACACAATAATGCTCATGCTCTTGGGAGTGACAGCCCTGAATTTCTGTTTTACAAACAAAAACACTTTATCAAAAACATTACAACAAAATGGTAAGCTAAGCTTTACTTTGTTTTGAGGCATCAGGGGTCAAACGAGGCATTCATAGTCATGCAAGAAACTCAAGCAAAGCAAGACTGGCAGAAATGTTGCAAAGTGGGAAGAATGAGGCATATAGTGGGGGTAGGTGCGAGGATGCTCTCATCTTTTTCTTTAAAAGCAGAACAGGGTTGGTGGTGGTGCTGAGGGTTTGTTTTGACTGTAATATAACAATTTACAAGTGTTACCATAATACCAATGATCTTGCCAAACCTTTCTGAGCCAACACTTCCCTGTTTCCAGGATTTCTCAGAATACATTTTTCCATATCGAGGATCCTTTTTCCCCCAACAGATGAAACGTAAAAAATTGGTGTATTGTCAGCCAAAACCTGGGGAATGTCATGTCTGATAGTGCTGAAATAAGGTCAAGTAAGAAAATGATGGGTCCAGTTTGAATTATGTCATGCGCAGGTATGTTCATTAATTAGTTTGAATCAACTTTGCTTTCTTCTTTGGAGACATGATTTACAACACTTTTCAGTGACAAGTAAAACTAAAACTATGAGGAAAACAGATGAATCAGAATTATGAACTTGAAACTGTACTCAAAACATTTTTTGCTTGAAAGCTGCAAGTTCCAACTTCCAACTGCATTAAAATTTGACAGACTCATTTTAATGGTCTTATAACAGCAGAAAAATTCCTGCTCAGCAGGTGCATCTGCTAAAAGCATCTACACCAAATAATTGAAGTTCTGACTAATCTGAGTAATTGCAAACTAGCCCCCCCCCCCCCCCCCCCCCCCCCCCCCCAAATGTTTTAGAAAGTACAGGCTGAAGTTTAATTCTGACAAGCCTTGCTTCTACAACAGGTTTTTTTTCACTTCGATGCAATATTGTTGTAATGAGGAATGTGGCAAATACTAGCACTGTCCACATTGTTACCAATCACTAAATTTCTGTCTGTCTGTCTGTCTGTCTCTCTCTCTCTCTCAATCTCTGACAATGACCTAACCACCAGTCTTAACCATGTCTTTAGTCTCACTATGCATGTGTGAGCACATGGAAGCGTCATGAAAGTTATGCGAGACCAGACATTCATATGCTGCTGCAGACAAGCATAGTACAGTTTTCTTCCATTGCATTACAGAGTCACAATTTTCAGCATGGAACTGGAAGTGGAAGGGGAAAGGAGAGGGGGAAATTGACATGAGGTGGAGTATTAACTTGACTGATTTTTACAATAATCTAATAGCAAAACAAGAATTACAGAGCACTCCAGAAAAGTGTGGAAAATAACAAAAAAAAAGATCTTTCTTTCCTAATTCTAAAAAAAACAGTGATGACAAAGAGAAAGAAACTAGAAAGCACTACTGTTCTGTGCAAGAAGCTCTCAAGTTATACTTATAGATCTCCCATTTTTCAGTGTCCAAAAACACACCAGCAGATGATCAGAAAGGGAGGCAGTACTACCCCCCATGACTCACTGCTGCTGCTCTCATTGCTCTCCTGCCCCTCCTCATTGTCCACAGCAGGACAGGACTTGCTCAAGCGACCCAAGTCCTGCAGGTTACTGCGTCGTCGTTGAAGTCGACTGCAGCATGACACAGACAGAAACACACAACACTGAGGCAATTTACATCAGATGATATAATTTGGGTCTGTTTGGGTTTCAAGGCAGTTCATCGTGCATTGACAATATATTCCAACCTACTACTTTCATCCGGATCATACTAAACCAGACTCACTCAGACAATCTCCCAATATGATCTGATGCTGATAACATTCCAGCAGGACAGTGTTGTAATGTTTGGAATTTCCTGCAGCCCGCAGTTGGCACTGCACACCACACATTGCTATGTCTGCCAACTAGAGTAATAATGGGTCAAAGTTATTCAAATTTAGGCCAACCAAAAACAGTTAAAAAAAAAAAATAAATAAAATAAGACACCAATCAATGTTGGAACTAAAACTACTATACTAAAGAAAAAGAGTGATCAATCCTCAAAGAGCACCAATCATTTAAAAGACAGTCATTTAAAAGGCTGTGCCAGATTTTTAAAGTGAACAGCTAATAACATCAAAAGAAGGGGGAAGGGTTCACACACACACACACACACACACACACTCAGAGAACTGCCATGCTTCTTGCTGAAACAGCCGCTGTTAATGAAAACTATGTTTCAGCACTCATGCTTTCTCTCTCTCCTGGTTTAAGATTAAGATTAAGATTAAAATTATAGTCCCGTCAACAGCAGAGGTTATCTCAGGACTGTCACCACGTTTCGAACTACCACGTATGTAAAAAAAGGATAAAAAGCAAAACCCCACCCAACCCATTTTCAGATTAAAAGAACCAATCCTAGGATTAAAAACAACCGATGAAATAAGATAAGACAATGTTGCCCATGCAGCCCAGCCGACCGCAAAGGGCCACACCAGTATCACCACGTTAAAAACATTTCACAAGTCAGTCATTCACACAATTCTTTAAAATACATCCAAGCTAAAAAGTTTCTCTCCTGGTCATAACAGTCTGGAAAGTATTGTTAATGCATTTCTCTCTAGCAAGTATAAACAAGCTAAAGAGGTTTATAACATATAATGCGAATTAAATTTTGATCCATATACCAGACATGTTTACCTTAAAATCTTGCCATTTAGAACAATGATGTAATAAATCAGGAACGGACTAAAATTTTTCAGGAACATAGATATTCTTACACATATGATGCTGTGTAATGTGCACATGTAATGATGTATGCTTGTTTGCACATGTACATCATCATGTCTGCCACGACAGGACAATACACACTTGCAGACTTTTGGCCCAAACCAGAGTATTTTTTTTCCCTTCCTATCCAGTATCCTTGTTATAAACATGGCTAATGTTCATGGTTTTATTTCCTTAAGGCCTGGAAACATTAATTTTGATTTCGTTCTTTCTTTTCTTCTTCTTCTTCTCTTTCTTTCTTTTTTTTTTTTTTTAAATGACAACATTCAGTTTCTATCTCCTAATCAGTATCAGTCTTACTCTTCTGATGATTTGCTTACTACACCTAGCTATCTGTTCAGTGCCTTCTCTTAGTTTTGGCTAGTTCAGTCTGTTCCATATGCAGTTAGACAGAAGAAATGGTGCAAGAACTTTGATTTTGAAGATAACAGAGGACACAGTACTGAAAAGAGAGTTTTAACTAAAAAAAATTAACACTGCAGACAGCGAAGACAGTATACAACTCAGAAAAACTCAACGCTGCAGACATTAGGGGACACTGCTGAAGAGTGAGCATTCAGAAAACACTAGACAGCAGGAGAAACTGTACTGATGACAGAACTAACAAAACATAACACTAAAGACAGCAGAAGATATGGATAAACTACGCCTGAAGACAGAGAACTCAGAAAACACAATTCAGAAGACAACAGAAGACAGTGCTGATTACAGAGAATTCAGTAAACACAACATCATAAGCAGCAGAAGACAATGCTGAACCCAGGGAACTTGGAAAAGTCAACCCTGAAGACAGCAGAAGACAAGACTGAATACTGAGAACTCATAAAATAAATAACACTGTAATTTAGTGTAAACAACAGACATTGTTCTGAAGACAGAGAACTCTGAAAACAGGATGCTGAAGATGACAGAAGACAGTTCTGAAGACAGAAAAGTTTTAAAAAAAAAAAAAAAAAAATATGCATCCACATTCACTCTTGTAAGAAAAGATAATCCACTAACAGGAAGAAACTCACAGAATAATTCAGAAAGCTTCTTTCCATTAGATTATCCCCTCTAGCAGAACTGAGGTAATGAGGATCAGCAATGAAGAAAGACAGCAGAAGACAGTGATGGATAACTTCGAACAGTAGTGCTCAGTATGCAAGTTGCAACTTGTACTCACCACCCTCACTGAACAAAGATTGCAGCAAATAGCAGTGTGCAAATTTACATCAATTGACTATCCCCACTGAACAAAAACAGCAGAAATCCAGTGATGGACAGCTTGGAACTGTTGCAGTTTCCAACTTGCATGACTAACCCCATTACCACTGCAAATGGTAAGACAGACTGCATTCAGAACTGGAGTTGGTTCTGTGACAAATTCTAGTAAGCCAATTGATAAGTCAGTGGGAAAGAGGGAAGGATGAAGGAGGGGGGTGGGGTAGAGGGAGATGAAGGTTGCCCATGGAGGTTGACTTGCAAAAAACACCAGTGCTGAATATCAATTTCAAATAGAGTCCTCAGACTATGCAGAAGTCCAGCAGATGACATAGGCTTCAATAAAGTTAAATTACAATGCTTAAGGCATTCTTTGAAATCATACAAACCGCAGCATTCACAGTGACAAGACACTTTCTGATTCAAGCTGAATATGAGAACAGATTTCTGAGTCAAACACGAACAGTAACTAAGCCTATGTGCATAAATCAAAAACAAACATTATAACAATCCACAAGACTAGTTCAGTTCAGTTTAACTGCGAATCGATTGGAAACGTCAGAATAGTCAACATGATGATTGAGAACATTCAATGGAATAGGATGAGATGAAGATGAAGATTTTAAAACCTTATCTACTGAAAATGATTGTACAACATGGTCACTAGTAGTAGTAGTAGTAGTAGTAGTAGTTCTAGTATAGTCACAGTATCATCGTTGTTCTAAAACGTAAACTTCATCAGTCACACACATTCTTGCAGCTTTACTCTTGAGTTATTTTTCAGAAGTTGTTAGCAGATCGAAGTCAAGAAGATTTCTATCGTTTCCGAACATATCAAACACAAAATGGATGCAAAATTTTGTTGTTGATTTACCTGAACATAGTGTCCACTTGAGATAGAGACCCAGGCTAAGAACGCCTAAATGACTCCGAACTTCTGGACTTCAAAATGTCACCAAACAAAACATTTGAAAGTGGTGCCGTTTAAAGTGACCACATAAATCTATGACGTACTACTCAAATATCAAAGTTATGTGATCTAAAAATAGATTTTCAAGCCCATTGACCTCGCCTGACCTGACCCCGATACACTTGCAAAACACGACAGGGATAGTCTCCCTTTCATGATGGGGCACAAACCTTCAGGTCAACTATGTTCGAAATCGGTCAGTCTTTCTCTTTAAAAGTCACTTTTAATCAGAATCAAAAGACTTTTTTTTTGGTTTACTGGTTGTGAGTGGTTTCCACATTACAGACATGCCACTACTCGTTCAGGGTCAAACTGAATTCCGCCTGCAGTGGCCTCACTTTGCAGCTGAATTCCTGATTTTTTCGTTTATCGTCTGCTAAGCACGTCGTCTGCTTGAAACTACTAGAGAGCGACTAAAACTCTTAAATCACCACAAACCAGACGACAGTGCTGTGTTTTAAAATCAGATATGTCTTGGGGGTGTCACAACAGATCATACTGTCAAAGTATTTCCGTCTAGTGTCTTCAGTCAGCTATGTTTACAAGCACAGCAGAAAACTATGTAGCGATGCCACTTCTTGTGCCAATGACAAAAGGACGATTATTAACAGGCCTGTTGTGAGACACAAAAGTTCGTCTGTGTTCACCGACAAAATCTCAGTAAAAGGGAACGAAATAACTGAAGTGACTCCCCGAAATGCTGTGTCAGTGTTGGAGAAGTACGACACCATTTTACTGGACTGTGACGGGGTGTTGTGGGGCACGGACCACGTCACCCACCTGCCCGGTATCCAGGCCGCTATGGCCACTCTGCAGGCTCTTGGCAAACAGATCCTGTTCGTCACCAACAACAGCATGCACGCGCGCCAAGCCTACATCTCCAAGTTCCGGCAGCATGGGTTTGAAGCCCAAGAGGAGGATGTCTTTTGTGTGGCCTACGCCAGCGCCGTGTACCTGAAAACCATCGCGAATGTGTCGGGGAGCGTGTATGTCATCGGTAGTCCTGGAATGATGGAGGAACTCAGCCTTGCGGGCATCACCAACTTTGGCGTGGGACCAGACCCAGACCCTGTTTATCAAGACATCCAAGACTTGCGGCATGTTCCTCTGCGTGATGATGTGCAGGCCGTTCTGGTTGGTTACGACAAACACTTCAGCTTGAACAAACTGTTCAAAGCCTGCAGTTACCTCAGTGCTGACAAGTGCCACTACCTAGCCACCAATGACAAAGAGAAATCAGTCTTGGTAGCTCCAGGGCGTCGCCAGCCATTGACGGGAGCTATTGTGGATTGTGTGTGACCTCGGCTGCCAAGCGACCACCAGAGGTTCTGGGGAAGCCGGACACACATCTGTTCGAGTGCATTCAGGCCACCCACCCTGGTGTGGACAAGGGGCGCTGTCTGATGATCGGGGACAGCGTACCGGTGGACATGGGGTTTGCCAAGGCTGTGGGCATGGACTCTGCACTGGTGCTGACCGGGGCAAGTTCATTGGACAGTCTGCCCTCCCACCCTGGTCTGGAACCCACCTTCTTCATGCAGTCTTTAGCAGTGCTGGGCAGCCAGTCTAACTGCACATAGCCCGTATTCTTCATGCTGTCTTCAGCATTGCTGGGCAGTCAGTCTTACTGCACATAGCCCACCTTCTTCATGCTGTCTTTAGCTGCACATACTCACTCTCACTGTTCTAGCCCACTCTCTCCATGCTGTCATTATCTGTGCTGGGCACCCACTCTCATTAAGATAGCTGTCTTTAGCTTTGGTGAGCGTCTGCTCTCATTGAACATGTAGTTTGTTCAGGTCTAATGAATATTTCAAACTGATTTTGAAAATGTGTGATTATATAGTATATGTTGATGGTGTCTACATGTGTTTTCTTTTCTATCATTTTATTTTCATGTGAGTGTAGTTGTGATTCATATTCAAGAACAACACATTAACTACAACCAAGTACGTGCAAATTATATGCATATCAGTCACATAGTGTATGATCCTAGTTTGCAGACAAGTGTATGATAGCCTTTATAACTGTTGGAAGGACAGAAAGCTGAGAAACATCAGGTATTGAATGTGGTTTTAAAAGCTGAAAGTACCAATAATCCCATGATGATGAACATGTCTTGGGGCCTCTTTGGCCTCGAGCACAAGTCACAAAACTCATTCCAAAGTCTGGGAGGTTAGGATGGGGGGAACTCCCACCTTAGTCAGATGGGGAAAAAATGTTCTCTTAAGAGCTGACATCTGTGCAGATTCTAGTCCCCTCTCCATCCTTCTAGAGAGACTTAAAACCAAGGTCCTATGGGTGACACACTCAGTTAAATAAAAGATCTTGCACACGTTAAAATACTATCCCCCCATCAGAGAAGTGTATACCATCATGTGCCGTTGGGATGGATGACAGTGTTCTGACATCTTCTCTGAAAGACAGAATGAGGCTTTGCTATGGTTGGATTAAATAAAACTGCAACATACATGAAAACCTCATTAGTGGTGAACCTGAAAGTTCTAACCAAGGAACGAAAAAGGATGAGGCTTTGTTAATAGTTGGATTAAATAAAAATGCCACATACACAAAAATCTCATCAATGGTGAACCTGAAAGTTCCAACCAAGGAACGAAGAAAGGTTGAACTTGCTTGTACTAGGTGGGATGAGGCAGAAATCCCTGAAGACTGTGGCATTGTCAGACATATCACACATGGTGTTGACAGTCAGTGGAGTAGACAGTTTTGATTCCATTCAGGCTTAACCTTTGCTAATTGTTGTTTGAAATTTTGCACACCATCCATCCTGGATTTTAGGACCTGTGCTTTTTGTATAGGAATGAAGCTTTGCTGTATGTTTTGGGTCTCTAGGGACCCAGGCCGTTTTTTGAAGGACTGTTAAGTCTTGCTATACAATGTGGGGTACCAGTGACCTTTACTTATATGAAGGGAGTAAATTCTTGCTGGGGTTTTGTGTTAGTTGTTTTTTTTTTAACTCCTTTGTTGACAGAGTATTTTTTTGTACAGATGGAGGACAAAGCTTTAACAAAAAAAAAAGTCATAAACTCTGACCCAGTTATCAAGAGAAAATCATGGCTTGGGTCACCAAGACATATGATAATGGTCGACATCCACATCCACCGACACTGATAATGGTGGATGGGGATAACTATTTCAGGACAGTGGGGGAAGGGGGCTCATCTTACACTACACCACGAGAATGTCAGAACTTTAAGATAGGCATAAAAAAATGGCATCGTTTATGTTGAATGTCAGTATGATTTGAATTTGCAACATTTGACTGCAGACTCAGAGTTCTAACCATCTGACCCAACCCGGCACCAGAAGTTTGAAATGCTGATCCCTTATGGTAGGGCTTAGCGCATACTATTGGCTCAGAGAGTGAGTGGGAGGGAGAAGGGCCGATTATAAACTCTATGTAAGAATGGTCAGAGGTCAAGGGGAATTCATGTATCACATTTCACATTAATGAAAATGTGATGGGAATCATAATGCAACATATTGAACTTGTGTCAGTTAATGAATTGTGATGGTAACAGAATTTTGTGTTGTCGTTGTAACAGACAGCCTTGGTTGTACCATTGTGCATTAGCATCATGGCTTAGAAAGTCATGTGTTTGAGCCCATCAGAGGTGTATCAGTAGAAAGGATTTTTCAGCACCCAGCCAGCTCCTGTATTTCGTTTATGGGGTGTAGATCAAGATTTTTTCACCTAACGGATTCACCTCTGCCAATGCTGCTCAAATTTCCCATACTAGTATGGCAGGTGTCTGTATATATTTTGGGCCTGGTTATGTTGGATCTAAATATGCTTGACTGAACACCATAGAGGACACTCAGCAGCAATGCAGAGTCTGCTCTGGTGGGTTTCCTCATCATGACTTGATATTTCATGCTTGCAGCCCACTGCCAGTGTTAGGGCTGTGAAAGGATGAATCAGGGTCTAGCGGTGTTTGGGAAGGGCTGAAGGGGGGTATGCCTCCTCAAAGGCAGGGAAAATGGGTGAGCGAGTGCACAGAATTTTGTCTTAATGAGAAAAAAAAAAGCTCAGGGGGATGTTGTAGTGATCTGATAATGTGCTTATGTAAAATGTGATATCTGTACCCGAGTTGGTACAATCCTTTTTGAACTCAGGTTATAAAGCTTCAAGAATGACATGATTATTGTGAATGTCATTGTATGTTTAGTGGTGCGATGAATGTAAACGTGACAATTCAGGACATGAGAGATACTCATGATGTTAGTATGATATGACTGAGGAAATAAGACCACAGCTCTTGTTCTGTGAAGATTGAGGTAGTCAGACCAAAGCTATTTTCTGAAGATCATGTGGTGAGAGAATTGTCCAAACACAAACTCAAGCCAAATGAGTCTGTCAAATGAGTCTGTACGTGTGTGTGTGTGTGTGTGTGTGGTTGACATTTCTCATTAACACACCACTCAAACAACAACATGACTTAAGTGTTTTTTTTGTTGTGCTTGTGTTCAAAGTCAGTTCAGTGAACTGTATGTACATTGGAGTATTGTTATACATTTCCCTCTTTGGTGGATATGTCCTTAGTAATGGGAATATGACTTTACCAAAAGGCCAGGGGTGTGTCTCATTCACTATGTTTGTGTCAGGAATCAAGATTGCTCAACTACTTTTTCAGGAAGTGAAAATACCAAAAGCAAAGTTCACAGCATGGCACAGTGACCTACCATGATCCAACTTTTAGAAATTGATCTGCTCTGTGTCATCATCTGACAGTCGTGAGTACAGGAGGTCAGGACTCTTCTCCATGGGTCTTTCCCCACGCCATCCTTGAAGGGCAAAGCACACACCTCTTTGAGCTGCTGTGGATTTTGCTATCACTGCAGTCTCCAAATACCTTTTGACTAGAAGATTTGTTGGAAATCTTTTAGTGACACTAGGGTAAACAAACGGCTTCCAGATGCTGCACCAGTAATCAAAGTGAACACTGCTCTATTTTTAGTTGTTGACTTTGTATATAACCAACCCACACACACACACACACACACACACACACACACACACACACACAGATGCATTTATGCGCATGAAAAATATATACTTGCAATACAGATAAGAAACAGTTTATCCACTCTGAACTGTACACTTTGTTTTTGTATTGTCCATTCATTTTTTTTTTCAGAAAATACACACACACACAGAGGTTTACACATATATATATATATATATCGTATATCGTAGAGAGAGAGAGGTTCAGATTTTTTTTTCCAAAAATTCCCAAGAATAGCGTTTAATTTCCTGTTTGGCAGATTAAGGTTTAATCAGCTGTGGGACTCTGTCACGCAGGAGCCAAACCAGTCTGCCTCTTTTGACTTTACTATGGAACTCTGTAAGTGCTGGAACTAATATTTCTTTACATTTGCAGTGCATCCCTCTCTTTGTAAATGCTTTATGCTTCATCTGAGGCACAGTTTCAGCAAGTGTGTACATAATCCTATCTGAAAGATCCTCTTATGAAGTCAAAGTTTTGAAATGCCATCATTTCAAAAATAAATTCTGTCTGCTTCACTACACACACACACACACACACACACACACACACACACACACACACACACACAACCCATTCTATCCCCAAAAGTAGTTTTCTGAATTGATCACACACACACACACACACACACACACACACACACACACACACAAATAGATGCAAAGATGAATACACACATGCCTTTTAATTTACTTTTATTGTGACAGACTAGAACAGTTTTAAAGAAAGAAATCAGCATTAAAACAAAATAAAGATGGAGGCAATTCAGGAAAATACTTAGTCAAAACACATTTAAGAACAACAAGTTTGCAGTACAAAACCTACAACACAAGCTGTTATGAGCAGTGCCTCACAATAAGAAAAAGAACTATCGTCTTGGTGGTGGTGGTGATGATAGAGGTGGTGGTGTGTTGTGTGTGCGTGCATGTGCATGTTTGTTGAGTGAGCATGTGCACACATGTATGTAAAATATTGTGTGCGTAAAGTGCATCTATTGTGTGTGTACATGCAGTTTTTGTATGTGTGTGTGTGTGTGTGTGTGTGTGTGTGTCTGTGCAAAAGTGTGAGCATTACTGTCATTTCCTGGTCTTGATTGCTTACATTAAAATGCTAACATCTTTCATTGTTCTGTATTACTTTGTTGAGTATCAAATCATTCTTGCAAAATGGTTGTGCCCTTTACATATCTACAAGAAGAGCATGTGTTTGTTGGTTTTTTTGCGCAACATTTTTACATCAATATGAAGTTTTTGACAAGATGAAATATTCATGTCCTAAAATGATGATGATGAACTAAATCAGTGCTGGCATAAAGATGGAGACAGCAGCGTCATCAAAACATTACTTCTAATTATATGCCTGTAGTCGATGATCGATCATAACCTGCATCTCTGAAATTTTTGCATCTGTAGTTAGTGATCAATTACACTTTTACATCACTGAAATACTGACACAATATTTGCATCTGTAGTTAGTGACTGATTACACTTTACATCACTGAAATACGGATTCAGTATCTGAATCTGACGGTAGTGACTGATTACACTTTACACTGCTGAAATACTGACACAATATATCTTTATCTCTTGTTAGTGACTGATAACACTTTAAATCATTGAAATACTGACACAATATCTGCATCTCTTATTAGTGACTTATAACACTTTAATCATTGAAACTCTGACACAATATCTGTATCTGTTGTTAGAGACTGATTACACTATACGCTGCTGAAATACTGACACAATACCTGTATCTCTTGTTTGTGACTGATTACACTTTACATCCCTGAAATACTGATACAGTATCTGAATCTGACATTGGTGACAAATTACACTTTACAGCACCGACTGATACAATACTGAATCTTTAGTGACATCACACTGAAATACTGACATAATATCTGTATCTGTAGTTAGTGACTGATTACATTTTACATCACTGAAATACTGACATAATATCTGTATCTGTAGTTAGTGACTGATTACATTTTACATCACTGAAATACTGACATAATATCTGTATCTGTAGTTAGTGACTGACTACATTTTACATCACTGGAATACTGACATAATATCTGTATCTGTAGTTAGTGACTGATTACACTTTACAGCACTGGAAATACTGACACAATATCTGTATCTCTTGTTAGTGACTGATTACACTTTGAACGCTGCTGAATTATACTGACACAAAATACTGTATCTGTATCTCTCGTTAGTGGCTGATGCGACTTATTTCCCTCAAATACTAACAAAATATCTGTATCTGAAGTTAATATTTGAAATAT
Source organism: Conus betulinus (assembly GCA_016801955.1). Classification (NCBI taxonomy): domain Eukaryota; kingdom Metazoa; phylum Mollusca; class Gastropoda; order Neogastropoda; family Conidae; genus Conus; species Conus betulinus. The sequence goes on along the minus strand of JADBJO010000050.1, from coordinate 1,172,955 downwards.
TGACACAATATCTGTATCTGTTGCAACTGATGATTACACAATATTCATCACTGAAGTTAATAATAAATACAATATCTGTATCCACATCAATGATCGATTACCCTCCGAAGGGTAATATGTATGATGTTCATGCAAACCTGGACAATTGGTCCAAAATGTGAAATCATTCCATTCTATCAAACATGTCATTTCATTAAAAGTCAACAAACACTCCAATAACATGACATCGTAAAGCCACTGTCTTAAAATGTTGGCTCTTGGTTGACTTGAGGTGTGTGTTAGTGCACTGCAAAATGTGAATAAATCAAATGAAAAAAAAAAGCAGTTACATTTTGCAAACTGAAAAAGAAAAAAATAAAATTCTAATGTCAATCCATAAATGCAACAACACATGCGGCTTGCAGCAGTTAAGAAATACATGCAATCTTGAAAAAAAGGCAGTTTTAGCTTTATGAACAGTAAAAGCTGGCAAGTAATGGTAACAATATTCCTCAGATCTGTACACCTGTGCCAGTGAATACTTGCACTGACCAAAGTAAATGAAAATACAAAGCCAAAAACCAACCAGAGTACCATAGTAATGTAATCTCCAGTAAACTGGTTGTAGGAACACATCTACATCTGATGGCCAGAGAGGTCATAAACACACCAAAGCTAAATGTTAAATGGTTTGCTATAAGAAGCAGTTAAAATATATCACTGGAAAAAAAAGCAAATATATACATGAGCAACAAGCCATAACACTCGTACTTTCTCCTACCCGCAGACACACACACATACACTCAAACAAGCACACACGGCCCCCAGGTATTCATGCACGAGTGCACACACTAAAGGGGAATGGACATGGTTTTGTTGCACACAAATCACAGTGAAAATTTAAAGAGGAACAGAGGTGTGTAGAAGGATAAAATCTATACTAAATGTAACAACTGTATTATGATTGACACAACTAGCTTCTAAAAAGGAAGCAAAACATACAATTTCCAAAAGTGAACAACTAAATCTGGTATCAAAGAACCCTCTCAGACAACTAGGATTAAACATGGGATCACGCATGAAAAATGATTTTACAGATAATAAGAAATGAGTTAGAAAAGAAAAACCTTAAGTGTGCCTTATACATCAATTTGAACACGCCTGTATCACATTAAAACACCATCCTCCACGTCCAGCTCACATCAACAGTGATGACAACCCTCTCTTTTTTTTCATTTTGGCTAAAGGGAGACATCTGACCTGCAGATACATGAGCATATCAACTTTAGGGTTTAATATTTCTTTTTTTCATTTGAGAGAGAAGGGAAGAGGGCAGGGAGGATAATCGTTAAGGACTGACGCTTATTCCTGTTTGACGATGCAACTGAAAAATCACCCCCCAAACAGAAAAACACACAGATAATGAGGCAGCCGCCAACATCCCTGTGACAGGGCTGTGAGAGATCAGACAACGCCCATCTGACTGCACACCCCACTTCCCAAACAGGCTCTGTTGTACCCCCACAGTAGAGAGACAGGGCAGATCAGCTCTCCTATGCTGTAACAATCATCCGAGGTAGCTATGTGAGCGCTGGCAAGAGCATACAACCTCAGTCCCAGGACAAGCCACAACAGGACAGATGAATCGACTGAGGCCATGACTTCATTCCACAAGAGGTCAAATCGCTGGACAAGGAAGCTCTCAAAGAACAAGAGACGACCACTTCCACAGGGTCACCTTCAATATGGACAGCTGTCATGAGATAATATGAGAACAGCTGGTATAAAACAGCACAACAGAACAGCTATTCTAGCCCAGAGTAGGGCAGCTGTCCACAGACAGCAAATACACGGGACAACGATGGAAAACAAACATGGACAGTTGAGCTGCAACAGTCATCTGACAACCTGCACCAGTATTGCAGTCTTCAAACAACTCAAGGAACAGTCTCCAGGAAACTCAGAGCAGGACATGTATAAAAGGACATCTGATGACAGGACAGTTTTCAGAAGACAGCCAGCCCACAACAGGACATGGGTCAGGAAACTTTCCCTGAAGTTTGGGGCTCTTCATACAACTTCCCACACAATTTCTGATCTGTTGACAGCTCATCTTGATCAAAGTTCCTACATCATAAACCTGGATGTATTCAGGTCACAATCAAACATGGACAGAAACCATATCATAGACACTTCACTGGTTCCATAATACTTCAATGTCCACCCTACAATGGGAAGATCCAGAGAAGCACACACACATACACACACACACGTTTGACTAATAGAAGAGGTAACTTGGGGTGGGATGGAAGATATTCGGGGGGAGGGGGGGGAATCAAATGTTAGTATGAGTATGAAGCAACTGGGGATGAGTTAAATGACAGATAAGACGCTACAGAGGCCGGGTTATCTTAGCTGACAAGAGAAGATGCGACTGGAGGCGGGGTTATACTAAATCACATAGATGACTCAAGTGGGGGCAGGGATATCTCAAAATGGCAGGAAATAAAACCTTAGGATGGGGTTATAATAAATGAAGGACAAGTCATGGTTGGGGGCAGAGTTATACAAAGAGAAGCAAGGACTGGGGCAGCCCTGTACCTAATGACAGGAAAATCATGGTTGGCAGAAACAGTTACATTAAATGAGAGAGAGGTAAGAGATGGAGCAAAAAGGAGTGTGTGGGGATGGCAGGGCTATCTTTAAATGACAATCAAGATAATGGGTGCACTTATCTTAGCTCTCTTCAATTCTTTCCTTTAAATTTCGATCACTGATGATCGACAGATTTTCTTCCCCCAAAATATAGTATTTCAAACAATATTTATATTATCTGAAGCAATATATCACCTAAAAAAAAACGAAACAGACACATTCATCACAAAAATATTATTATTTTAGAAATAATGTGCAGAATGTTATGGAAAAAAAAGAACATCCGTCATGCCAAAATCTAAAAAACTGTTGAGAGTTAAATGACTGACATCTCTTGACTGTGGGCAGGTTACAATTAAATGGCAGACAAGTCAGGGTTAAGGGCAAATTTCTACTAAATGACGGAGAAGTCAGCATCAGAGAAGGGTTACAGCAAATGACAGGAAAGCCAGGATTGTGGGTAGGGTGTACCGAACGACAAAGATGTCTGTGGTTTGGGGAAGGAAGGGGGGGGGGGGGGGGTGTGTTGAGTACAGATATGCAGGGACTGTGTTTGTGGTTAACTTAAATGACAGAGAAGTCTGGGTTGTGGGCGGGGTTATGCCAGGTAACTGTGCGGCCAGACCGCACACCACCATGAGTCGGTGTGTACTGGGTGGGGCTTCCACGATGAGCGGCAGCAAAGGAGGTGGGGCTCCCACGAGTGGGCGGAGGAGGGGGAGTGGGCGGGGCCTAGAGCGTTGCTGCCTGTAGCTTCTACGAGGGAGGGACGGCGATATGGGCGGGCAGGCATGTTGTTGCCCTCGGCGACAGCCTCCTGGTGTTTTGTTCTGCAGAGCATTGCTGGCACGCTGCTGCTCCTCACGCTGTTTCTGCAGAGTCTGCCGCAGAGTGCGTCGCTTCTGCTCAACACAACACAGTGACACATGTAGTTAACTTCTAGCACAGCACTGATACAATACAATACAAGCGCACACAGTGCGGAAAGAAAATTACACTGAAAATACAATACCTTTTAAATATTGGAATATGCCTACGCTGTATTCTCCACAGAACAACACCGATCAGCTACAAATTGAATTACAATAAGATTAAGAAATAGTTCATTAAATGCCACCAAAAAATAGGAAGAGAAACCATACAAAGCATCTCTGATTAAAGGGACCATACAACCCCCATCAGTGAGTGAACAGACAATGCAAGTCCCAGATGTAAGTAATGCTTTCAACTCCACCCTCTCTCCAGACATTGGTGGCAAAAATCTTTGATCTATATACCAAGAAATCCTGTATTTATTTCATCGTTTCACTTAGTGTTCTCATATACAATGCATATGTAAAAATTAAAACTCTAACAATCAACAACAATAATAAGAAGAATTTACATACCTCTTTTATGGCACCATTTTCAAAGCTGACGTATCTAAAATCATCTTACATGACCCATTGAAAACACACATTTCAGCTTTATGTTGCTCAGTTCCCATGTGACACGGGGGGGGGGGGGGGGGGGGGGGGGGGGGGGATTGAGAGGGCGGGGAAGGGGGGGCTGCATTTCAGCGCTGGAAAAAAAAATTCTGACTTAAAAGGTGGGTTTAATCAGCACTTCTACAATTGTACAACACAGCTTAAAACAACCCAATTCATTAAGTCTTCACACAGGTGCATCCCAGCCCTTCTCAAATGCAGTTTCCATGGAAGAGCAGTTTTCCACATCGAGGGACCTGTCCAGCAAAATGCAAAGAATGACAGCTATGCTCCAAGTTCCTGTTCCAATTCCATCAATGAGGTGTCACTGTGTGCAGGACATACCCATATACACATCACATCTGCTAAACCACAAGACCACAGTGCACACAAGGCTTATAGCTAGAAACCTCAATAACGTAAATGCTTCAAACTAGAGACGTTGTGCCAACAACAAGATTTCCTGATGACATGTAAAAGGACTGAACAAATCTATCGGGGTTATCACAAGTGCACATTCTAGCTTCAAACTTCAATGAATGAAGTCATGCCAGAAGCAGATTTTTTCCATCTTGGACAGAGTGTGTTGGATGCATTCTTCAGGCATAATTTTTTTTTTTTTTTTTTTTGAAAATTCATTTATATATTTCATTATCATTTTGGGGGTGGGTTGGGGTGTGGGGGAGGTGGTGTACTGCTAATAACGTAAATGGCAACTTCTCTAAGACATAGATTCCTCAGTTTTGAAGTGGTTACTTCCATCTGAACACTCCTGGCTCACATGTTGGTACTATAAGTTTGAATACGCCAACTGTGAGTTCCCACAGCTGTGTGCATTTCAATACAACAACGTCCACCCACAACAATATGTCAATATTTCCAAAATCATTGTCGTTTGGCTTCTGAAAAATTATCAAAGGGACAACTATCCTGGAATATCTGATGTGAAAAATTATCATGGTGTGGTTTGAAAAATCAGGAACACACACACACACACACACACACACACACACACACAAGTCATGATATGGTTTGCAAATCAATAAACAAACAAACAAATAAACAAGAACCAAACAAACAATAATGTACTATGAAAATCCATTCAGATTTAACTTCTGATAAACTCTTTTACTTTAAAGCTCAGTTTGCCAGTATATGTAACATTTTCTTCTCTACTCTCTCTTACTCTAAATTACAAATACCTATATACATAAAATTGTGATGATTTTCTAACTGACCCAGAACAGGTGATTCCAAAGGGCAGCTACTCCTTTTCAATACCAACTTCCTTGATCAGGTCAATCACCTTAGGATGCAACAGCACGGTTATTCTAAAAGTTGATGCCTGAACCTGTGGTCGACTTCAGGATGCTGAGCCATCTGCAGAACTACAGCTTCTTTTACCTGGTTTTCCCTCTTTGAGGGGAAGGATGAGTTATACAGACTTCCTGATTACCACCACCAAAGGCCAAGGCAATAGATCCATGAAACAGATTCAGTCTAAAGTAAAAAAAAAAAAACTGGGACACTCCATACAGCAAGCACCTCCACCAAGATGAAACAAAACTTTGGATCCAACCCAAGTCAATTCATGAGTGAACAAAGTTGTTTTATCGCCAGGGGATATCACTGTTGGTGTCAATTGAAAGAGTTATTTCCCCTTTTCTTATTCATTTCATATTTTTTAAAACATTATTTTATTTCTTTCCTCTATTTACACAGAAGAAGAAAAACACAAATTATCAATGTTTACATTACCAGAAATACGTTGCTTCAAATTCATCATAACAATAACTTCACTATGTTTATGTTCGGAGGAAAGTCTGAATTAAACATACCTATTTTGCAAACAGAACTTGGATCCACAGTTGGGGAAGTAACTATATGCACGGTGATGGAGTTACTTCCCCTGTAATTTCAATCTTCCTAAATGATCCCAAGTCAGTTTTTTGCTATGGATCCATTCCCCCAAATTTAACACTTTACAAAGGCTTAACCCTGGACCCAATTCCGATTTTGATATAGTTTGATTTAAACAGGTTCCGTTCTTTTTGTCATAATCTTGATGACACACAACCAATCAGTCTGAGGTGGTTAAAATACAATCTCCTTGACAGAAGTCACAAAAACAACATGATTCAAACCCACCAACCAAAACAACCCCCACATGATTTATAGATAAGGCCAAGCTGTGTGTCAAGCCCTTCCCGCCTGTAGCTGTGCAGAATGTGGGGAAGCAATGTAACTCAAATGATCCCAACCATTCCCAAATCTACCCAAAACAAGACTCCTAGACAGCATTCTACTGCAAACGTCATGGATTCCAGTTGTGAGTGTGTTTATGTGAATATATATACATATATATATATAGGTTTAGACTGATACAGTGTCTACTGGGATTGGAGGGATCTATAAACATGGGACTGGAGGGATCTATAAACATACAGGAGCCTGACTGGATAACTTCACTTCAGCATCTCAAACAACACACACACACACACACACACACACACACACACACACACACACACACATTCATTCATTCATTCACACACACACACACACACCGTTCAACATATACTTGCTGCTAATGCTAACTATGGTTAGTGCGTAAACATGGTCATTTCTACCCATGAGGCCACAGATGATATGAAGTATTAGTCTGTATCCTGATGGCAAAGAAACTAAGCACAGGTGATCATTGCAATATAAATCACTGTGAGGATTAGTGAATCCCTATCATTTTTGTTACCACATTTTCAGCTGCTAGTTTGATCAACAATTATCATTCCAGTAAGACAAGTTAACAATATTCACATATGTTAGAGAGTGCTACAAATTATGAACATAATTACTCTACATGGCAATAATTAATTCTGTTATTCCAGCAGACAGCATTCAAGTGTTTAAGTGTTTGTGACCATGTTGGATCTAAACAGCGAACAAGACTCTCTCTTCTGGTCCAATGGACGATGACGACTAGTGTCAGCGTGTCTACGTGATGAGTGATATCAGTGTGCTCAAATTATGAGTGGTGTCCATGTGCCAAAATGATGTGTGGTGTAAACAATCTGCACAAATGATGGTGTAAACAATCTACCCAAATGATGAGTGGTGTAAACCATCTATCCAAAATCATGAATGATGAAAACAATCTCTTTCTATGTTAAGTGGTGTAAATAATCTACCCCTATGGTGAGTGGTGTCACTACTCACGAGTGGTGTTAACAATCTGCCCCATTAAGGAGAGGTGTAACTAGTCTTCTCAAATGATGAGTGGTGTAAACAATCTGCCTAGATGATGAGTGGTGTGGTGTGCCTGGGTGCTACTGTGTCATTATGAGTGGTGCAAGTCTACCCAAACTGTGACCAATGTCAGTGTGCCTAAAAAGCAAGTAATGTAAACAACCTGCCCAAATAATGTGTGGTGTAGACAATCTGCCCTAACAATGAGAGAGTAGTAGATGTCAGTCTGCCCCCAACAATGAATAGTGTGAATAATCTGCCCACATTATGAGTAGTGTAAACAATCTGCCCAAATAATCAGTAGTGTCAGTGTGCCCAAATGATGAGTGGTGTAAACAATTTGCTCATTCGATGAATGGTGTAAAAATTCATACCAAATGATGCAAAGTGTTAGCGTGTCCAACTTGTAAATATTCTCAGTTCTCTGCCCAAATGGCAAGTGTTGTCAATCTCCCCAAATGATGAATCAGGTCAGTACACCCAAATGATTGAATGGTGTAAACACTCTGTCAAAATAACCAGTGATATTAGTAGTTTGCCTTTACAATAAGGAATGTCAGTACATGGAGAAATGAGAGTGGCTATCAGTCAGTGGTGATAGCTACCTTTCCCCCCCACGCATCAAAACAACCCTTCATATAGCCAGTCAGGCAGGCAGGCAAGCACAGGCAAGCAGCAAGCAAGCAGGCAGGCAGGCAGGCAGGCAGGCAGGCACACATGTATGCAGACAAGCAGGCAGACAGGCAGTGAGACTAGCGACCCGCTCCACCAGGCAACTCACACACTGTATTTTTGGGACCAGGTTTACACACAGTGGGCTTTCATTCCCACTTTCCTTCATGTTTAAAGGCAGATGGTCAGCAGACAAGTTGCAGAATATAAAAACCTCAATTACCCGCTGAGTTTTCTTCAACTCACAGTCTGTTCAAATGCGTTGATGCTGGGACAGTCAAGAAAACAGTGAGCAGTTGACGCAATGTGTAATCTGTATGTGTGGAGAAGCAGGGACGGATGTGCATAGGTGGTGTGGGGAGGAAATGCTGGGGCATCATGAACATAAAGCTAGATTCAAAAGAGGCGGTTATGATACAAAACATGGGTGACTCTTAAGAAACGATTTCTTTTGGTGGGCTTCATGCTCTTGTGACATTCCGTAGGAATCTTTATTTTTCCTTTTATTTTTCTTTTGAACTGATCCCAGATCCGACCATTTCTGTGCATGATGCTGGATTGTACTGTAGGAAGCTCAGCTCTCAGTAATGTGTTGCAGATCTCAGTAATGTGTTGCAGCTCTCAGTAATGTGTTGCAGATCTCAGTAATGTGTTGCAGACCTGACAGTATGTGTTGCAGATCTCAGTAATGTGTTGCAGATCTTACCAGCATGATCCCAATCCATGTAAGACATTTGAAAAAGGGTCCACCATCTGTCGCCATGATCACGTATGCCCATGCAGTATTGTGAAACCTAGGCTCCTCTATTTCCAAATCACCAGTGGTTGCACTGCAGTGAAGACTAACGTGGTGCCCAAGACAATAATCTGACTGCTAACATGTTCTACTCTGATCAGATGATTGACTTCATTGAAACAAGCCTTCAGCAGGGCTATATTATGACAGCCCTAGTTCATGCTGTCTTTACACAGATAGCAATCCTCATAGGATGACATGTCAGCTTTTTGGTTGTCATTTGATGACACGGTGGTTTAAAATGTACACACTGTCCAAGATGGGCGCTAGTTGTCCACCCTGCCATGTTCATTGACCATCTGGGCTTTTCATGTGTTTCTTGTCACATTTATATCTTTGCTTTCAACTTTCTACGGGTTTTGTTCAGTCTAGGGCTAGGAAATCATTGCAGAATGTCTGGCGCTCTCTCAGCACAACCTAGCTGTGTCTTGTCAAAGGATCGCAACTATGTCATGTACTATCTTTGCTGATTTTTCAAGATGTAACATTCTTCAGAATGTGACTTCCTCTCCTGTTTGGGCTCAATGGCCCTGGAAAGAGTCTGTGTGGCCAGTTGGGCTGTGATAATAACGATTGTAAAAACATACACACACACAATCAACACAAAACAGTGCGTTTTACGCACGTGAAGTTGATGTGCTACATGTTGAGATTTTTTTTCTCTGTCGATAATATATCTCTATCAATAATTTGACAGACTGAAGGCTGATGTTTGTTGCGGACACTTCTGCTGGAATGAAGTAGGGGTTGGTGATCTTCCTATCATTATGTCTGGTCTTCTTGCAGGGAAGTGTTTCCTAATTTTTTTTCAGCCCATACAACCATGCAGGTTATGGTTTCAAAAAGTATTGAAAACAAATCTGCCCATAGTCCCAAAAATAGTGGTGCTGCTTTTAGTTGTGTTTATTTTTCCATGAGGCAGTCCAGCACCAAATGAGATGGAGGCTTTTACCACTCAGAGTCGGACGGCTACTTCCTCCTCGGGTGGTTCTCTCAACGTTTGCAGATACTGCCATGTTTCACGCAGCTTTTTACGCTTCTGAAAACCCAGCGTGCAAAAGGACAACAGCCACATGATCACATGACAGCCATATAGAGCCACATGATCCATGACAGCCACACAGAGCCACATAATCACATGACAACCACACAGTCACATAATCACATGACAACCACACAGTCACATGATCACATGACAGCCACACAGTCACATGACCACATGACAGCCACAGAGAGCCACATGATCACATGACAGCCACATGATCACATGACAAACACAAAGAGCCACATCATCAAAAGTGGGGCTCGCAGACAGAAGCAGTACATAACCAGCACACAGATAAACTACAGTGGCAAAGTGTCTTTCTTGACTCACACCTGATGAATAAACACCACGAAAAGATGAAGGGCAGAGGGGGGGGTCAGACAAATGGGGAGCGACGGAGGCATGAAGATCTTGCTTGCATAATCAAAACGAAAACATCCAAGTGACACGGCATGAATTTTTTCTATTTTCTCAGACAAGTTCATTATCTTAAGAGTGTCCCTTACAGCACTGTGACACATAACTCAGGTGAAAAATAATCACACAAAAAAATGACATGGATTTAAACTTAGCCATGTTGCTCATCCTGATATCCCCCTCTTCCAAAACCCCCTCATTAATATGCTGGCTGCTGCTTATGTATCACCATCAGGGATGATAACTGATGAAAAAGGTATAACAAACCGGCTACAGTAGAGGTATGCAGCCAACCAGCACAGGAACTACCTGCCAAGAATAAGTGGCAGTCAGCATAGTCCAGAAACAGCAGACTCGTTCCTGAGAATTTTATGATGATACGTCACTCCCCCAGTGTTCCTCTGTCCTGCCCCACCCACCTATTCTTCAGCCACCGGAGCACTCTTTCCACCACCCTCCTTCCAATCTGCCTCCATCCCCCACCTCACCTTATCCCTACTCTTCCACCTCTCTTCCTGCCTCCCATCATTTCCTCATTCCTGTTCCTTCATATCCCACTGCTGGCTACCACTGGTGAAGATGGCAGAGGCATCTGAATGAAGCATCCTGACTTGGATCAGGTCTGCTCTCGGTGCCTATTATGCAATGGACATCTGCAGCAAGGGAAGGCAGATTCCACATCATTCTTGCTCAGCCTTCTTGTCTCTGTCATTTTTCTCCTCCTTCCCCCTAACTCAACTCAACACCTACCCCCTCTTCACCTCCAACCTCCCACCTCATCTCACACCTTATCAACACACTCCTTCTCTCCTTCCTTTGCACCCCTATGCCTTTCCTTCTCAATTCCCCTCCCACTCCTCTTTCCTCCCCTCCAAAGCTCTTTTTCACACTCCTGTCTCTTATGTCCTCCATCTGCACTACGGTTTTCCCTCCAAAGCTCTTTTTCACACTCCTGTCTCTTATGTCCTCCATCTGCACTACGGTTTCCCCTCCAAAGCTCTTTTTCACACTCCTGTCTCTTATGTCCTCCATCTGCACTACGGTTTCCCCTCCAAAGCTCTTTTTCACACTCCTGTCTCTTATGTCCTCCATCTGCACTACGGTTTCCCCTCCTTGCTCTTTTATCTTTGACCGCAGGCCGACACGTCAACGCAGACATATTTCTATTGCACATTGTCAACAAAACTGTGTGACTTAATGTACATATCATTTTCATATTACACACTGAATGTCTTGTTTCATTTGATGCACCCAGTCCATATTTTCCCGTGACTGGCAGGTACCATACTTTGGTATTAATGTAAAATTTAAATGTATTCTTATAGTTTTTGTCAAGATATATCATACACACACACACACACACACACACAAACACACACACACACACACACACACACACACACACACCAATACTGAAAGATTACACAGACTCACTTTGTTACACACATGAGTCAAAAATGAATTGTTCTAGGTAAAGAATGGTGAACAAAAAGAACACTGTAAAAACACTGGAAAACAACATAAACGACACACTGTCATTTCTGGACTACAAGGCTTTTCAACTTCCGATTGTCCCCATGACCTTTAAGAAAAAAAAATCTACATCATCCATAAATAAAACATTTTATAACATGCACTATTTCACTGCAGACAACCGCAGCTTGAAGTTCTTTGCCCAATCCACCAGTAATGTTTCTATGACCACACCTGAACTAATAAAGACAACATGAAGAGCTTTGTGTCCTAAATTGATTACACGTTAGATGATCAGCACTTTGAACTGTGGAACAGACCCTGACAGTGATTGATGTGCACAGTGGATGATAGATTCTTTGACTTGTTTAAACAAAGACCCTGACTATGATTCATGTACATACTACATGTTAAATTCCTTGAGTTGTTTAGACAAAGATCCTGACTATGACAGATGTACAAACTGGATGATGATTTCTTTGAGTTGTTTAGAAAATGACCCTGATCACACGTACTGCAGTTCAGGTGTACAACTTGGTCAATACAGCCAAGGGCCAGAACTGACTGAAGGAGGTAAACAGTGTTTCAGAATAAGAGACATACTGGTCAGAATTCATGGGGGAAAAAAGCACAACCTTGTGTTCCAAAATTGACAGTACATGGATTGGTGACTGTCCACAAGACAGCACACTGAAGATAAAAACAACAAAAAAATAGAACTAAAGAGGATTGTCTATACAACATCACACTGAACATTGACCACAACAAAAAAAAATAACGAATGAAAATGGTTGTCCAGCTATCATCATACTGAACATGACAAAATAACATCACTGTTCAAGGAAAGGGGAAAAAAACTTATGATATCTTTATATCAGTCATATTTTCTACAGAAAAAATCTTTTTTTTTCCACAACATACATTCAACCATTCAGAAAATCTCAGTACATTACAATGACCATCTGCCTCTCTCTTTTTCTCTCTCTCTCTCCTCTGCTCTCGCTGTCTCACTCCTCTATGGGTTCCCCCCCATCTCTCTCAAACACACACACACACACACACACACACACATACACACACACACACACACACAAAATTGCACCATACTCTTAGAAACTTTTACATGTCATGTCTGCAACATACAAGACCACAAATAACATTGTGTACATACCAATACACTCCTGCCACTGTGAATCAACAGAATGACATAAAACGGAAAAATACAGACAGGTCACGTGTAAAGGTCTGACAATATAATGGGAACAAATGAGTGAGAGACAGGAGATACTGTGATAAAAGAAGACACAGATCTAAAAGCATTGTGGGACAGGCTGCATGACCCGAGGATCCCACGTGTTCAAGGACCACAACTCTGTCGGTGTCATGCAGCCTGCCCACAGGAGGAAGATGCTCAATGACCTCTCATCAGCCTAACCACCACCACCCCCCTTCCACAAGAAGAATACACAGCAACTGGTGACAATATCATAAAGGAGAAGAAGAAGCCACCAAGATTATGACACTGATCATGTCCTGATCATTCCTCCCCTGCCTCTCCCCCCCCCCCCCCCCCCCCCCCCCCCCCCCCCCCCCCCCCCCCCCCCCCCCCCCCCCCCCCCATAAATTATTTGGTTGCAACACTGTGAACAAGAAAAAGCCACCAGTGAAACTACAGTCTGAGAAAACAGCACAGGCAGCTAGGGTAAAAGAATGTGAGGAAGATGGTGGGAAATACAGGGAGGGGGGAGGGAGATGGGGAAGGCACTAACCTCAATGTTTCCCCGCCAGCGGTCAGCGGCATTTCTGGCCAGTTCCAGTTCCTTCTCCTTCAGGCCACGGTGACGCTTGTAGGCGATTTCCACAAAGATGAGCACGACCCCCGCCACGATGCCTCCCGCCACCATCATGAACACACCTAGACATAACAGGTTAAGATCAGCAGTACCCCCACCACAGTGCCCCCTCCCATCCTTACCATGATCATGAACACACCACATAACAAGATCAGCAGAACCCCCCACTCCCCACCTCCCATCATCATAAACACACCTGAACATCACAGATCAAGATCAGCAGAATCCCTGTCGCTATGCCCCCTGCCATCACACCATGAACACACCTGTACACCAGACATCAAGGTCAACAGGACCTCTGGCATGATCTACCACGCAGCTATCATGAACTCCACATATCATGATAAGCTACAACCCGGCCAAGAAGTCTAGTGTCACCATCATGAACACACCTGCACACTATATGTCACAATCTTGTACAACATCTTATACATCTGCATGCTCATATGTCACAATCTTGTACATAACATCTTATACATCTGCATGCTTCACCTTTGCACATTATAAAAAAAAACAGATGTCAAAATACATTTGAAGATATACTGCCCTTAGAAGCACATCTGCACACAATGTCAACACAGTTATACACGTGTCTACAACATCAGCTCAGCTGCACTTGTGTACACGATGTTAACCCTTTCACCCGCCAGACATTCTATTTTGCATAAATCCCCATCGCCAGCCATTTTTCAAAAAAAGCTCTATTTGTATACCAGCATATGTGAAACGCGGATATCTCTGGAACTAAACAACCAAATCTCATGCTATTTTTGTGTAAAATGGAGGAGATACACTGTACTTTTATTATATCATAACATGTTAGTAATGGTAAGTCAACAACAACAATTTCAATTTTTTAGTGATTTCAAGTGAAAAAAAAATGCAAAATAAAAAAAAGAATGTTATGTTTCTTCTAAGCGTAAAAAATACAGAAAGAATGCCAACAAACTCTCAACAATGGAGGAAAAAATACTCCACTCACAACTGAAGACCAGAAAGTATGGTATTTCCAACAGAAAAGTGCATGAAACAGCCCACAAATACAACTACTCCAATAGCAGGGAACACACACACACACACACACACACACACACACACATTCTTATGCCTAACTGGTACACATGTAAGAAAGAAAAAGGGAACACACACACACACACACACACACACACACACACACACACACACACACACACACACACACACACACACACACACACACACACACACACACACACACACACACACACACACACACACACACACACACGTCCCTTTCACTCTCAACAGTAATATATATATATATTTTTTTTTATGAACACAAAGTCATTCATGTGCCTGTTGGTCTCTGAACCCTGTCATTCAGTTGATCAGCTGTACACCCACTCGAAAGACGTCTGTGATACTCGCCTCTCACGTGTCAGTTGGCCACGCCCCCTTCAACCTCGACCAGCGAGAGTGGGCCCACAGCGTGTGTGTGAAGTTCGTTGCCTAAAGTCTTAGTTGGCTCCCTCACATAGAGTTAGTGAACAGTCAGTCAGTGTTGGCTGGCTCAACGCAAAAAAAAACACTGGGGCACACGCGGTAGGGTAGTAAGTGGGCGTCTTATCAGCCTGTCATAACAAGTTGGCAACGGTCCAACGCTTCACGTTGGAATAATTCGGTCAAGCCATCACTATCGTTCTTTACTCGTGGCTGTCTGGGTCTTCTTCATCTGTATTAGGAACAACCAACTGTCTATTCAATATTCCCAGCACTTGATCTGTGGTAAATGTACGGCAAGGTCAAGTACGTAAAGTGCTTGGTGGTGACGTCATAGTGAATGGAAAAACAATCGGAATAAAGTCAATAAAACACTGAACTGAATAGTGTTCTGACAAAGCAAATGGCTGTGAGCATGAGCCAGACCATCCCCCCAAACTATGGACGTTTATTGCTGGCTTTTTATCTCATGAACTAGGATCGTGAGAGTATCGGGAGTTAGGTCACCTACTTTGTCGCCAAAAGGCGCCCATGGCGATCTGCCCAGTCGTCGCCAAAAAGCGCCCATGGCGGTGAAAGGGTTAATCCATCAGCTCATGTGAGCACATTGCAACATGGCTGTCAATGTGAGCACAAGAACAACACAGCTGTGTGTATGTGCACAATATCAATCCTCACTGTAAGCCACACACACACACACACTCTCTCAAACAGCCTTCTCACAGTAGAAGGAAGAAACTCCAGGGACAGCTTGGAAGCAAACAGTCTTCAGAGAAAAAAAAATCATTCCACCCTCCCATCTCCCCTCAGAAAAGTGTTTCAGCCCCGAACTCCGGACATTCTAAAGGAGCTGGCCACACCCAGGTCATGACCCCTGGATGCCATTTGGCTGTCACCTTTTTTCCCTGGCACCATGACGACTCTGACCCACAATGCCCGCATGGTCAGACACCTCAAGGCCAAGTGGCTTTGAGACAGATGCCTTACCCATATAACCACACACTTGTAAATTAGGAAAAAAAGGTATGCCCACTGAAGGTTCTCTTTGTTCCTTTTTGACCAGGCCCACAAGGCCCTCTGTCAGCTTCCTTTACCATACAGAGTCCTTATGGTTCTGATCCTATCTGATCCTATCTCATTAACTCACTCTCTCTCTCTCTCTCTCTCACACACACACACACACACACACACACACATACACACACACATTTGTCTGAATCACTTTTAGTGGAAGGACGTTAAACTGAAGAACAACGACATACATACACATACACCCACACATACACAACACACACACACACACAACACACACACTCACAGAGCAAACACAGCAAAACACACACACACACACACACACACACACACCTGCCATGTTGGTCAGACCCAGGGTGGCAGGGGCAGAGTTGCCCTCAGGACACTGTGACTTGCTGTCCACCAGAATCCACCGATTGTCCAACTCCTCCATCACCCCGCCTGCAGCACCGCATCGTCACCACATTGTCACCACATGATCATCCCTCCACATCATGTCTTCATGACCACATCTCAAAAAACATCATGACCACATGTCAATGACATGAACACATTTCAATGATGCCATAACCAGATCTCAGTGTCATCAGAACCACAGTACGACATCATCATCACATCACCACATCATAAGCGCATGCAGGGGTTTCAAATTCCTCCATCAGCCATATCAAACTTGCTCTATGTAACATGGACTGTTCAGTATGCCAAGGGGTGTAACTTTCCCACTGCGCATGCAGACAGGAAGAATACACAGGCTTGCTTGTTTGTCTTGTTATGCTTGTTCTTCACACACTGTTCACATGGCATGGAGTTGCATTTCATTCCTGTACACAATGCCACATCGATCTAATGTCAGTATACCAGAATTTGCACAGAATTATAGACAGGGAATGATTTGATCTATTGCAGTTCCAGTCCATCCGGACAGACAGGGTGTGTCTAGTACACACATTTTCATTAAAAAAAAAAACACTAGCCAGCACACCATGCAATACAAAACAATACAAGATAGAATGCAAAATAACATAATAAAAAAAATACAGTACAACAAAAGACAATGAAACACAATACAACATAACACTTTGCTGTGCGATGCAACACAACACAAAACAACGTAAGATGCCACTGTATGACACAACATACCACAACTTACCACACACTACAGTGCAACCCAACCCAACCAAACACAAGACACTACTGTATGACACAGCACATGGACTCACTTTCATGGAGTTCCAGCACAGCCAGAGAGACAGGGTGGGTCCAATGACAGCCCTTGCGCAGTCCAATGCCCAGCCCAGAACGACCAAACAGATCACCGGCTGTCGTCAGATCGCAGTCATTCGCTGCCTCAAACTCCAGGCGAGGTGAGTCCCAGATGAAGGCCTGCAAATCTCTGAACAGGCAGCCCACAGCATCATGTTTATGTCTCTGAACATGCCTAGCCCACAGCATCTTAAGCACTATTCTGAACACAGTCCACAACATCAAATGCTAATCTCTGAACACAGCCCACAGCATCCTATACAAATCTCTGAACATACCCAGCTGACAGCATCCAATACAAATGTCTGAATGTACCCAGCTCAGCATCCTAAACACAACTCTGAACACAGTCAACAACATCAAATGCAGATCTCTGAACACAGCCTGTAGCATCCTATACAAATCTCTGAACATACCCAGCTGACAGCATCCAACACAAGTCTCTTAACGTACCCAGCTAATAGCAGCCACTACAAATCTCTGCACATACCCAGATGACAGCATCCAATACAAATCTTTAAACAAACCCAGCTGACAGCATCCAATACAAATCTCTGAACATACCCAGACCACATCATCTAATACAAATCTCTGAACATACCCAGACCATAACATCCAATACAAATCTTTGAACATACCAGCTGACAGCATCTAATACAAATCTCTGTACATACCCAGCCCACAACATCTAATACAAATCTCTGTACATACCCAGCCCACAGCATCTAATACAAATCTCTGTACATACCCAACCCACAGCATCTAATACAAATCGCTATACATACCCAGCACAGCATCTAATACAAATCTCTGTACATACCCAGCCCACAGCATCTAATACAAATCTCTTTACATACCCAGCTCACAGCATCTAATACAAATCTCTGAACACTCCCAAATGATAGCTTCCAAAACAAATCTCTGAACACTCCCAACTGACAGCATCCAATACAAATCTCTGAATATACCCAGCTGACAGCATCTAATACCAATCTCTAAACACATCCAGACCTTAGTTTCAAGTTCATCTTCTTGACAATATCCTAAATGACTTTATGAACGTTCCTTAAAGTTGGTGAACTCATAGGGACTATGGTGACGGACATAGCAGTGGCCTTCCTAAGGAAGGGGGAATCACTCACCCTGCCTCCATTATGAAGCAGTTACAGTCATCAGCAGAGGGCCTAGTTGCTGGAGTCCTGCGTATGAAGGATCAGACCAGGTCCACTGACCACCACGGACATGACTTGGCTGTGGTGGGTGTTTCTTCTGTTAGGTTGCCCCATGACCTGATATTAACAGCTCCCTCTGGACAGCTGGCACTGAGACCAGATGAACCTGCGTGTGGCTGTGTATGGAGCAGCTGGAATATGAATTGTGTGGGAATAATGCCCCTGAGAAAAATTCAGTTGATGAAAAGTGAGAGAGAGATGGAGAAAGCGAGAGAGAGAGAGAAAGAGACAGAGAGGGAATGAGAGAGAGAAAAAGAAAGAGAGAGAGTTTTGCTGACATCTCTGCGGTACTGTGACGGTAATCTTTCAGGTTCTGTCAGACCATCTTCAGACATGAGAGGGATTTTAATCAATACCTGTGGCATCTGCCAACCGGTAACCTCCCTTAACTATCACTGGAAACCCTACCTTTGCCAGCATCCTTCTCTCCATGACTCCCTGTACAAGACCATTCCACAAGGTACAACAGAGGGTGGGTATGCATCCTCCATGACTCCCTGTCCTTGACTATTCTTCAGGCTACAGTGAGAGAGATGCCATGTTTCTCTTCATGACTTCCTCCTGTCCAAGATTATTCTTCAGGGTATAGTGGAGGGTGGACATGTATCCCACCATGACCTCCAGCTCCAAGACCGTTCAACAAGGGACAGTTGACGATGGACATGCATCTTGCCAGAATGTCCTATCTGTGACCACTCTACGGGGTACAGAGGAGGGTGGACATATATACATGATTCCTTGTCTAAAACCAGTGGAGGGTGGACATGTATCTCTCCATGACTCCTTGTCCAGAACCTTTCTTCAGGACACAGTGGAAGGACATCCGAAAGGCAGACCCAAAGAAGTCCTGGAGGGACACTGCCACGATCTGGATCTGGAACACTACTTTCATTTATCCTGCTGCACAAAGAGATGCACAGATCCTAACAACACCCAGCATCTGACACAGTACACTGGTGACTTGGGGAAAATGAAGGAGGAAAGAATGTGAAGCATGTAGCCACATGAAAGAGGAAAACATGAAGAGTACTGCCCCTTACCCTGTGCGCACAGCCGCAATGGCACTCTCAGCATTGGGGTAGTTCTTGTCCTCCATGTTGCGATACATGGTTGACAGCTCCACCTGGCGTTTGAAGTACATCTCCACGGCACTGTCCTTCACTGTGGCGTACCGGAAGTTCTCGTTGGGGTTCCGCAGCTGACACATGGGTCTTATTTATTCTACTTTTCTCTCTTTCACCGACATAGATGTGCACACACACACTCTCTGTCTTTCTATCTTCTCTCCCCCTCTCACTCTCTATTACATATATGCTAACACTTCTCTTTCAAAACAACCCCCATCTCCATAGATGCATACATACATATATACACAAACACTCTGTCACTCACTCCACCTGACCCCACCATTTCCAAAAGAAGCAAACTTCCACATTCCCCCACATGCACACAAGCGCGGGGGGGGGGGGGGGGGGGGGCGCACACACACACACACACACACACACACACACAAATGCAGCCACAGTCACACACAGATTCACACACAGATACAGACAAAGACATATGCATACAGACACACACTACAAAGACGGGTGCACACACACACACACACACACACACACACACACACACACACACACACACACACACACACAGAGCAATAGCAGCATGCACATGTGCGCAAACTCCCACACACTAACACAAACAGATGTACACAGACAAAGGCTAACCCTGGGATCATCAATGCCTGAGATGCGTGCTTCAGGTCTGTCCAACACGAGGAAGGCAGCCAGGTTAGCTGTGTAGGAGGCCACGATGATCATGGCAAAGCCTGCCCACACCATGCCCAGCACTCGCGCACTGAAGCTACGAGGAGTTCCTGAAATCACACCAATCCATAGTTCAAAAAAAAAAAAAAAAAAGAAAGAATGAAAGAAAAAATCTGCAAAAGGTAGCTCTGACTAAATCTACCCATTTATAAAACAAATAAACTGCAATGAATATCTGAGACTTACTAGGTAAATCTCTTTGCAATATAACTAAAGTGTATGTGAAGCCAAAAACTAAATCAGTTCTTTGTAATTTATACAAACTACATGGGACTCCCCAAAACCCAAATCAATTTATTTGGAACACAAAGTGACTATAAGAATGAGTACCTAAAACCATATAAATCCATATGTAATATAAACCACTGTTAGGAGAATCTAATACAAACTCAATCCTTTGTATATTGAAATAAATTGCCAAGAATACTAGAACCAAATGAATCCATTCATTTACAAATTCAATCCATTTACAATTCAGTTAAACTGCAAGGGGTACCTGAAACCTCATCAATCATTCAGTAACTAACAGATCTACTTTTCAAACAATCACTGGACAGTGTCAATCTTAGTTGTTGATTTTATACCACCATGTCATGACATGAAACCTCCATGTTTTTGTATTTATATTCACTTACACTTAACTTGTTAACCCCACATGCAGTCCTATTTTGAAAAGGACAACAACCCTCACAGGAGCTTATAAAGCACAATTATATGTGAAATGAAGTTCATACACAGGACAAAGAATGTCCATTTTATCTTCAGACTGTAACACACCTCACCGATGCCACTGTTGAGGAGAACGCCCCAGGAGAACCACATGGCCGAGGACAGGTTGAGAGCATCCTCCTCCGTGTCCTCCGATTTGGCCAGCTTGAAGCGACCGAACGGGGAGAAGCGATCCAGGAGGTAGAGGACCAGAGCGACCACATGCACGGACAGACCCACCAGGATCCACAGCGTGTCCTGGAATGGCTGCAGGAAGGAGGCCAGGCTGGAGTCCTTCTGGGTCTGTCATACACACAGGTTTCTGAATCAGGAATGCCTCTGAACATTATGTCATGTCAAGAGCTTTTGTATGGGCCAGCAGTACAAGACTGCACTGCATATCGAACTGTTCATTGTAGACTTCAACGATCTGGATGTGACAGTAAGAGTGAAGGCAGATCCTTCGCGACACGCTCTGCATGCCATCACTGGTGTATGCATATTTCACAGTTCAGCTTGTATCCAACACTGAAAAGGCTTTTGGGCCAAGATCCCGATCCCATGCATTAACTCATGTTTCAGTTTCATTATCACCTGGAATACATTCTGACAGTTTTCAGTTTCAGTTTTGTTATAGCCTGGGGGTGCATTCTGACAGTTTTCAGTTTCAATTTCATTAAAGCCTGGGGCAAATTCTCACAATTTCAGCTTCAACTTATTCTAGGCCAGGGTAAATTCTGACAGCTTTCACCTTCAGTTTTGTTACAGCCTTTGACAGATTCTGACAGCTTTCAGTTTCACTAATAAGTCTGGTAGGTGGAGGGAGGAGGGGAAGGGAATTCTATGATCAAATTCAGTTTCTTTAAAAATCAAGAATAGATCTGACAGTCAGTTTTCAGTTTCGTAACAGCTGAGGATAAATTCTGCCAGTTTGATCATTTGCCTGCAGAGCCGACAGTACGACGAGTCTAAACAACTGGTGGTCAAGTCAGATATCTCAGCTTGCAAACCCATTCTGTCCACCCAGCAGGTAATGGGTATCTGACTCCGTTCAGGGAAGGTTAACCCTCTTCAGTATGCACTTATCCGAGCTTAGTTACACCAAAAACCATCGGCAAGATAGGTAACTCCATAATTTGAACATGGTTACTCAATTAAAAAAATAATTTAAAAGAGAGGAAAGGAAAGAATGAAATTAAAATAATTTTTAAAATCCTATGAATATATATGTTGCTATATTGTAAGTTTGAAGAATGTCACATGAGCCATTTACTCAGGGGAAAAAAAATCTTCTTCTTCAGAACTTTCTTCCGAATCGTTGCTCATCATACCTTGAACCTCATCCCAGTCGAAATCTAGGTCACTCTAAGCATTTTTCGAATTTTTTGGTCTTCTTCAAGCAAGACACTTTCACCAAGTCTTATGCCGTAAATTCTACAAATCATAGTATCTCCATCACTAAATCTCATTATAGAATGGCAGAAATTAAGATTAGCCATGGTGAAAAAACAGCATTTCGACTTCAAAACTTTAAAAATTCATAACTCGAGAACCACGGCACGCATCGACTCGCGGTTTTTTGCAGACGGTAGAAAATGGCTACAGGAAGAAGTAAATCACGTTCTCGCAAGACTTCCTTTTCTACAAGAAACATGGCGGCACCCATTGTTGTCATGTGTTTTACCGGGCGCTGGCAGGCGCTCAGCGTTTTGGCTGTGTGATTTCCGGTTGGACGCTAGCGGGCGCCCGATTGTCAAGAGAGCTAAAGCAGTAGAAGGAGAGGGATGGGCTCCACCTTTCATCATGCCATGTCCTACACACAGTGAACCTCTGATCATTCACTGCACCTACAGCCAAGCAGCTATGGAAACTTTACCCCCCTGTTTTCAACCATCATTTGACACACCTCTTCCGCAGTACATGTAACCGCCTGGAGTGTCACTGGCGGGGGGGGGGGGGGGGGGGGGGGGGTGGGGCGTGCGTGTGTGTGTGGGTACATGTGTGTGTGTGTGTGTGTGTGTGGGCGTGCATGCATGTGTGTGTGTAAAGACAGCATTCAGAAATTACAAAGGTTACAGCTCATAGTTAGGGGACTCTGCAGGAAATGACCTACGATAGTTTCTTTCACTCTTTGAAATGAAAGTGGAAAACTACTGCCCCTTAGTTGCTCTCATTTTTGCAAATCAGTAAGCTTCCTTACAGTTGCATCCATCCAAGTGTGGCTATAAAATTGAAGATGGATTAAATCCAGACATCTGAGGCAAAGAAAGTTGAAAAAAAAAAATCATGAAAAAGAAAGAAATTATAAGCACAAAATTTTCAGAAGTCAGGGACACATTTCACACTGAAAGATCCCCCTCTCTCCCCTCCACTTTCCCCTGCCCCCATAAGGTGACATGAGGACTACAAGCTGAAGACCCCATTCTAACAAAACTACCTGCCATAGCAGTAGGACTCTGTACCTTCTTGACCAGAATGTTAAGGCCCTGGTACTTGAAGGGTTTGGTGAAGTCAATGGAGGCCGCCCGCTCTGGATTGATGGTCAGTGGGGCTACAATCAGGTCGGCACGGCCGTCAATCAACTCTCCCATCATGCCGTTCCACTGCTTCGTGTCAGAGTTGTTACGCTGAAAGGGTGTAATTACCTCTGGGTTATGAAAAGATTCTGCATTGGAGGAAGAGGAGGAAGAGAGAGATAGAGGAGGAAAAAGAGGAGGAGGATTAAGAGGAGGTTGATGGTGGTGGTTGTGGTGATGGTGATGCTGATGATGACGATGATGGCAGTGGTGACTTTGACAAATTGCTGTGGTAAAAGGATTCAATAAGCTCTATGTCACACAACTGGCACTGGATGATGATGATGATGATGATGATGATGATGATGGAATGATAAAGGTTGAGGCAGAGACGATGATGATAAAGATGGGTTGCTTCCCTGCAGGGGCTCAATCACCTCTAGTAGTGGTCATATAAGGGGAGAAGTACAGCGGTGAGGGTGATAAACAAAAGAGTTCCACCTCATGTAAAATCAGAGATGTGGTATCTCTTACTGCTGAAAATCATGTACAAAATGTTTGGTAACCATTTCTTTACTCCAAAGCTCTAAACATGCACAATGTTTATTCTCAGATAGTATACGAACACAAGTTTTCCACAAACCATTTCTTTACTCCCAGCTCCAAACATGTACAATGTTTAGTCTCAGGAAGTATGAGAACACAAGTTTTCTTTGCCCAGAGATCATAATGCATCCTCTCACCATAAAGGTTATCAACCAAAGGATCACAAAGCAGATTTGCATTTTCTATCTGTTTGGCATCACTAGGAGCAGTACTGTTCCTATACATGAAGGTTAGTTTCAAACTGACGTGACTGCTGGCAGAAATTGAAACAATTTTAAAAGAAAAATTAGAATTCTGCCACATAAAAGAGACAAATTTACAAGACAAAACATGACGCGTTTCGAATTTTTTGGTCTTCTTCAAGCAAGACAAACAACATTCAAGACAATGAAAATGAAGAACAAACAATCACTTATCTCCTCAAATTAGACCCAAAATGGATGTGTGCCCAATTTGCGGAGATAACCGATTGTTTGTTCTTCATTTTTCATTGTCTTGAATGTTGTTTGTCTTAACTGAGGAAGACCAAAGAGATCGAAACGCATCATGTTTTGTCTTGTAATTTGTCTCTTTTGTTCGGTGGAATATAATTTTTTTTTTAAATCATATACATGAAGTTATTGTTGGTCTTTCTAGTTTCCCACTTCAAGGAAAGACTGGGCTTCATTGTGCTTCTGTTCCCATGGAGACAAGGGTGTGCAGTGCCTCCACCACTTTCAGCGTCGGGAATACTTAGGTGGTGCACTGGAAGGACTTGGCTGCCTCCAGGTCCTAAAATGAGGCTGTACAGTCACCACTGACCTGATGAAAGGAATTGGGAGTCACCACTGACCTGATGAAAGGAATGTGGGCAGTCACCACTAACCTGAAAGGAACTGAGACAGTCACCACTAACCTGAAAGGAACGTGGACAGTCACCACTGACCTTTGAAGGGAATTGGGATAGTCACCACTGACCTTCTGAAAGGAACTGGGACAGTTACCACTAACCTGAAAGGAATGTGGACAGTCACCACTGACCTTCTGAAGGGAATTGGGATAGTCACCACTGACCTTCTGAAAGGAATGTGGGCAGTCACCACTAACCTGAAAGGAACTGAGACAGTCACCACTAACCTGAAAGGAACGTGGACAGTCACCACTGACCTTCTGAAGGGAATTGGGATAGTCACCACTGACCTTCTGAAAGGAACTGGGACAGTTACCACTAACCTGAAAGGAATGTGGACAGTCACCACTGACCTTCTGAACGGAATTGGGATAGTCACCACTGACCTTCTGAAAGGAGTGTGAATAGTCACCACTAACCTGAAAGGAATGTGGACAGTCACCACTGACCTTCTGACAGGAATGTGAATAGTCACCACTAACCTGAAAGGAACGTGGACAGTCACCACTGACCTTCTGAAAGGAATGTGAATAGTCACCACTAACCTGAAAGGAACGTGGACAGTCACCACTGACCTTCTGAAAGGAATTGGGATTGCCACCATTGACCTGAAAGGAATGAGGACAGTCACCACTGACCTGTAGAAAATGGGATAGTCACCACTGATCTTCTGAAAGGAATGTGAATAGTCACCACTGACCTGAAAGGAATGTGGATAGTCACCACTGACCTGAAAGGAATGTGGATAGTCACCACTGACCTGAAAGGAATGTGGATAGTCACCACTGACCTTCTGAAAGGAATTGGGATGGCCACCACTGACCTGAAAGGAATGTGGACAGTCACCACTGACCTGAAAAAAGAATGGGGACAGTCACCACTGACCTGAAAGGAATGTGAACAGTCACCACTGACCTGAAAAGAATGGGGACAGTCACCACTGACCTTCTCAGAGGAATGATCACTGTGAGCACTAACCTTCTCGAAGGATCCAAACAAGCCGTCATGACTGAGATGGATGGTGAAGTTGAACTTGCGTTTCTCAGCGATCTTCTGCAGCATGTCCATGCAGTAGCCGAAACAGCACTTCACCTCTCCTGATTCACCAGAGGCAATCTGATTACGGAAGGTATCACCACACCCACGCTCACAGTCACAGACACACACACATGAAGGTGGCCAAATGCTATGAGAAGAATCTATCTAAACCAGCACATAGAACTAAGATCCATACAAACCATGCAAACATTGCATGCATGCAAACACACTCTCTCTCTCTCACTCACTCATTCACTGAACAGAAACACACAATACAGATTGCAGAACCTGTACACAATGGCATATATGTGCACAACACAGAGATCCCAAAACATACAAATACAGTGGTGCAAGTGGGGAAGAGTCCCTGATCCTGAAGATGAATTGTGGCCACTCTGGCTATCCTGAAAATGAATTGTGGCCACTCTGGCTATCCTGAAGATGAATTGTGGTCACTCTGGCTATCCTGAAAATGAATTGTGGCTACTCTGGCTATCCTGAAAATGAATTGTGGCCTTTCTGGCAATTCTGAAAATGAATTGTGGCCTTTCTGGTCATCCTGAAAATGAATTGTGGCCATTCTGGTTATCCTGAAAATGAATTGTGGCCATTCTGGCTATCCTGAAAATGGATTGTGGCCATTCTGGTTACCCTGTAAAATGAATTGTGGCCATTCTGGTTATCCTGAAAATAAATTGTGATCATTCTGGTTATCCTGAAAATGAATTGTGGCCATTCTGGTTATCCTGAAAAATGGTTTGTGGCCATTCGCACGCAAAAATGATAAAGATTTTTTAAAACAAAGATTTGAAATAATAAAAAATTGCACATACTACATTATCATTACAAATCAAATCGATTGACAGCAACATTGTGTCACTGCACTGAAATCTGTCAGTTGCTGATTCCAACACTTGCATGCTGCCATGTTTATTTACATCAGTTTGAAATCTAACACAGAGAGCCAAATAAGTATAATTTCATTAGTTTATTGACCCAAACAATATTCAAATCCATTTCCTTGTTTTTGACTTGTTACAGCATTTATTAAAATATAAATGATTTGGCAACAATTCTGTGAATCAATCTAGATTCTACATCTCAGACTAATCAATTCCAAACTTGACCTGTCACTGCAGTTAGTCTCCACAAATAACTACATTTATAAAATTTCAATCTGGAATGTCCAAACAGAATAATCTCGATTTTGTTCCCAATGTTTTGAACTCAACTTCACTGGCCTGCAGTTTCACATTCAAACTGATATGACATCATGATGAACTTCAAGTTGGCAATCAACAACAAGATTTTCACTTAAACAAACTGGTTTCATCAATGTCAACCTCCAACATGTTTTGCCAAAAAACACATTAATTTCTGTGGGAAAGTAACAATATACACTACTTTTTACTTTATAGCTAGTATACTTTCAAATAAATCTGCTGATTCTGTGAGCCTTTTGTACTCACTACTCAATAAAACCTCGGCATCTGCCATTAGTTATCATTGCTTTCACTGTAAAACAAAAAAAAAAAAAAAAGTCCAGTGAAAGTCATTTTCACTCTGAATATGGCTACGGTCATAGTGAAATTTTGGTGAATCATCGCTGGTTCCAGTGACTGAATCAGCTAAAGTGTGTGACAAGCACACAAGTTGCTTCTCACATCGTCAGCAGAATGCATAAGGTACACATACACACATTTCCCAAAACGCTATGGAAGTGTACCCACCAATGTGTTTCCTAACACCTCACATAACCAACATATTTGCTTGTTTCTTGGAATAAATCAGTTAAAGGAACAGACACTACCCTGACAATGGACAGAGACACACACACAGGAGTGTTGGACAGCACAAGTAGAAGAATAGGACGGAGAGTGCCGGTGCTGTACAGACCACTGGTGTGCACCACATAACCTACATATTTGCTCATTTCTTGGAATAAAGCAGTTAAAGGAACAGACACACCTTGACAATGGACAGACACACACACACAGGAGTGTTGGACAGCACAAGAAGAAGAACAGGAGGCAGAGTGGCCAGAGGTGTACAGACCACTGGTGTAGTTGTGGCAGGGGAAAGAGGAGTGCCTTCCTTCACTGCTTTGCACACGCCATCCTCAGGCAGGTCAGAAACGTCCACAAAGGGGATCTCTCGCAGGGTCACCACCTGCCTCACACACATCCCCCACCTCTGTGACCATGTGTGTTGGTGTACGTGCGTGTGTATGTGCGTGTGTGTGTGCATGTGTTTGCACACATGCGTGTATTGTGTTTTTGTGTGCGTGCATCTGTGTGTGTGTGTGTGTGTGTGTGTGTGTGTGTGTGTGTGTGTGTGTGTGTGTGTGTGTGTGTATGAGTGTGTTTGTGTGTGTGTTTGTGTGTGTGTGTGTGTGTGTGTGTGTGTGTGTGTGTGTGTGTGTGTGTGTGTGTGTGTGTGTGAGTCTGTGTTTGTCTTATGTGCCTGTGTGTGTATGAGTGTCTGTGTGTGAGCACATGTATGAGTAAGAGTATCAGGTCGTGTAAGTTTTGGAAATCACAATTCTATGTTTTTAGAAATCACTCTCAATGATCTCCTTGTCCACCCCCACCCCCTTCCCCCCCCCCAACAAAAAATCTATAACACGTACTGCTTTCCACAGTAACAGCCAAATCATCAGACTTGATGTTCGCTCTATTTGCTTCCCACTACAGTTCTACACCAGTCAGTCTGCCGAAGCGAACTCAGGCAACAAGGATGTTTGGACTGTGTAATTTGTGTATCAGGGCATGTCATCATCAGCAAACATCACAAAGCTTTACGACATCAGGCAGGCGTCAGATTCTGGTGCAGTGGCCTGATGCATGACACTTCCTCCGCCATGCCCACGAGGGTTTTTGTAACAGATCGCTGAAGTCACTGCTCCGCCGTGCCCACGAGGGTTTGTAACAGATCGCTGAAGTCACTGCTCCGCCATGCTTACGAGGGTTTGTAACAGATCGCTGAAGTCACTGCTCCGCCGTGCCCACGAGGGTTTGTAACAGATCGCTGAAGTCACTGCTCCGCCGTGCCCACCAGGGTTTGTAACACAGATCGCTGAAGTCACTGCTCCGCCGTGCCCTGGGGGTTGTAACACAGATCGCCGAAAGTCACTGCTCCGCCGGTTTGTAACAGATCGCTGAAGTCACTGCTCCGCCGTGCCCACCAGGGTTTGTAACAGATCGCTGAAGTCACTGCTCCGCCGTGCCCACCAGGGTTTGTAACAGATCGCTGAAGTCACTGCTCCGCCGTGCCCACCAGGGTTTGTAACAGATCGCGAAGTCTGAAGTCACTGCTCCGCCGTGCCCACCAGGGTTTGTAACAGATCGCTGAAGTCACTGCTCCGCCGTGCCCACCAGGGTTTGTAACAGATCGCTGAAGTCACTGCTCTGCCGTGCCCACCAGGGTTTGTAACAGATCGCTGAAGTCACTGCTCCGCCGTGCCCACCAGGGTTTGTAACAGATCGCTGAAGTCACTGCTCTGCCATGCTTACGAGGGTTTGTAACAGATCGCTGAAGTCACTGCTCCGCCGTGCCCACGAGGGTTTGTAACAGATCACTGAAGTCACTGCTCCGCCGTGCCCACCAGGGTTTGTAACAGATCACTGAAGTCACTGCTCCGCCGTGCCCACGAGGGTTTGTAACAGATCACTGAAGTCACTGCTCTGTCTTGCTGCCACTCAACACAAACATGCTGGGTTCACCACACCTGGGGAATCTCAGTCACTGTGTGTGGGACCTTGGTCTTTGTCACCCAAGTCTGGTGTAGTATTATGTGTAATACCACTGAGCTATCCATAGCTAAGGGAAATCACTCTAAGTGATGACTGATGTTCACTGGGTAATAAATGGTTGGAACTCACCTGATGTCTGTCGGCTGTATCTGTTGTAAGACAGACCAAATTCCAGTTCTGACCAGAACACACACACCACATGGTGGCAGCCATGAGATTCGAACTCACACCTCTGAAGAGATTGGTTGACTTCAGTCACTGTTGTTGAGTGTACAGTATTCTCTGGATTGTTGTCATTGATTCCGAGGTGTCTCCACCACTAGATTATCCACAGTCATGCTAAATGTACTGTCACTTACAATGTCACCAACTGTTCACAGTCACCCTTGATATCAAGGTGACATACAAAAATGTTTTTTTTTTTAGCTTGTTCTATAAACAAATAGCTGCTGCAACTCAACACTTCCCAAATAACCAGTACAGTAATGGAAAATCAACAGATCTTTGAAAGGTAAAACAGGGCACACTGCTAGCTGATGAGCACTGCCAGACAGGCAAAACACGGATTTTGGTAGGTAATGGCTTAGGATACTTCTCCTTGCATAACCAAACATTTGCACACATGTACACACATACCCATACTCACTAATTACTCACGCATTCTACACCCCTGCATCATGCAAGTTTCCATGCACACATGGGGGCACACACACACACACAAACCACACACACTTGACCACACACACAACAAACACAAACTAACCGTGATGTTTCGGGAACTAACCGTGATGCGCGGTTGACGCAGACCTTTAGGTTTGGTGGTGACGCCCCCTGGCCAGGTGATGTTCTGGGACATGCGCAGCGGCTGGGCTGGCTCTCCCTCCCTTGGGAGCTGTGGGTGGAGGCTGATCACAAACAGGCACATACACAGTCACCTGTCAGGTCAGTGCCCACCCTAAAACAGTTCTGACCCCCTTCACCCAGGTACAAAACAAGGTTCATACTGATTTCTGACCTTTACATTCCCTGACTTCGGCCTGAATTTTCCAACAAAATGTTCACCATTCCTGTTTCCATTTTCCACAAAAAAAAAAAAAACCATTCCCGGATTTCCAAAAAAGCTGATGGACTAAGTAGCTGGTAAAGGGTGCAGACTTTGATTTCAATTCTCCTTTCCCACCACTATAAGCCAAAAGTTTTGGGTATCATGGCATGGCTTGAGCTGCTTCTCTTCCCTTGTTTGACAACGTCAATGTTTTACAGCTCAGTCCACATTAACAGATGTTTTGTCGAATGAAATATCTTCCACCCCATATCCTAAACAACTGTATTTCTCCTTCTTGAACCACAGATATCAAAGTAGGTTTGCCTCGGCACGACAGCAAAAACAGTGAATTCTGTGATGCCTCTTGAAATCTTGTCTATTCAATGACCACACAAAAAAAACTGGATGCTTTTTTTCTTTCAGATCAGTTCACTGACAAAAAAGTCTACCACAAAAACAAATTCCATGATTTTCCTTCACTTTTAATTGAAGTTTTTTCCCCCATGACATCCCAGTGAGAAGAAAATGTCAGAAATATCCTGATTTTTCCAGCTATCCCTGGCCAGTACATTCCCTGAACAATGGCTCCCTTTTGATAAATTCAATGCATCATTATTCAAGTAAATTAAAGAGTGGAAGGCTGTGTGATCTCCTATAGACTACTCCCTTGTCTGTTTCTTTCAA
The DNA here is from genome assembly GCA_016801955.1 of Conus betulinus. Lineage (NCBI taxonomy): Eukaryota > Metazoa > Mollusca > Gastropoda > Neogastropoda > Conidae > Conus > Conus betulinus. The sequence goes on along the minus strand of JADBJO010000050.1, from coordinate 1,141,277 downwards.
TTTACTTTATTGCTGGCGATAACATGTTGTCTTCATTGAGAAAGGGGGCCCAGTGAGAGAGCAGGTTTTGCCCTGGAAGCAAGAAAATTCCAGGCCCTAGGTCCAAGAAAGACTGGTATCGTTTTTTTGTTTGTTTGTTGTTGTTGTTGTGTTTTTTGCCTTGGCACCAAACACTCAGTGGTGATATGTGTGCTAATCTCTAAGCTGTCTGTCATCTCATTTCTCCACATGATGCTACAACTGATTTTCTGTTCACAATACTCAGATGTTTGAAACTGAACTGCATCACCATGACATATCTAATGGAGTGAAGGGAACTGGGTATAAGGTCATGTTGCTGCCAGAACATCTACCTTAAAAATCAGTAAATGAACTGGCCAGTTGGCTGCAAAATCGAAGGATAATTCTAATATACATGATTTGATGACTGGTGATCTACACCATATCAAACAACTGCTGTACAACCAATATATATACATACAACAGAAAAGGTCTCATATGTACAAACATGTCTAACCACTACAAATCCATAAATGCAGTAAACTCTTATAGCTGTAATATTCATATACAAATTACACAGTACGTCAAGCGATTACCAATTACAAGTCCTGTCCTGTCTGTCTTTAACTGACTGACAACAATGCCAGATGATGCCTCGAAACACACACACACATCATACAGGTAATGTTTCACAAAAGCAAATGCACACAATTTGTCGACAGTGTGTTTCACAACCCAGGTGCACACACAGTCCAAGCTCTGTCTGACAACAATATTTACACATGAACTCTTCAGCTGAATTTCACTACCACATCAACCAGTGACCTCCCCCATCCTTCACGTCAAAAACTAGCACTGCTCCATCAGCCGAATGACCTCATACACAATTACCTTTCTTGTTTGACACACTGGGCACCACACACAATTCACACTGCAAGCCATTCTTCACAGCACAGCTTCCACCAACACACTGCTGACACAGTTCCCATGATGCATAGCTCGGTCACTTGCTGTTTCCGCAAGAAGGCATCGATGCTTAAGATCAATTCATTTACACAGCGTTGCACCAGTGGCTGGTAAGTCATACCGTAAAAGTGCATGCTAGGTACATTAACTGATTCATTAACAGTGTGTATACAAATACACACACCACATGAAAACAGCAAATGTGTCGACTTCCACACTGTTAACTCTGCATGTTAGTCAGCTTTTGAGGCCTTCATGAATAAGGTGCACAAATCACCATGGCAAGAGAGATCTTTTACACCATTCAAGGCCTTCTCCATTACTGCACAAAAGACATCGACTTTCGCTTCACATGATGCACTCCTTACGACTGTACAAAAGACAAGGACATTTCACACCATGTGATTGAAAAAAAAAAAGTGTCCACTACAATGCAAAAGACAAGGACATTTCACTTCATGTGATGCACTCTGCACTACTACACAAAAGACAAGGACATTTCACAGCACACGATGCACTCTGCACTACTATACAAAAGACAAGGACACTTTACATCCATCATATGAAGCACTCTCACTACTATACAAAAGACACGTCATATCATGATGCACTCTCCACAATTATACAATACAAAAGAACATTTCACATCAACTGATTACCCCTCAACAAACAGACTAAGGACAGGGACATCTCGCAACACATGATGCACTCTCCACTACTATACAAAAAAGAAAGGATAGGGACATCTCACACCATAAATGCACATGTCCCATACCACGAAATGCACTCTCCAATACTAAAATGAAGATCAGAGAGCTCTCGCACCACAAGATGCACTACTATTCAAAGGACTTTGACATTTCATATCACAAGATGCACTTCTCCACGACTATACACAAAGACGTCTCACCCCATGACGCACTCTCCATACCCCATGACATACACATGATGCACTCCACTACTATACAAAAGACAGACAGAGACATACCCCATGATGCACCTCCACTACTATACAAAAGACACTACCCCATGATACAAACTACTACACAAAAGACGTCTCATACCCCATGATGCACTCTCCACTACTATACAAAAGACAGAGACATACCCCATGATGCTCATACCACACGAAAGCACTCTCCCCATGATACTCTATAAAGGACACAGACACAGACGCCATACCCCATGATGCACTCTCTACTTACTAAACAAAGACGACAAGAAAGATCTCATAATACATGATGCACTCTCCAATACTACAAATAAAAACATCAAAATAAAAAAAAAACCCACAAAAATTTCATACCACATGATGCACCACACTAACTGAAAAACATGAATCTCGGCATACCAACGGACAATCTCCCAATTATTAAATTTCATAATTCATCTTAAGTAAACTCTCCGACATACCAACGGACATTTGTTTTGTCTATATCCAGCCGCTCTGTTTATCTCCCCTGGTGTTTGTTATGGCTGCAGTCAGCCGCATATGCTGCATTATTTTCCCTCATACTGTGGCCTTGTTTTAAGTCAAGGCCGGCCAAAATAATGGGCATCCCTGAGAGGTGTCCAATGACATCTGATCAGTAGTATAGGGTGTCGGAAATGATTAATTAAAAATGCAAGGGTCGTGAACTGGCCGCATTCCATTGATTTCTAAAAAAAATATACGAACACTAGGAACAGTTTTGGGCTGGAAAATGCAAATGCAAGAGGGTTAAAGCACTCAACACTCATACAGACAGTCAACACAGAGCTAACCTTGAAGTACCTACTGACAGTCTATACAGAGCTGACCTTGGATATTCAACATACCACACAGAAATGATCATGGAGCGCTCACCAGCTAACATAACATGCTCTAATGCAGACCTTGAAGACTTGGACATACGGACAATCTTCAGAAAACTGATCTCAAAATGCTCACATGCTGACTGACAGTGTACAAGAGTAGATCTTTGAGAGTTCCAAATACCACAGACTGTGCCATTGGCCTGATCAAGTCCTGATCTACTAGCGCTGTGAACCAGTTACATGATGAGAACACAAGTCACAGATGGACCTGACATTAAACTGTTGGATTTGGGCCCACTGCTTCATATGACTGAAGCAAGTAGGACTTTGGGGCCAGCCTTCGACTGTTATGTGTGGGTCGTCTTCAGACATGATGAGTCACAGCTACAATAATCTCCATAATACCAGTTCAAAACTTTGAAAATGGAATATGGCTGCCTATGTGGCAAGACAATCAAAAACTGCCATACAAGCACACCTCTGATCCTTGAGCATGTCCTCAATGACCTTGAGTTTCCAACTCAACCAGGTGACCTGTGACTTTGCCTTGACCTGTGACAATGACTATTCAACTAGGTGACTTTATGACCTGGCCTTGACTTGTGACAATGACTAATTATAGGTGACCTATGACCTGGCTTTGGCTTGTGAGGATGACCATTATATCACATGACCTGTGACCTGACTTTGACTAATGAGGATGACTATTACGCATGGCCACCAGCCACCTGGCCTTGGCTAGTGAAAATGACCACTATACATGGTAACATGTGACCAGCCTCGGTTTGAGACGATGAACATTGCCCCAAGTGACCTCTGACCTCACCTTGATTTGCAAAATGACTTTTACCAGGTTACCTGTGACCAGACCTTACCTTGTGAGGATGATTATTTCACTAGGTGACCTGTAGCCCGACCTGGATTTATGTGAACAATCATCAGACCAGGCAACCAGCAACCTTGCTTTAGTTTGTGTTATGACTATAATACCAGGTGACCTGTGACCTGGCCTAACTTCTGATTATTATACCAAGTGACCTGACCTTGACTTTTGTCAGAATAATTATTAGACCAAGTGACCAGTGAACTGGCCTTGAGAGGGAATGATGACCATTATACTAGGTGACCTGTGACCTTACCTTGACTTGCAATGAAGACTACTATGACCTTGACTTGTACCTTGACTGAATGATCACTATTGAACCAGGTGACCCCTACAGTGTTCGAATGGGGGAACACTAGCAGACTTCAATCTACACACAACTAAGCCCCAGTCGACCATCTACATTATGGGCACACAGGGCAGAACAGGAAAGAACACAGGTCACAGACAAGTTGAATCTCCATCCATCTCCAGACAGATCTCCATTCCTTCTGATTTTCTAGTCGAGTTTACTCCTCACAAGCAACAGGTAGACCCAGATTACAGGGTAACTAGTAACAGAGGAGAACATCTGACCTGACAGCCCATGCATTCCAAACAATGGGAACCATGTGTTACCACAGGTACAAAACATCCAATGTTCTGATCACTTCACCAATGAACAAGTGCGTCAAACCATCAAACAGCACATCAGACCATATAAAGATCTGCCGACATTGGCTAAGAAAAAGGAAAACAACATTAGTATGGCCACGTGACACGATCCAACAGCCGTGCTGAAACAATCCTCCAGAGAACTGTTGAGGGAAGGAGATGGAGGGAACCACAGCAACAGAACAAAAACAACAAAAACGAATGAATGACAACATTGCAGAATGGACAGGGAAATCATCTGCAGCAACGACCCAGGTCTTGGCATACAACCGGCAGAACAGGAGGAATCTGGTGTGCATTTCTAGTGAGCAGCATCCCAATGAATCTTCACAGAGTTAACAGAGATAGAGAGAGAGAGAGAGAGAGAGAGAGAGAGAGAGAGAGAGAGAGAGACAGAGACAGACAGAGAGTGTGTGGAGTCAGGATGCAACACAGCACACAAGGGGACACCAAGAGGACCAGGCATGACTCAACAGGAACTAAGGACTAGCCAGCAGACTACAGAGTGGCGTGAGACCAGGGAGCACGGCACAGCATGCGAGGAGGTGGAAGGGGGAGAGAGAGCTAAAGGCCTGACCTTAGTGGGGCTAACCTGCAAGCCACCGTACAGCCCCACTGCCACATGGCGCCGGCTGGTGTTGATGTTCATGATCTCGTACATGGCATCCAGGCGGTCGCCACTGTCTGTGAATCGCAGCTGACCAGTCAGACCCTGCAGCTTGGTCTGCTTCAGTTGTCTGCGCACCCACACACCCATGACTTGGTGATACACTGAGTTCTCAAGCAGAACATTGTCTGATACTGTTATTCTACAACCAGGCACAGTTTACACTGATCCAAATACTGAATATATCATACACGACTAGAAAAGTATGAAAATGTATTGCATTATGCAATCTGGCATGCTGTTTCCATGGAAACCATCCAAGATGGCAAACGAACGATCCAGCTAACAAAATCAAGAGGCATATTTCATTAAATTCAAAGAAAATCCAAAATTTGTTCAATGAAAAAAAATAGCTCTGTAAATGTTTAGAAAACATTGTTTATAACATTTGTAAACAAACAGATGAAAAATATTTGCAAAAGTTTTTTGGAGTTTTATTCTTTTTCAAAAAAAATTTTTTGTAGGCCATTTTGGATGGTTTCCATAGAAACGGCGTGCCAAATAGCATAACCCAACACATTTCATACCTTTCAAGTGAGGTATGATACATTCAGAACAAAAGAACCATCAAACAAACAATGATTTGGGGTCAGTTTACCCCCCCTCCCCCCCCCTGAGTCTTGCCATAAGCACAATGACATCTCAAAAAATATCCCCACCAAGATGGACTCTGGGCCTCATCACACCCTCTCTTGTGTTGTTGCATTGTGTTGTAATATGTTGTATCATACTGCATGGCTCTGTATTGTACTGCATCTATTGTGTTCTATTGAATGGTACTGCACAGCTTTGTGTTTCGTGCTTGTCAGGAATTGGTTATCTACCCTTTTTAGTCTATTGTTTTTGTTGTTGTTGTTGTTACATTGAAGCAAAATGGACTTCCTGACCACAAAACAAAGGAAAACAGATCACAATGTTGGGAATGAAGGAATTTGACACTGGATAGATAGGGATGAAGAAGCAATGTGTAGCATTGGATAGGTAATGAAAATGAAGAAGCAATGTGCAGCTGGATAGGTAGGGATGAAGAAGCAATGTGTAGCTAGGTAGGTAGGGATTACAGAAGCAATGTGTAGCAGGTTGGATAGGTAGTGATGAAGAAGCAATGTGTAGCTGGATAGGTAGTGATGAAGAAGCAATGTAGCATTGGATAGGTTGGCATGAAGAAGCAATGTGTAGCTGGATAGGTAGGGATGAAAAAGCAATGTGTAGCATTGGATAGGTAGGGATGAAGAAGCAATGTGTAGCATTGAATAGGTAGGGATGAAGAAGAAGCAATGTGTAGCATTGGATAGGTAGGGATGAAGAAGAAGCGTGTGTAGCATTGATAGGTAGGGATGAAGAAAGCAATGTGTAGCATTGGATAGGTAGGGATGAAGAAGCAATGTGTAGCATTGGATAGGTAGGGATGAAGAAGCAATGTGTAGCTGGATAGGTAGGGGGGATGAAGAAGCAATGTGTAGCTGGATAGGTAGGGATGAAGAAGCAATGTGTAGCATTGGATAGGTAGGGATGAAGAAGCAATGTGTAGCTGGATAGGTAGGGATGAAGAAGCAATGTGTAGCATTGGGTAGGTTGGGATGAAGAAGCAATGTGTAGCTGGATAGGTAGGGATGAAGAAGCAATGTGTAGCTGGATAGGTAGGGATGAAGAAGCAATGTGTAGCATTGGATAGGTAGGGATGAAGAAGCAATGTAGCATTGGATAGGTAGGGATGAAGAAGCAATGTGTAGCACTGCATTTACAAGGATGAAGAAGCAATATGTAGCACGCATATCTTGGGACGAAGAGGCAATATGTCACACTAGATAGGTAGGGATGAAGAAGCAGTGGTTACAGACAGATGACCTACTGAGCAGCGACCTATGTCAGAATCATGTAGCCATCCTTACCTCCATGAAGTACATTTCAACAACAGACAGTGTATACAGACAAAAGTCCCTATATCAAGTGTCTCTCTTCAACAGACAGTGTATATGGACACCGTATATCAGAATGTTTCATTTCACCCACCATGTATCAGGTACTTCACAATAACAAACTGTGTGTCCAGACAGACAACCCTGTGGCAAACCCTCTCAGTCACCTTTCCAGGTACTCAGAACAACACTGTAAAGACAGAATCATGTGACTATCCTCCTAGACATCACAACAACAACAGACACGTCTACAGACAGATAACCAAATGTGAGAATGTTGCTGCTCCTTTCCCCATCTGTCAAGGACACCAGAACGACTGACAGTATGTAACACACGGCGTGTGACCTACGCCAGAATTTTTGTTGCCGTCTGCCCAAGGTTTCTTGTCGCTACATGAGGAGGGAGGCTCTTCCAGGTTCTTGATGGAAGGCAGCTGTGAGAAGGCGTCGTAGAGATGACGTCCACTGCGTCCGTGATGTGCTTCGTTTCATCGGAACCATTGACCAGGTGCAGTCCCAGCACACCTGCATCACACACCACAGCCCTTTATTGTCAGTGCGTCTCAATCACACACAGCCCTTATTGTCAGTGCACCTGAACCCACACACAGCCCTTTATTGTCAGTGCACCTGAAATCCACACACAGCCCTTTATTGTCATTGCACCTGAATCACATACAGCCCTTTATTGTCAGGTCACCTGAACCCACACATAGCCCTTTATAGTCAGTGCACCTGAACCCAAGCACAACTCTTTACTGCCAGTGCACCTGAACCCCCACACAGCCCTTCATTGTCAGTGCACCTGAATCACATACAGCCCTTTATTGTCAGGTCACCTGAATGAACAAACAACCTTTATTGTCAGTGCACTTTAGCCCCACAGTCCTTTACTGTCAGTGCACCTGAACCCACAGTCCTTTACTGTCAGAGCACCTGAACCCATAATCCTTTACTGTCAGTGCACCTGAACCCCCACAGCCCTTTATTGTCAGTGCACCTGAACCTCCACACAGCCCTCTGTTGTCAGCACACCTGAATCATCCACAGCCTTCTAGCAACACCTGAACCACACTTTACCTTTATTTTTCAGTGCACATGAATCACATAAATCCATTTATTGTCAGTACACTTGAATCACATGCAACCCTTTATTGCTCACACACTTTGAATCACACACAGGTTTTTTTTTCCTTTAAAAGCACATCTGAATCATGCGGATCTGTTTATGGTCAGGACACACAAATCATACACAGCCCTCCATTGTCAGCAAATCTGAATCACACTGTCCTTCATTCTAGCACACCTGAGTTTAGCACGTGAATAAGTGCATGTTTCATTTCTAAAGTGACTCACTGATGACAAGACACCCTCTCCCTCCCTGCTTATCAAACACCCTGGCTTTACCTTAAAGAGACTCACTGCCCACATACACCCTCTTCACCTAATCTCCCCCCCCCCCCCCCCCCCAACCGCCTTCTCAAAATCTATCCCCTCTGCACACCACACCTGTAGTAACAACACCCCACCACCACCAAAACACAAAAAAATATGTCTCATGATCATTAACTGGCAAAACCCTTCCTCCCACTAAGCATCCTTCAGCAGCCCTCTTCCCATGTCCACCTCCATCCCCGCCCCTCTTCCTTCCCCCACCCCCACCATCCCATGAATCAGTGGGGGCAAATTCCAAAGCCACTGACCGACAGGGGTGTTGGATGCGGCGAAGGCACGCTCCGACACAATCCAGGCAAAGTCCTCAACCATCAGTCCAGCCGCCTCTGAGTTGTTGAAGATGGTTTCCGCATCCTCCGTTCTGAACACACACAGCCCAACAAGCACTTTCAAACGAGTTCTCCCTGACTGGCACAGACAGAGTTTTCATCTGTCCCAGAAATACAGACAGATGTATATATGACTGACCTTTTTTTTAATACCCTTGTTTCATAATTTGAAAAGAGAGGGGTTAGTTACCGCCAAGGACACAGACAAACAAGAGTACAGGATTAGAAATGGTGTCCAGTCCTGTACTCTTGTTTGTCTGTCCTTGGTGGTAACTAAGCCCTCTCACAATTTTTTGCTTCATTTTCCGCCCTCAGTCATTGTTTTGTTTCATGGCATTGCTGAAATAGCCAACTTTGTTTCTGAAATATTAAGCAAGAATTTGGAACCTCCATTATTTCTTTTCCCCACAAAATCATCCCCCAATTAACTGACATCTAAATCATATCATTATATCAAACTTTGCATAAAAATCTACTTTTCTGCGTGCGTACATGTGTGAATGCAAGCCCGTGAGTGTAGTGTGTGTGTGTGTGTGTGTGTGTGTGTGTGTGTGTGTGTGTGTGTGTGTGTGTGTGTGTGTGTTTTTATAAACTGACAACTGTCATCTGATTATAGCCCTTTTTTTTCTCATTTATGCAGAATCCTTCCATAATCAGTAGGCAGCTGCACCTCTAACACACAGCAAATGAAGTTTGAAGCAAGTGCAAGTTCACCTGCACAGCCTACACAGTTGTCTGAGCAGTCACTATCGATTCAGTAGCACTTTGGAGACTAAACTGTCAACAATCATGTTGAATGGAGAGTCACCTATCACTGTCATTTATTGTAACACTCCATGTAGGCCAAAGAATTGTTTAAATACTTTCAGTTGTGAAAGGAAGCTTCTTCACAATGGAAGCCCCTTCAGTGAACACCGCTGTACTCAAACGGTGCATCCAAACACTGAAAACTTCCCAAATACCTTGACAGAAAGGAAGTGAAGGCTCAACACAGAGGGATGGAACAAGGCAATTTAGCAGAGAAGTGGAGAATGTCAGAAACAGGGCGAAACGGCAGTTCCAAGGTTAAAGTCTTGAAAATATAGACAGACAGAGACAAACACAATTATGACTGTTCCAAATATGACATATCACCCTGCCCCATCACCTGCATCACTATGCTCCACACTACGAACTCTTGACCCTATGGTACAGGGACTAACACATGCTTCTTTTGACAACAAACTCCCAACTATCCATCACTGGTACAGGTACTACTACTACAACTACTACTATTCCTACTAAAAAAAAAGCATTTATATAAACCACCTTGCCAAAAGTTCAAGGCACTGACGATCCACAATCACATGTACAGCATGGGCTGCCTACCTGGGTAGTGCCAACTGAAGAGCTACCTGCCGGCACTTCATTCAGTCGTTTCCCGTGTCATTTAGTCAATATTGTTCTCTCAATTCCCTTACTTCATTCATTCTTTCAATTTCTCATGCAGGGTGCATGTTATGTATAATGTGTCATCCATACCAATGGCCAAACTGGCCTTCTTTTCGAAGATTATGGAAAAACTGGATCAAAGTGAACTGTGTCACCGACTAAACATGCGTTGTTCAGAGTCTGTCACTAGTTCTGTAGTACTTCCATCAGTCCCATGTCAGTCTGTCCACAGAGGTGCAGTACTCACGAGGCAGACAGGAGAATGACACGTGACTCCAGCTGTGGATCTGGTTCAAGTCGTCGGTGTAATTGTTTTCTCCTGGGATGTATTTGATGGTGCGGTCAATCTGGACACACCAAGATCACATCTTGCAGTTCACTCTTCCTTTTTGAAGGTAACGATAGTGTAACCATAGTGGACATACCAACATCCCATCTTTCACCTCTCTCCCCCTCCTACAAAGCAACTGTACTGTTATCATTGTGGACATATCAATATCAACCCATCATCTCTCCCTCTTTCACAGCAATACTAGTGCAGTCTTTGTGGATGTACTGTATAACCATTGTGGACACACCAACATCAACTTATTCCCTCTTTCAAAGGAATAAAAGTGCAATAAACCTATCATCTCTCCCTCTTTTACACCACTGATAATGTTTTCATGGTGAACTTACCTACATCATCATATGAACTCTTTCTCCCTCCTTCAAAGCAAAAATAGAGTAATCGTTGCGGACACACCAACATCAATCCATCACTCCTCTCTCCATCCTCCAAAGGAAAAACAGAGTAATCATTGTATACACAAAAAACATCCACCATTCTCTCTCCTTTTTTCAAAGGATCATAAAGTAATCCTTGTAGACACACCAGCACCAATCTGTCATCTCCCTTCAAATGAATAATGACAGAGGCACAGTAAATACATCCAGACCAATCTGTCATTCCCCCATCCCCCACCCCTCTCTTCAATGAAATCACGGGCAAAGAGATTAGTTTCATTTGGATGGAAATCCATACAAATGCTGAGCTCCCAAACCCCCTACCTCCACAGCAAGATGAGTCCTTGAGCTCCCTGACCATCCTGAACATGCAGGTTGGAATGCAGGTATCAGGAAAAAAACACACAGCAGCAGAAGAGCCTTCAGAAGTCATGACAATGTTGCATGGAGTGGTTCCTCCTCCGAAGACCTGGTGCAGTCCCTAGACTTCCTTTCAACTGACTACCCTAATTCAATGGTCCTTGGCTCTTCTCATAAATGTAATACATGGATATCCCTATTCCACAGCACCAGCATACACTCTTGGGGCAGTGGGAGGTGCACAATCATGTAGACAACTGCCCGTTCATTCCATTTCATCTTGTACTCGAAAAAATGAAAGAAGAACAAAGGGAGAAAAAAAGTAACATTTCAACAAGATGAAAAGAATAAAAGACTGCATATTTCTACAGCCATACCCTTCTAATAATTCCCACACACACAGACATGGACCAAATGAACCAACCCTACAAACACTTGCTGTGCACAAGAAGCCAGCTTACCTTGATATGTTTCTCAGCCAGGGTCTGGAAGCGACTCAGGATGGTGCGCCCTTCTCATCAGCACTGTGTAGACGAAGATGACATGCTCCCACTCCAGGTGGTTCAACATGGCCACCCAGACATCTGCCTGGTGGAAGTAGGGCGGCACCGTGCGCAGGAACATCTTGTGCACGTTCTGCACATCATCAAACAGTGCGCAGGATCATCTTGTGCACATTCTGCACATCATCAAAGCTATGGATGCCATCAAGAATAGCAGTATACATACTAGTCTATGTCTAACTTGGAAGAAAAATGCATCCAGTCTTAACCATTTCAACACAGAAGACAAACGCACCATGTTTTAATTCCTTCACACCTAAGCATCCCAAGAGGCAACAACGACCCAGCACAAAAAAACACACCATCCCAGACTCACCACATCAGAGAAAGCACTGTCACGAGCAGAGACGCCAATGACAGGGATCTGGTAGTAGCCGCAGGTGTAGGACACAGAGATGGGGGCATGCATGCTGGAGTTGGGATGGGAGGCCACCACCGTGTAGACCCGCTCCGTCAGCAGACGGTCGCACACATCCAGCGCTGAACGTATGGGGTTACCGTCCATCATAATAGCCGTGGCGTTGAACTGCACAGCGCTGCGCAGTGACGCACATCTGCGCCACTCTGTTGTTCAGTTTCTGCACGGCCTGCTTGAAGTGGAACTGATGCAGGTCGGAGCTGAGGGACCCCCCTATCATGATCGTCTTGGGCGCCGCGGAGGCTGTGGCCACGATGCATGCCCACAACACACACACGGTGAGCAGATACATGAGGCGTTCCATGGTTCTTGTCGTGTCCCAGTTCTACAGCGTTCACTTGATGTGACTGTGTACTGCCTCACTTCCTCATGAGAACAAACTGTGGGTTACTTTCCAGTGTACTTTAAGCAGAAGGCTTCCCATCAGATCTCCTGGATGAAAACAATGTCAGAATCAAATGATGTATGAATACCTATCTGTTTTTCCTTTGCGAACATGACTTTCGGTTCACAATCATGTGCATGCGTGCACTGCACCGTGCGTGCACACACAGACACACAACACATACTCACTCTCCTACACATGAATACATGCGCATGTGTGTGCATGTGCATGTGCCTGAATGTATGTGTGTGTGTGTGTGTGTGTGTGTGTGTGTGTGTGTGTGTATGTGTGTGTGTGTACACATGTATGTGTGTGCATGTGTGTGTGTGTGTTTGTGTGTGTGTCTCTGTGTTTACAGGAGCCAGAGAGACAGAGAGACAGACAGACAGACAGAGACAGAGATGGAGAGAGAGAGAGAAGAGACTGAGAGAGAGAGACTGGGAGACAAGGACAGAATGTAATCATGGTGCAAGTTAATGTGGTGTGGTGTGTGTGTGTATGTGCATGTGTGTATGTGTGTGTGTGTATGTATGTGTGTGAGATGCAAGGAAGTGTGTGTGTGTGTGTGTGTGTGTGTGTGTGTGTGTGTGTGTGTGTGTGTGTGTGTGTGTGTGTGTGCTTATGTGTGCGCGTTTGTGTGTGTGAGTGAATTTGTGTGCATGCATGTGTGTGTATGTGTACATGTCTGTGTGCAAATGTGTGTGTGCATGTGTGAGTGAGTGGGAGGAGAGAGAGTGTGCATATAACCTGTGTGTGTGTGTGTGTGTGTGTGTGTGTGTGTGTGTGTGTGTGTGTGTGTGTACGTGTGCGCATGTGTGTATGTGTGTGTGTGTGTGCACACAAGAGCGTACATGCTTGCACATGTACATGGGCATATGTGCAACACATGTCAATATGCTAGAATAACACTGCAGTGTCTTTGAATTCTTTTCTATGCAATGTGTACGGCTATGCCTGTTCACTGCCATTTCTCAAACTCTGTGTCAGGAGATGAACTGTATTTTATACACTGTTTCCCATTCAGTCCTAAATAAATTGTTGAAATGTGTACGCGTCTGTGCGCCTGTGTTTGTGTGCTCACACTTTAGCTTACAGTCTCACGGGCCAACATCTCATTTTAATGAACAGAAGAGAAAAATCAATGGTACAGAAAGAGATCATTCACGACTGAAGAAGAGAAAGGATATGCTATCCCCATAAACTACTCTGTGAACCTGCTGACTG
>JADBJO010000050.1:1090000-1122500 GCA_016801955.1 Conus betulinus | reverse complement strand
GCTGGAATGGTCATCTCTGTCGCCCAGATCACCTAAAGGGAAAATCAGTGTCTAGCTGGCCTGGTAGACCAACGTTCTCTTCGTACCAGGGGGCGGGACAGTCAACAACCCCCTTTGAGACAAGCAAGTGAGTGGACATGTTCTCTTTTGAGTGAACACCAATACAGACGACAACCCCCCCCTTCAAATCCTTCGAATGAGCTGGAAACTGAGGTCTCGCGCCTGAACATATGAATGACACACAAAAAATGGCCCACACATCAACCCCCCCATCCTTCCTTCCTGATGCCGATGGAATGGCTGGGTCGGACACAGCCCCCAGACTCCACGGGCTACTCTACTTCCCACCCTTTTCACATTTTCCTGTGCTGCAGATTGGTGTTGGGTTTCAATTCCATCTCTGAAGAGAAATTTGTGGATACCTTTGATAACAGGATCATGAAAGTCCACGTACTCAAAAACATGTAAACGATGAATTTCAGAGTTCTAACTGGGCGAAAGAAGACGAAGCAGAAGGAGTAGTCAGTCAACAGACTCTTGTTTGGGTTACTAACGTGTCATACATTTTTAAGACTGGTGATATCTTGGCTTGGTCCTTTTTTTTCAGTTCTTGTACCCGCTGAACAACGGACGGTCAATGCTAAAAACAGCCACAACCCTTTCCCCCCGTGTTTCTGTCCAAGACTGTGTTTATGGGTTACTATAAAGAAAGCTGTACCTGACGCAGCACAGTGGGACACATCAAGGCCAGAAACGATTCAAAGACACTCTAAAAAAAACATCTTTGAAAGTGTTTACTATCAACCCTGACACATGGGAACAAACTGCAATGGATCGAGCTAGATGGCGCTACTCTATCCATAAAAAGTGCCAACCAATGTTAAGTAGGTTACTCAAGGTCTGACCAGCGCGTTGGGCTAATGTGTGGGTCAGACGTCTGCTAAGTCGTAGCCACGAGACCCTCTTCTTAAATTATCTCATTTTAACTATTAATTCATTTATCCATTAGTTTTAAATCAGGCGCAGTGTGGTCCCAAAACTTATCGGATGTGGTGTAACGTACATGGACTAGTCCGCACGCAGAGACGCTTCCTTGATGAAGCAAACAAAAAGGCAGGCAAGGGAAAGCCTGCACCAGTAATCAAGGGCAGGTCTCCCACATTCCCTGTCCAAAACCTGTCACCAGATATTCCGTGCACGCATCGGCTTGATCAGCCACCTGCATATCCACAAATCATCTCACCCCCCCTCCCCCCCCCCCTCCCCCTCAACCCCAAGATGACTGAAGTGGTTTTTGTTGACTCGACGGACGAACAAAAAACAACAACAACAACAACAAAACATTTTCGTGAAAATTCCGAGAACACTTTGTTCAAAAATGTAATATTAATAACAAACACAGCATTTGTAAAGCTCCTTGCCAAAAATTCTAGACGCTGACAATCCACACTCGTGTGTATACAACGGGCTACCTACCTGGGTAGAGCCGACTGAAGAGCTGCCTGTTGGCGCTCCATTCAGTCGTTTCCGGTGTCATCCAGGCAATATCGTTCACTCTGTTTCCTTACTTCTTTTTTTTTTTTTCCAGTTTCTCACACAGGTGCATGCTATGTGTAACGTGTCATCCATACCCAACGGCCAAACTGGCCTTCTCTTCCGAAACTTGGTGATGGGATTTTTCATGTGTGCAAGATGTTATGCGTGTGTTCACACACGGAAGCTCGGTTGATAGTCTCATTCGAAAGACTGTTTGGGAAATAGAGTCAGAACCAATGTTAACTCCGAGGGAAAAAATCCCCCTGCACCAAAACGGCCTGGCGGAGATTCGAACCAGCAACCCCAAGATCACCAAGACTACGAGTCTATAGCGCTCTACCAACTGAGCTCTACCGATGAGCTATTCCGATATCTTTTCTCTCTCTCTCTCTCTCTCTCTCTCTCTCTCTCTCTCTGTCTTGGGGGAATATTTTTCGTCTGACTTACACGTGACTTCGTCGTGTGACCGATGACTTGACTCGCTCTAGAATATTACGAGTCTTTACATTTCACTGGTTTGTGTTTTAGTCCTTGTTGTGTTTTTCACTTCCATTGCAGCCTTGATGTGACCGCTGTGGTTGGCTTGAGGATAAATAAACAACGCAGAGGATTTGACTGCATGGTTGGCCTAATCCAGATGAGAACTGTTCAACAGCTCGATCTTCATTTGGACAACATCATCAAACGGGCATCTAAGGTCTCACAGCAGCTGCTGCGCCTCGGCTATCGGCTTGGCCTGAGCGTGGTAAATGGTACTGTTCCCAAGTGAATACCCAATTCGTACAGCTCACCACCACCCCCTACCCCGTCCAGCTCTCTTCTTCATCCTTCCACCCCTCTTCCCATCCCTCGTGTAGGCTCTCCATTCCCCATGACCGATGACGTCGTCTACATACAAACTATAAAACCTATCTCCACCGCCCCCATCTTCTATTCCCTCGCTGTCGGTTTCGTCTGCATACGAGATATAAACATGGCTTTAAAGCAGTGAGGCCCTGACGGGGATAGGAGTTTGGATACGTGTTCACAGAGTAAAACAGTTCAGCTTTATGATTTTTTTTTTTTTTTTTTTTTTTTTGAAAGAGAATTAACGCCACAGAAATAGGAATCATCATCATCATCATCAGTAGTAGTAGTAGTAGTAGTAGTAGTGGTAGTAGTAGTAGTAACGGTTATAGTAGTATTGGTAGTGATAGTCGTATAGTGGTAGTAGTATCTGACATGCCTAATAAAAAATATGCTATAGGCGTTTACAATGCACAACCAGTAGCCTAACAAATAAACAAGACCAAACAGCAAAGCGCAAAAGGCAACCCATTCATTCATTCGCGCGACTTAAGACTGGGGGACTCTGTGCTGCTTTGTTACTCTTTCTCTTAGCCCATCCCCCACCCCACCCCCCCCACACCTGCGACAGAAAAAATGACCAGTATAAATCAACCAATACCAACACCTGCGATCTGGCACATTATGGTTCTGCAGGACATCACAAACAGAGGATAAAGTCCTTTTATATCTCACTTATAGTACAAGGGCCTGTGGTCAGATAATAAAGCCCTTTTATATCTCACTTATAGTAGAAGGGCCTGTGGTCAAACAGCTGGAGCATTTTCCTGCAGAACTGATGGCCATGAGCAACTCACTGCTCATGAATTCGGACCTTTTTTTTCTGTCCCATCTTCTGTGCCACCTCTGTGGCAGTGCACCCACGCCGCTCATTCCGACACCCCCAATCCACAGCCACAGCCACGTCAGTTCCGCCGCAACCCCTGCACCGGCAATCCACAGGGGGCAGTCAGCGTCGAGTCGTTAAGAGACAACCCACCGGAGGAGACACTGCACTGCTGCCGAGTCACTTCGGTGGTGTGTATGCCTGCATGTATGTGCGAGTGTGTGTACGTGTGCAGAAGTGCGTGTGCATATCTGTGTGTGTGTGTGTGTGTGTGTGTGTGTGTGTGTGTGTGTGTGTAATTTGTGCGTAGGAGCAAGCGAACGTACGCGCGCACGACACACACACACACACACACACACACACACACACACACTTAACAATAAGAACAACTCCTGCCCCTCACACACACACCCCCCACGCACACACACACACACACACACACACACACACACACACACACACACACACACACACAACTCACTCACTCTCTCTCTCTCTCACACACACTCACACACCAACGCTTGCACACTCATGTCCGCGGACTCTCTAATTAACACGCTGGCATCACCCCACTGATGAACACACACCAGCGCACACACGTCTACAGTATGCGCTGGGGCCATGAGAGATTCAAAGTCTTATCTCAGTTGACATGTGTTTGATCATTTGTGTCTGTTATTGGAATGGCCCAGTATGAGTTTGCCCCAAAGTCTACGAGTCTTTGCAGTGTTGGCCTTGAGATTATTCCAATGTTTGGTTGGTGATGCTTTTGGCTGTTCCCTGAAGTCCAGATGTGCGGCCACTTTCTCTCTTTCTGTTCAGATCTGAAAGATGGTCTATGGTATAGTGGCTTTGCTTGTTTGCATAAGTGATTCTTCAAATTTTCTTATCACATCAGATCGGCCAAGCTGTAATCCAGTTCTTGTCGTTGCCTTGCCAGCCAATGTGTCTGCTCTCTCGTTTCCTTTAACTCCAGCATGTCCAAGGCAGTACATCCATATGAGTCTCTCCAATGGAAGACTGCGCTTTAGTTCATTCCAAGCAGGGCTTCCCTTTCCACTTTTCACTTTCTGAAGTAGGTTCATGGAGTCAGTCAGTATCATGGCTTGTTGAGTTTGAAACTGACTTGTGGATGAAAGCCAGTGGAGTGCTTGTGTTACTGCTTCTACCTCCATTGTTAGACTTGAAGTTGTTAAACTATGCGCATCATAGTCTTCCTGGATAGTTCGGCCATTTTGCTTCACTGCGTGTCCCCCAGCCTTACTTACCTTTGGTGACAGAAACGTCAGTGTATATTACAATATCATCTTTTGTGCAAAGGTCTTCTACCTGCATCTGAATTTCTGCGTTGGTTTTTTGCCTTCTGGCCATTCTCGACAATGTCTTCAAAGTTCTGGAGCGATGAAAATTTGGTAGAGGTGTTTCAAGTGGTCTGGATACTTTCTCCCATTCCTCGATTTCTTTGAGTTCTGCTAACTGGCACACAAGCTGAATACTGTCTTCTGCCTGTCCCATCCATGACGTCTTAGCCGAGTGATTTTTGTTTCCTTGACCGCCGTATGAAGTGGGTTTGGAGGATCTTCAATTGCTCTGAAATATGCCTTCACCTGTTCTAGCTTGTGTCTTGTCTGCATTGAAGGAAAGTCAAGCAGGTATCGCATAGTTTCAACTGGTGTGCCCCTTGGTGGTTTCCAGGATCAATCTCATTGTTTCATTTTGAATTCTTTCTAGTTGTAGAATGGTTTGTGTCGTGTTTGAGTGTACTGTTTTCAGACAGTAAGGGAAGCGTTTTTTTTTTTTTAATGATTTTTATCGGATTTTGTTGTGTTGGAGTGTAGTATACTGTCTTCGAACATGCAAGACAAGCGCTTTTATTTAACATTATTTATTGGATTGTGTCGTGTTGGGGGTACTGTCTTCAAACAGATGAGGAAAAGTTTAGTTTATTATCATCTCTTGGATTCTGAAAGCTTTGCTTATCATTATTGTTATTGTTGTCATTACTATACTACTACTACTACTACTACTACTACTACTACTACTATGACTATCATTATTATCATCGTTATTATCATTATTATCATTATTGTTACTGTTATAATTATCATCATTATTATTGTCATTATCATTATTATTTTTTATCATCATCTTCATCATCATCATCATCATCATCATCATCGTCGTCGTCGTCGTCGTTATTGTTCTCGTTCTTATCGTTGTCGTTGTTGTCGTCGTCGTTGTTGTTATTGTTCATCATTTATCGTCATTATTCATTGGATTAAGTCGTGTTGGAATTTACTGCCGCCGTAACACAGAAAAGATAAAAAGCTTTTTATTTGAATCGGTTGTGTTGAATTGCATTGTCTTCATACAAGTAAAGCAAGCGTTTCTTTTCCGGGTATTGGACGAGGCTGTGTTGGATTATACTGTCTTCAGACAGGTAAGGCCAGCACTTTTTCCTTAGTGTTGGGTTGTGTCCTTTGGCATCGAGCTGTCTTCAGACAGGTAAGGCCAGCACTTTTTCCTTAGTGTTGGGTTGTGTCATTTGGCATCGAGCTGTCTTCAGACAGGTAAGGCCAGCACTTTTTCCTTAGTGTTGGGTTGTGTCATTTGGCATCGAGCTGTCTTCAGACAGGTAAGGCCAGCACTTTTTCCTTAGTGTTGGGTTGTGTCATTTGGCATCGAGTTGTCTTCAGAAAGGTAAAGCAAGCACTGGTTTTTTTTTTGTCTTGAATTGGACTTCGTCATGTTGGATTGTGTTGACTTCAGACAGGGCAATCATTTTTCTTGAATTGGATTCTTCTTCTTGGATTGTGTTGACTTCTCATCTTCTTCTTCTTCTTCTTCTTCTTCTTCTTCTTCTTCTTCTTCTTCTTCTTCTTCTTCTCTGCGTACGCAGGCTAATACTCCTGCGGACACTCCCTATGTGGACAGACAAGTATTAATCCCATTTACCCAACAGAGGGAGTTGAGTTTTGTGTGTATGACCGTTTTTATCCCGCCATTAAGGCAGCCATGCTCCATCTTCGGGGAAAATCATGCAGATGAAGATAAGCAGATGAAAACTTACAGAAATCTAAGCAAACATCTATGATAACAAAAGTGTGCATTTCTTGCAATGTTCGTCGCTATCATGTGCGTTACCCAGTCACTCCGAAACGTCGATGACAGGAAGATACCTTAACGATAATCCTGCTTTTCCGATTTAAAGAGAGAAAGAAATGTTGACTGGTGGTGTATTTCACCATTGTAAAAAAAAGGCTTGTAGAAAGATACACTAAAAGGCATTTTGATGATTACAGTGCTTTTTTTTTTTTTTTTTTAATGGAACAGACTGTGGAAAGCGTTTTTTTTTTTTTTTTTTTTTTTTTAATAATGAATTTTAAAAAAATGGTTGTGGAAAATGAACAGGAAATGTTTGTTTGATGGGGAAACGTGTCTCTCTAGGTGCTCAAGCAATGTACACGGAGCTGGGGAAGTAGTAGCAGCTGGCCGGATATCCGTATATCAGCCTTTTTTTTTTTTTCCATACTTACTATGTTGACACACACACTGACAAGGTAGCCCAAAGTCTCACCACTGAAGAAAATTAAAACATGCTGACTGCTCTTTATCACTGAGACAGAGAGTCGGTACGCTATCTACATATCTTACAGTCACCACACACCACACACACACACACACACACACACACACATTCTCTCTTTCTCTCTCTCTCTCTCTCTCTCTCTCTCACACACACACACACACACACACACACACACACACACACATACACATACATACACACACATACACATACATTCACACACACATACACACACTCTCTCTCTCTCTCTCTCTCTCTCTCTCTCTCTCTCTCTCTCTCTCTCTCTCTCTCTCACACACACACACACACACACACACACACACACACACACACACACACACACACACACACACACACACTGTCGGATAAAAGAGGAAAGAAAAATTGGGATGGGGTGGGGGGAGGCAGATAACTCTGACGAATGCAACAGTAATGACATTGATGAAGACAACAGTGATGAAGACAACAAAGATGTGATTGATGAAGACAACAGTGATGAAAACAGCAAAGACGAAATTGATGAAGACAACAGTGATGAAAACAACGAAGATGTGATTGATAAAGACATCATCAGTGATGAAAACAAAAAGATGAGATTAATGAAGAAGACATCGGTAATAAAACAACAAAGACGAGATTGATGAAGACAACAGTGATGAAGACAACAGTAATGGTGATGACGAAGAAGACAACAGTGATGAAGACAACAGTAATGGTGATGACGAACAGCGATGAAAAAACAAAGATGAGATCGATGAAAGCAACAGTGATGAAGACAACAGTAATGAAGAAAATAGTGATAAAGTAAAGTAGAATAAAGCGATGGCAGATGTGAAACAACGATGAAGAAGACAACAGTGTTAACGTTGATAGAGTCAACAGTGATGAAAATGATGATGAAGACAGCAGTAATGAAGGCAGCGGTCATAAAGACATCAGTGATAAACCCAATAGCAACGAAGACAGCCGAAATGAACACAGCAGTGAAAAAAGGTGATGAAAGCAACAAAAGTGATGGGGACAATAGTGATGACAAAGTGTTTACAGTGATGAATAAAACAGAGATAACAATAAAGAGAACAACAGTGTTGACAGTGATGAAAGTAATAGTGTTAAGACATAGTAGTGATAGCAGTTAGAAAGACAGAGATGATAAAAGTGAGGGAAGAGACCCATAAGATTGCTGAAGATGGCGATGAACACAACCGTGATGACTGTGATGTAGTCAACGGGGATGACGTCGAAAGTGACGAAGACAACACTGATCAAGATAACAGCGATGAAGACAAGAGTGATGATCCTGAGGAAGACAAACGTAACGAAAACAAAGAAACAAACGAACTAACAAAAAACAGCAGTGAAGACTGCCATAACGACGGTGGGTAAGACGACAGAAATGAAGATAATGTTGATGAAAACAACAGTGATGAAAAACATGACGGTAAAAAAAGAAAGCAGCGATGACAGCAATGATGAACATAACAATGATTGATGACTGTGATGAAGACAGCAGGGATGAAGACATCAATGATGATGGAAATTAAAGCGACGGTGACAAAGACAACAGTATTGACGGTGATGAAGAGAACTGTGATACGAACGTGAAAGCATTACTGATGACGACGATGAAAACAAAAAGGATGAAAACGATAGTGATCAAAAGAACGGCGATGAAGACAATGGAGCAGGCAATAGTGATAAAGATAACATATATGGATATAACAGTCATGAAGACAACAGTGATGATAATAGCAATAATGAAACTGGTAAAGATGACATTGCTGTAGACAACAATTATGCAGACAACAACTTACACAGTGATGTGAACATCTGTGATAAAGACGCCAGTAATAACAATGATAAAGACAAACTGATGAAGACAACAGTGATCAAGATAACAGTCAGGACAATAACAAAGACAACAATGATGTAGACAGATGACATGATGACAGCGATGCAGACAACAGTGATGAAAGTGATGAAAACCCTGGCGAGAGCAACAGTAATGAAAACAACAGTGATGAAGACAAACAGTGATGACAGAGATGAAGACAACAATGATGACAGTGATGAAGACAACAATGATGACAGTGATGAAAACAACAATGATGACAGAGATGAAGACAACAATGATGACAGTGATGAAGACAACTATGATGACAGAGATGAAGACAACAATGATGACAGAGATGAAGACAACAATGATGACAGAGATGAAGACGACAATGATGACAACAATGATGACAGTGATGAAGACAACAGTGATGACAGAGATGAAGACAACAATGATGACAGTGATGAAGACAACAATGATGACAGTGATGAAAACAACAATGATGACAGAGATGAAGACAACAATGATGACAGTGATGAAGACAACCATGATGACAGAGATGAAGACAACAACAATGATGACAGTGATGAAGACAACAATGATGACAGTGATGAAGACAACAATGAAGACAACAATGATGACAGTGATGAAGACAACAATGATGACAGTGATGAAGACAACAATGATGACAGTGATGAAAACAACAGTGATGATGGAGATGAAGACAACAATGATGACAGTGATGAAGACAACAATGATGACAGTGATGAAGACAACAATGATGACAGTGATGAAAACAGTGATGATGGAGATGAAGACAACAATGATGACAGAGATGAGGACAACAATGATGACAGTGATGAAAACAACAATGATGACAGTGATGAAGACAACATGATGAAGAGAACAGTGATGACTGTGATAAAGACAGAAGTAATGCATACAACAGCGATAAAGACAAAAGTGATGAAACAACATTGACCAAGACAACAGTAATAACAGGGAAGAACACAGCAGTGTTGAAGACAACAGTGACGACAGTGATGAAAACAACAGAAATGAAGACTACTGTGATAACACTGATGAAGAAAACTGTGTTGAAGCAACAGTGATAAAGACAGCTGTGGTGAAAACGCCAGTGATCAAAACAACAGTAATCCAGACAACAGCTATGGAGGCAGTAGTAATGGTATTGTTGAATAAACTATGACAAACACAAGGTTAACGAATTTGGGAAAAATGAACGATAAGGCTCGCCGATAAAACGTAGACATACGATTCACAAGACAAAATGCGACGCATTTCGACCTCTTAGGTCTTCTTCAGGCAAGATACACAAACACTCAGCACAACGAAAAATGAACGAGTAAATCACTGATCTTCATCTAATTCGGCGCAAGATGGGTGTTGGGTTACAATTTGGGGGTGAGGTGAGTGTCTGTTAAGTATCTTTGTTTCTAACTACTCAAACAAATTTCCACTTTAACAGACTGGAGTCCACAAACAGAGTAAAAACAAACAAAGCGTTTATTTGAATAATAGGAACTAACTAAGCCAGAATAATAAAGGAGAACAAAAAGAAACAAAACTTTCCCAGATCAGCCCAAAATATTTCCTTTCCAACAGTATGGCCTATCCATACCCAACCACATGGAAATATAAAAAAAAAAACAGCTGAGCTGAGATCCAGAGAAGTTTTTAGAGTTTTACAGAATTTTAGAGTGATTTTAGAAGTTTTTAATCTTTATGAGTCTCAAGAGCCTTTTGGAGTAAATAAGAACCACAGTAATAACCACCAGAACAAAAAAACCAAGGGTCTCAAGCCAAAAGAAAAAATCGTCTGCAAAAAAAAAACAAAAAAGTGTGATTTTTCTGTCTGATCTCTCCACATTAATTTCTTCAAGTAAATCAATATTCAATGGCTACACATAGTCCTGAAAGGACAACTATGGCTGAAAAGAAAAGTTAAACTACAAACCATAACATCTTAAACATATTAAAAATACACTTGCAAATCAACAGACACATGTTACAAAAAAAGAAGAACAACAATGTGAAATAAATACGCTAGTAAACTGACTTTCCCTAGTCCTCTGCTTTTACAGTAGGGAAAACAGTCAACGAGTCGCATGTCACCATGCCACATGGAAAATTTTCCCTTTGTCCTTGGGCCACATGCTCCACAACCCTGCCATTTTGCCAAACCACATGGTCATGAATTGCTTTGTCATCCTGTGCTATCTTTTGTCTGTACAAGATTTGCCCCATGAGGAAAAATCAAACAAAAGTATACACCGAATGTGTACTGAGCATTTCCTGCTCAATACCTATTATTGACCCACTGTCACATCTCCATGTCACAGTGTACCCAACAATTTTGATACGAGGTGTGTTCCCCCACAACACCTCATATCACCCCCTTTTGGTCGCGCTCCTGCGCCCTTCCAATATTAATTTCCCAAAGGTCATAATTTCTAAACAGAGATATCTCACTTCTCCATTTTACTCCTCTGTTATTTATCAGCACATTATATTGTTTTTTCCACAAGAATTATACAAAACAATGAATACAAACCCATCATATCTTTGAGAGCATCTTGCCCAATTCAGACAATCAGAGTCAAATCAAATATACATGGATAAAGTCAGCCAAGTCTTACCAATACAACACACAATAAAAAAATCTCACATTCTGAATAAACCATATTTCAGAAACATCAAACCAGAATCCCTTTCCAGAACATTTGCCTCTGCTATAACTATCTCATACAAGTGTCCACAGGGCAAAAGGTAGGTTGCATGAAGGTTTGCCACATTCTAGTCACAAAGGCCTATCAGTCTTTGTTCAGTCTACCTAGAAACATGTGGCCAACCATGTGGCCCAAAACCAGGTGCAAATTTCATTTCTTTTCCAACTCTTTTCTTCTTTGAGAAAACTAGCTGTTTAGGACTGATAATTTAGTTACTTATTTCTCTTTTCGTTTTTTTTTTTTCTTTCTCTATACCATACTGAGACCTGCAATTTAAAACAAAGTGTAGAAAATTCAGTTCCAAACAAGACAGTCACCCACCTCTGCTGGTAGTGGCAGAGAGCAGCCCAAGAGCCCTCTCAGCTTGTCCTGGTTGTAGCTGGGCCTCTGTGTCTAAAGCGGCCCGACACACGAGCCTCCCCGCCCGTACGGTTGAGACGAAACGTTTGAACCTGTGCGGTCTGACCAGTCAGTGTCGAACGGACGGAGTGCTTCACGATAGTTTTAAAACGGATGTGAGGTGAAGGTCATTGTGATCCCACTTGCGCTTCAAACGACTGTACAATTGAATACAAAGCTTTTTCCCGAATATTCAGATTCTTATAATTTTTTTAATTGACATTCCAAGCACATCATGGCCTTGGTACAATTCAATTAATTGTTTGGTCTCTGAATCGGACAGTTTGACCACCTTGCTGGAGACGCCATTGTTTCCATGTGCCAAGGGTGTCGGCTCAATGCTGAGCGTTGATTGGTTGGAGGATACTAGCTGTCCGTTTCGAATAGATCACGGTGTATCTCGAACGGTCGGGTTGAACTTGATGCCGAAGGCCGTTTGAGACGTACGTTTACTGTGACACACGCTGCGTTTGGGATCGGGTTCGACCGGTACTTCCGAGCGTACGGGCGGGGAGGCTCGTGTGTCAGCCGCTTAAGTAAAAGGTTGGCTAGATTGATTTGATTGACGGTGAGATTAACGTCCTATCGGCCTGTGGCCCTTAAGGACAAGGTTCGTGGTTGGCTAGATGTGGTAGCTCGTTTTTATAATGGTAGAGCCACATGGTCACCCAAACAGGAAGTCACATGGGCACCTACCCGGGAGATAATCATTTTCTTTGTTCTCATTAGAGATTACTACTTTAAAACATTCCTTTCCATTTAAATCAGTACTCCTTAATTTATACCACTAATAAAGACTTCCTAGAACGTTATAATAAGAGAAATCCCTGATACAATTTATTTATTATTTTTGTTTGTTTGTTTATTTTCTGCTGCGGGACTACTTCCTGTTAGTAAAAATTTGCCTCCGAAACTATACGCACAGCATCTGTGCAATTTTCGACCTTTTTTTTCTTTGTTTACACTATATGTGTTGGCAGAACCAACCTGGCTGTAATCTACCACGGAAATTCCTTATTTTATGTGGGGGGGGTTACAAAGACAACAATGATAATAAGATGCGGACAACAGTCACGATAGTGTGGAGACAACGGTGATGTTCGTGTTGAAGACAATAATGATGACATTGTTGAAGGCAACAGCAATGAAGACAACATGCTGGCAGTGATAAAGAACGGCTGTCATCGTGATGAACACAAGAGAGAAGAATAGAACATGGGTGATAGTGATGAAGAAAATAGTAATGAAGACAGCAGTGAAGATAATGACGAACACAACAGTTATGGGAACAATAATGATGAAGACAACAGTAATAATACTGACCAAAAAAAACAGTGACAATAATAACAAAAATGCCATTGGTGACAGTGAAGAAAGCAGCGAGAATTAACAACCGTGATAACAGTGTTGAAGACAACAGTGGTAACCGTATTGAAGACCACAGTCATGAAAATATCAGTGATGACAACACTGAAGACAAAAAAATCATTACAGTGATGAAGATAATGGTGATCAACGACGACAGTGATGAAGACAACGACCATGATTGTGAGGAAGAAAGCAGAGATAACAGTGATGAAAACAAGAACGATAACAGTGAGGAAGACAACAGTTGTGACGGTGATGACGACAATAGTGGTGAAAGTGATGAAGACAAAAACCATAAAGTGATGAAGGTAAATATTGATGAAGACAACAGAGAAATGACTGTCATGAAGACACAACAGTGATGACAGCGATGAACACAACAATGAAAACTGTGTTGAAGACGTCAGTGACGAGTGATGAAGACACCAGCGATGAAGATAGCACTGATAACAGTGACGAAAAGATAGTACTGAAAATAACGCTAATAAAGGTAATGAAAACCACAGTGATAACAGTGAAGAACACAGCAGCGCTGGAGACTACAGTGATGATCGTGATGATGACAATAGCAATGAAGACATCAGCGATGACGGTGATGAAGACATAAGCGATGAAGATGGCATTGATAGAAAGAATAGTAAATGAAAATGACACTGATAAAGGTAATGAAAACCACAGTGATAACAGTGAAGAACATAGTAGCGCTGGAGAATACAGTGATGATCGTGATGATGACAATAGCATTGAAGACATCAGCGATGACAGTGATGAAGACATAAGCGATGAAGATAGCATTGATAGAAAGAATAGTGATGAAAATGACACTATAAAGGCAATGAAAACCACAGTGATAACAGTGACGAACACAGCAGTGTTGGAAACTACAGTGATGATCGTGATGATGACAACAGCATTGAAGACATCAGCGATGACAGTGATGAAGACAGCTGTAATGAATCAACAGTGATGATGACAGCAGTAGTGAGGAAACACCAATGATGAAAACAAACAGTTATCAAGTCAACAGTTGTGGAGGCAGTAGCGATGATAGTATCGAACAATCTGTGATGGAGGTAACAGAAATGAAGACATCAGTGATGAAGAGAACAGACATGAAGACAACTGTGATGACGATAACAGCGTTGACATTTAGAAAGACAACACAGTGATGAAGACAACAGTGATAAAGACATTAGTGTTCAGCGTGATAAAGACAACAGTGATGAAGACAACAGTGACCAACGTGATGAAGACAACAGTGATGAAGACAATAGTGTTCAGCGTGATGAAGACAACAATGATGAAGACAACAGTGACCAACGTGATGAAGACAACAGTGATGAAGACAATAGTGTTCAGCGTGATGAAGACAACGTGATGATGAAGACAACAGTGACCAAAGTGAAAAGACAACAGTGATGAAGACAATAGTGTTCAACGCGAGGAAGACAACAATGATGAAGAGAACAGTGACCAACGTGATGAAGACAACAGTGATGAAGACAATAGTGTTCAGCGTGATGAAGACAACAATGATGAAGACAACAGTGACCAACGTGATGAAGACAACAGTGATGAAGACAATAGTGTTCAGCGTGATGAAGACAACAATGATGAAGACAACAGTGACCACGTGATGAAGACAACAGTGATGAAGACAATAGTGTTCAGCGTGATGAAGACAACAATGATGAAGACAACAGTGACCAACGTGATGAAGACAAAAGTGATGAAGACAATAGTGATGATGAAGACAACAATGATGAAGACAACAGTGACCAACGTGATGAAGACAACAGTGATGAAGACATAGTGTTGTTAAACGCGAGGAAGAGACAACAATGATGAAGAGAAAAGGAATGAAGACAACAGTGATGAAGACAATAGTGATCAACGTGAGGAAGACAACAGTGACGAAGACAATAGTGATCAACGTGAAGAAGACAACAGTGACGAAGACAATAGTGATCAACGTGAGGAAGACAACAGTGATGAAGACAATAGTGATCAAGACGTGAGGAAGACAACAGTGACGAAGACAATAGTGATCAACGTGAGGAAGACAACAGTGATGAAGACAATAGTGATCAACGTGATGAAGACAACAGTGACGAAGACAATAGTGATCAACGTGAAGAAGACAACAGTGACGAAGACAATAGCGATCAACGTGAAGAAGACAACAGTGATGAAGACAATAGCGATCAACGTGAGGAAGACAACAGTGATGAAGACAATAGCGATAAACGTGAGGAAGACAACAGTAATGAAGACAATAGCAATAAATGTGAGGAATACAACAGTGATGAAGAGAAAAGTGATGAAGATAACAGTGAGAAAGACAAAACCGATGCAGACGAAAGTGGTGATAGTTGTGAAGACAACAGTAATTAGGACAACAGTGATGAATGAAAAAGAAATTAGGACAACAGTGATGAAGACAACAGCGATGACAGCTATGCAGACAACACAGTGATAAGAACAATAAAGAAAATAGTGATTATAAAGATGACGACAATAGTAATAAACATGACGAAGACAACAGTGATGAAGACAAGAGATGAATATAACAGCGAGGGAGACAAATTTGATGAAGACAAAAGTGATGACATTTATAAAGACAACACTGACAAAGACAACAGTGATGACAATGATTAGGACAACAATAATCAAAGTGATGACCGTGACGATAACGATAATTGCACTGATGAAGATATCGGAGAAGACAACAGGAATGACACTGGTAACGACAGCAGTAATGAAGAGGACAGTGATGTCACATGATAGTGATGAAGACAACACTGATGACGGTCATGAAGACAACAGTGATGAAAGTGACGATGATGGCAGTAATGGAGACAGCTGTGATGAAAACAACAGTCAACAAGAAAACAATGAGGGCAGGGATTGAAGACAATGTGGTGAATACAACAGTGATGAAGACAACAATGATGACATGGATGCAAACAGTGAAAAAGATGACAGTGTGAAAACGATATGGAAGACAACGAGGACAACAACGATGATCTCGGTGATGAAAACAAGGGATAATGACAACAATGATTAAGACAGCAGTGCTGACGATAAAGAGTGATGGACAGAATGACAGAATGAGAGAGAGAGAGAGAGAGAGAGAGAGAGAGAGAGAGAGAGAGAGAGAGAGAGAGAGAGAGAGAGAGAGAGAGAGAGAGAGAGAGAGCCTACGTGCATGCAGGCTACCAGCACAAATCCATGCGGACGTGAAAAGTTGACACAGGTGTTGCGAAAGAGTCAACAGTAGGTCTTTAAAAATATGGTGAAAAGTGATTTGTTTCACTGTTGATATCTCTTACAAGCTGCACAGCTCAACAGCAACGGTCTTTGGATTCATCAGGTAAGACCTGCCGTTTCCCTTTGGGCAAGTTTTAACTGGTCTATGTGTGCTGTAGTCCGTCTTCATTTTGTAAAGAAGATATCTGTTAGAAACGATGGACCCAATCATGAGGCAGATTTCTTTTTTTGATATTTTACTGGGGCGTCTGCTTTCGAAATGCAGG
The DNA here is from genome assembly GCA_016801955.1 of Conus betulinus. Taxonomy (NCBI): domain Eukaryota; kingdom Metazoa; phylum Mollusca; class Gastropoda; order Neogastropoda; family Conidae; genus Conus; species Conus betulinus. The sequence goes on along the minus strand of JADBJO010000050.1, from coordinate 1,105,816 downwards.
TGATAATACCTTGTTTCCATCGGGAGATATGTTCATTAGAACCAAATGATGACAAACTTAAAACCGAAAAATGATATATCTGCCGAATGACAGAGACAAGCAAATTGTAATTTGTCTCTTTCGTTTGGCGGAATAGTAATTTTGATTTTAAGTTTGTTTTCAGTTTCTGTCCGCAGTTAACCTCACTTTGAAATGACAAACGATGACAGTATATAGCATGTGCGATGAAATGACTGATCTGAAAATTGTTAATAACCCTGCCTCTCTCTGTATGTATTCCAGTGTGTTCCAGGACTCTTACATATTTCATAAAATATGTTCTTGCATCCGGAAGAAACCTTTTAATTCTAGAAATAGTTTGGACCATTTCAAAGTATCGTGTATCTTGCAACAAACATTTTATTAATTTTGAAGATCTCCTCCAAACTATTCTTCTTTTGGTAATGGTATCCATTCTGTCCAGTAGTAATGCACGTCTTGATCTGTTTTTGTCCGTCTTGCGATCTACCGGTGTAGTGGTCATCGTTATATTTATTAAAGGCCTTTTTTTCTCTCGATTACGAATTACTCATCAATAGCAGGAAAGGCACACACACACTTTTTCACCGCAAAGCACCATTTCCCGGGTTAACTGAAGCCGGAGGTCCACTTCCATTGCACCATCAGATAACCGAAGCACCGCCATAGCAATGTAGACTGTATCGGTCATGATATTCCAGTCCATGAATCCATGTAAACGAAGCGGCACTGGGGTACTCCACCTTTTCTGCTGTGTTTTGAAATGATACCTGACTAGGCCTAGTTGTTTGTTGTTGTTGTTGTTTGTTGTTGTTGTTGCTGCTGTTGTTGTTGTCGTCGTCGTACCCTGGCTAAAAGACTCCATGGGATCATCCAAACAGCCGAAGTACTTGAACACTATGGTACAAGTGCATCAGCTGGGGATGAGAACATTACGTATGTGACCGTTTTCGATTACCCCGCCACATGGGCAGCCACACTCGACTTCGAGGGATTTTGGAGACTGATGATGTTATGCTAAGAGCTTGTCACAACTGAAGACAATCCCCGTATAACTATGCAGAGAATAACAACATTTTGATGTAGCCTTGGTGTTCTAGCCTATATCAATTGGCCTGACACAGCCTTAAGCCAAGGCGACCTGGTTTGAGTGATCGGATGGATCTATATTTGGTTGGGATAAAGAGAAGTAACTGTAACAATGGATGCAAGATACACAGGAGTCCAAAGATGTATGTACGTCATGCACACAGCTGGCAGCGTGACGTATTGGCAATAAATAGATTGTACAATTAGTGATGAGGAAAACCGGTGTTCTTCTGATTTTATAACAGAAGTGAATGAACTGTTAAGTTCTAAAAAAAAAAAAAAAAAAAAATCGAAACGATGTTCAAGACGGCAGTCACATGCAAATATTCCTATGCTTGATCAAAAAGGTATTCTTCTAACATTACGACCACGGAAGAAGCATCTGAATTGACCATTTGAGCTGTTTTAACGCCTAAGGCGATAGTCCTGTTGTACAGAAGAGATTATTGCACACGGCTGGTATGGTAGTGTGGAACATTTCGGACTGAAGATACGGGAGATTCTTACAATGATGGTTCTGGGCAGACGTTTTTCTCCTTTGTTGATTCAGTGCGTTTTATGACACCTGTTCGTGTGATTTGACAAGAAAAAAGAAAATACCATTGAAATTTGTAACCATTCGGGCACAGAAGTGGTGGGAAAAGTGGTGAAAATGAAAGGGATCATGTAATAGGAGGCTGGAAAAGTTCCCAAGCTTCGATTAATTATGCTAGAGAGGACAGATTTTTGTTGCTGTTGGTGGTGGTGGTGGTGGTGTGTCGTACCCTGGCTAAAAGACTCCAGGGATCGTCTGAACAGCCGAAGTATTTGAACACTATGGTACAAATGCATCAGCTGGGGATGAGAACATTACGTGTGTGACGTTTTCTGATTACCCCGCCACATGGGCAGCCACACTCCGACTTCGAGCGATTTGGGAGACTGATAATGTTATGCTAGGAGCTTGTCACAACTGAAGACAATTTCCGCATAACTATGCAGAGCACAACAACATTTTGATGTAGCCTTGGCGTTCTAGCCTTTGGCAATTGGTCTGACACAACCTTAAGCCGAGACGGAGAGGACAGGTTTGGTTTTGAAGACCTTAGCAGACTGAGCTAGGGGGCGTGAAATAGTAAATAGAACAAAGTAAGAAAACAGAAAAAAAAAAAAAAAAAATTACACATGGTTTCATGTCGGTGAAGTATTGTCTTTTTACATGTCAGTGTTATCTTCTTTATGTCAGTCTGTGTTGTCTTTCTGTCCATGTCAGTGCTACATTTGTCTTTCATTCCATATCAGCGTCATATTGCTGTTCTCTCCATCCAGAACGTGTGACATGGACGCTCTACGTTTTTCTGCCGTTCTTCTGATTCTGGCCATGGCCTGCTTTATGACAGAGTCGACTGGTAAGTTGATATTTTTGGATGAGGCCAGAGGCCTGTAATACACGACGCCAAGCAACAGATCAGTAATATGGTTATCATGTGATGTAACTTGTTCTTTATCATTCCTCTTGAAATTTCTTCTGAACATGGTTATGTAAGCATCCTCTTGTTATCATGTGTGCGTGCGTATGAGTATTCGCGCGCACGCGCGAGCGCGCGCGCGTGTGTGTGTGTGTGTGTGTGTGTGCGCGCACGTGTGTGTGTGTGTGTGTGTGTGTGTGTGTGTGTGTGTGTGTGTGTGTGTGTGTGTGTGTGTGTGTGTGTGTGTGTGTGTGTGCGCGCGCGCGCTATTGCATGTATGGGCATGTTGTGTGTGTGTCTGTGTGTGTGTGTGTGTGTGTGCGCGCGCGCGCGCGCGTGTATGTGTGTGTGTGTGTGTGTTCTGTGTGTGTGCGTGTGCTCTGTGTGTGTGTGTGTGTGTGTGTGTGTGTGTGTGTGTGTGTGGTCATGTTTTGTGTGTGTGTGTGTGTGTGCGCGCGCGCGCGCGCGCGCGTGCGTGCATACATGCGTTCGTGCGTGCGAAAACATTTACATGTGTGACGTGAGCGGCAGACAGAGAGAGAGAGAGAGAGAGAGAGAGAGCTGTGGTAGTTTCTTTTATGATTTTGTTGAGTTTCAAACTCTTGAATCTTATTTGCAGTTCAGTTTCTTTTATTTAAATGTTTGTGCTAAATTTATCCTCGTAATGTAAAATTTCAGTCTGGCCTTTTTTGTTGAGCCTGAATCATCTTTCCCCCACTTTGTTTCAATTCGCAGATTGACAGTCCACTTCTCTGTCAGGTTTGTTTGTTTGTTTGTTTGTTTGTTTGTTTTTTAGGAAAAAGTCAGCTGTGTCTGGCCTCACTTCTGTCCTGTCTTTATAATGATTAGCTGCCAGTGCTTACAACACAATATTTTGGAGGATCTTTCTTTCTTTCCGCGTACGCAGGCTGATACTCCTGCGGACACTGCCTGTATAGACAGACAGTGGAGTTTTATGTGTATGACCGTATTTTATTCCGCCATTAAGGCAGCCATACTCCATCTTCGGGAAAGGTGCATGCTGTGTGTAACGTGTCATCCATACCAACAGCCGAACTGACCTTCTCTTCCGAAACTTAGTGATGGGATTTGACGTGCGTGCGTTCACACACGGAACCTCGGTTTATACTCTCATTCGAAGGACTGTATGGAGAATGGAGTCAGAACCAATGTTAACTCCGAGGGAAAAATCCCCCTGTACCGAAATTCGAACCCGCAACCCCAGGATCACGAGTCCGGCGCTCTACCAACTGAGCTATTCCGGCCCCCCTTTCTAATTATTAGCTGCCAGTGTTTACAACAAATATTTTGGAGGATGATCTATTTTTTTTTCAGCGTGGACAGTTGTCGGTTTTTTCATGTGCCAGTGTCAATGGGACTGTCAGTTGTTAATGTTTATAGATATCTGGATGTTTAGTTGATCGAGTCCATATGTGATCGATGCAAGTAAAACAGATTATCATGCAACAAAATCAAGGCACATAGCATTTATCTTTTGTCTTTTCTCGTCTGTTGTTCTGGCGATCATATACAGTCGGAGAATGTTAAAACCAAACCGGTCATTTGAAATATTCTGTTTATCGAGCCTCAATATAATTTGAGTGCTTATGCGCTAGCGCTTGTGTGTGTGTGTGTGTGTGTGTGTGTGTGTGTGTGTGTGTGCGTGCGTGCGTGCGTGCGTGCGTGCGTGCGTGCGTGCGTGCGTGCGTGCGTGCGTGCGTGCTTGTCTTTTGTATCAGGGCATTGACAATACTCACATTTTTATTACATGAATGGCACACACACACACACACTCACACACACACACACACACACACACACACACACACACACACACACATGTGCTCACATACCTACCACGTGTTCAAGTTAGCGTGCTTTTCTCTAAGTTCTTTTTCTCAAGCTCCAGTGTTCATGAATTAGCTAGTGGTGAGTGGCAACATGTGTCTGGGTGTTTGTCGTTCTCTGTGTAAGGTGCAGAGAGTCGTTTCTTTAGTCCTAGTGTCTATTAATTTGTAAACTGCTACTGCTTAGAGACATTTGTTTTCTTGTTGTTATTGTTGCTTGGAGTGTGCCGTGCTGCACGGGGCCCCCAAAACTTGGACAGCTCACAGTGTTGAAAGTATGGACTGTAAGAAGAAAAGTAGAAAAGTCAATGTAGCCTACAAGGAAATATCTCAGAATCGAATCACACTTTACTGGGGAAAAAAATTCCTTGTGTCCAAAATTCTCATTTATTAATTTCTATTTTTTTTAAACAAAACGTACGACTCACCAGGCATACTGAGGATCATAAGCATACCTGGCATTAGGAATGTATTGTTAATTGTAACAATTAAAGTCAAATACATTCATGCAAACCATAATTTTATTTCTACAGAACATTTCTGTGTGCAGTATCACTGCTTAGAAAAAAATCACTTTTCACCATTTACTTGGTTGACTTTCTTGTGCGTTTTCACATTGCAGTAACAATTGTATCACAACGCTTGATTTGTCTCACGTTAGGATTCTCCCCCTTTGAACTTGTGTTTGGTCACTCTCCCAGAGGTCCACTTTCCTCTCTTCGTGGACAACTGGACTGGTGTAGGCTCCACTACAGTGGACAAAATGTCTACCAGTACGTATTTGACCACATAACCGCATGCTTGACAGTTGTAAGTTTGCACAACGGATTGCTGGCCACAATACTGATACAAGAATTCGCTGACAGAAAGTGTAAACCCCGCTTGTTTGTTGTCAGTGACAATGCTGTTGGTCTTATTGACTAATGACCCCAACAAACTGAAAGTTTTGTGGAAAGGTCCTTTTGTAATCCGGGAGAAATGTTCCCCTGTCAGTTACAAGGTCAATATAGATAACTAGTCTGAAGTCTTCCACGTCAAAATGCGCAAGTTATTTATGTGGACAGGCCTAATGTTGCTCTCAATCAGGATGTTTGTCCCTGTTTTCCCTCCTCGTGTTTGTAAGGATGTTGACTTGTCTGAGGTCCTTCCAGCTGACTGTGTGTCTGAGCACACACTCTACTCGCGCCCAATGACGTCTTTATCGTCCGCTGCTGGCTCCTCGCCCGGTGCTTCTGCTTCTGTGGGTGTTGTTGACGAGGCTCTGGACGATGGAGTTCAGCTTTCTACCCTTTCTGTGAAAGGAGAGTAGTACAAAGATGTACAAGTGAATCCTGACTAGCCAAACGTCAGGTTATTGAAAGAGAACTTCAGGTGATGTTGGACTAGGGTATTATTGAACCCTTCTTCTTTGCCTTAGAGTGCTGTGGTCTTGGTGAACAAATCTGATGGTTCTGTTTGATTCCGTATAGACTATCGTGCATTGAGTAAAGTCACTGTCTTTGACTCAAAACCCATTCCTGGTGTTGAGGATCTTTTTTGTCAGCTGTCTCAGGGTCATTACTTTTATCAAAATTGATTTGACTGATGGCTATTGGCAAATCCCCATGGTGCCACAGAATCAACATAAAACAGCGTTTCTGTCTCCTTTTGGTTTGTACTAATGGACTCGGATACCCTTTGATCTCTAGAATGCTCCTGTGACTTTTGCCACGATGATGCGCAAGTTAAAGCTAGATGAGTTTGCCGTCAGCTTCTTTGACGACATTTTGTTGGCTGTTTTCCGTTGGGATCTCGTCTGTCATTTCTTGTGCTCGTTGTTCTCACGTCTGAGGCGCTTTGGCATCACTGCGCTTCATTCTAAAATCCTTGCAGGATTTCGGGAACTTGAGTTTCTTGGCCACATTGTGTCAGTAGGCAAGATTCGGTTGGAAACCAAAAAGGTGCAGAAGCTTTTGTCTCTTAAGCAGCCTACCACTAAAAAGCACGTTCGTTCCTTGCTAGGACTACTATCTTACTACAGATGCTGTCACTGCCCCCTTACTGATCTAACAAAGGGTGACAAGCTCAGACAATTTTTCCGGACAGAGGACTGTCAAAAATGTTTGGAAACAGTTCAGACCATTTTAAACCGTTTCCCTGTCCTGTTAGTTCCCAACTTTTCAGGACTTTTGGCTACGCTCAAAAGCCAGTAGAAAAGTATGGTAGCAGGTCTCCTACAAGTAAAAGATTATTTGTTACATCCTGTCCAGTATGCCAGTAAACATTTTCCTTCTTCTCAAGAAAAGTATTCGACTGTTGTAGTGAAAGTCTGGCTATTGTGTGGGTTCTTGAAAAGTTTGCACGGTTTCTGACAGACTGGAAATCGATCTTGCAAACAGATAATAGGCCTTTAACATTTTTATAGGCATCCAAGACTAAAACAAGCAATCGCCTACTCAGATGAGCATAGTCAATCCAGGGGTTCAAATTTACTGTTAAATCATTTTCAGACAACCAACGTTTTTGCCGATTTGCTGTCCCGTGCCTGACCGTTTTTTGTTTGTTTGTTTGTCTGTTTGTGTTGTTGTTGTTGGTGTTGTTGATGATGATGATGTTTTGGTACCCCATGCTGTTTTTCTTTTCCTTGTGACTTTAATCCTACTCCATGTCAGTCGTCAAAGATGTTGCAATACAACCATGATATCTCATGGTGTTGCAGTACTATGCCATGTTTTTTTTTTTTTTTATATATATAATTTTTTAACTTTGTGCCTATATAGGATTTTGTTGCTTGCCGGAGGCATGATCGTTGTATACTTATCTTAGTTTTATCATACTAGACCTACGACGTGGTTTTCTATTATGTCATAATTGATGCTATCCTTGTTTGCCTGTATTTTGCTATGTCTATTTGATCTATTACAGGTCACACTCATGCCTTTGCGTCGCTTTTTTATATGATAACTTCTGTATTAATGTATGTGATTTCATGCTCTCGCTATCATCCATGATTGTGTTTCGTATCAAAGGCGTAATGTTAGCGCTTGCGCCCTATCTGGGCTTTGAAGAATTCCCCCATGGGAGATTCTTTCTCCGGGAGTGGTGTATGGGGAGGGTCATGCACTCTGGGAAAAATATGTATAATTTCCCCTTTTTGTGCACTTTGAAACGGCAGGCGTGATCTGCAGATGCTTGATATGTGTTTTGGGAGAACCTTGATTGAAGTGATTGAAAACTCACCTTTACAGGGGTGCGTGTTCCTCAGTGACTTTTTCTTCTTTTTTTAAATAGTGATTTGTACTTTTGGGGAAAAAAATAAAAAGAGACTGCCTGTCACTTTGGCGGAAGCAGCTGAGAGAGAGAGAGAGAGAGAGAGAGAGAGAGAGAGGGAGAGAGAGTCAGGAAAGGGGAGAGAATTTAGTAAAATGGGAGAAGAGGACAAAGAAGTGTGAGAGAGAGTTTAAACTCTCAATTTTTTTTTTTTTTTTTTTTTTTAGGCTCGTACATCATTGATTCCAGGGTGAGTATGGGATGTGTGAACATATTTGATAATTTTCAATACAAATATTTTATCGCAATCTCTCGAATTTGGATAGTTTATTCTCGTTTTGATCGTGATCAGAATCATTTCCAAACTCTACCCCGTTCACATATCTGATAGGTAAGATATGGATCCTATGATCAATCGTCAAGTAAGTTAGGTTTGTTGTTTATGACCTGAAAAAGAACTTTGTGAAATGAGAGAATGAATTGAGGTCAGTGTGACCTATATATATATATGTATATATATATATATATATATATTTTTGCGAGAACAGTTTTAACACTTTGTATAAAAGGGACGTCTTGTTGTTGAATAAGATATTCGAAAAAGGAAAAGACAGGAAATGTCAACCCCTACCCCTGCCCCCTCTCGCGCCAAAACAAGCGAGGCGTGACCAGAGAAAAACAAAAAAGGAAATGATTTGCTAGTCTGGGGAGAAATTCAAAATTGTTGTCTGCTTTGTTGTGTTGAGAAAAAGGAGTCAGATGTGTCGCTGCGTGCGGCGCCTATGATTGTCTCTGTGTGCATGTGAGTGTGCTCAAGGGGAACGTCGTGCGACATGGTATGTATCTTGATCTTGATTGTTCGAACTGTAAGAGGATAACAAATGAATATCACGTACAACAATCTATGACAACAAAAATCATTATGTTCCTCTCAACACGGATCATTTCCGGGTCTGAAGAAATTAGTCCAGGAAGTTACGTCCCTTGCAAGCATCTGCTCACGCATGGATACCATAACCGCCTCCATACCAATATTTGTCAATACGAATACCAGTCCTAGTTCACCCTAGAGGCCTAGTGTGCACCGTTTTGCTTTTCAAGAAAGTAGTTACGAATAATTAGTGGCGTAATTTGTACCTTGTAGTTTGTTGTTCTCTCTCCCATTTTCAGATAATTATGTCTAAGTTATGACAGTTTAGCATGCTGTTAATTCAGCCTATAAACAAGCAAACAGACAAAAACAGAAAAAAAAGGCAAAACAAAAAATCACCTAATGTCACTTAGTGAGTCAGCCACTTAGTCTGTCAGTATGAGGGTATGTGTGCACAGTAGTCGTAGCACAAGTAACAGGTCTTGTAGTGTTATTTCCAGGTCGACCAACTGATGAGTTTTCTCCCTCTGTTATGTCAGGGGGTTTGCGATAAAGACAAGGTCGAAGGGACTGGGGATCAAAATCTGACCAGGTACTTCTTCGACAGCGATACCGAAACGTGCGAAACGTTTTATCTACAGAGGAGGAAACTCCGACACGTTCCCCAATAGGTTTAACCACCACTCCGTGTGCGAGAATACTTGTAGGTGCCTTTCTCTCTGTCACTCTCTGTCTCTGTCCCTGTTTCTGTCTGTCTGTCTGTCTGTCTGTCTGTCTGTCTCTCTCTCTCTCTCTCTCTCTCTCTCTCTCTCTCTCTCTGTGTGTGTGTGTGTGTGTGTGTGTGTGTGTGTGTGTGTGTGTGATGGTAGGGATTCACCACGTGTTTTAGAAGAGTGGAAGATGGGTGGGGTCCTAGGGGTGAGGGGAAAGATGGAGGTTACTTATCGATCGTTTTGTCTTCTTTGTGCGTTCATATTTAGTCCATTGTATGAACGGATTGTACTGGTCAGTTTGTAGAGTCCTTGGCGCTGAGCAGTGACTGAGTGGCTCTGTGGCGTAGATGTGTCCGTGTGTATGCGAGTGGTCTTCTACAAGAATTACTGGTTGGCTGTATGGCATAAATGAGTCAATATATGTTTTGGCTTCTACAAGTGTGACTGTCGATGTGACCTGGTGTGTACGGACTAATCCGCTAGCCGCGATGCTTGTTGAATGAAACTGAAAGTCAATAAAACAGGCAGTACCATATGAATGTTTCGTAAACACACACACACACACACACACACACACACACACACACACACACACACACACACACACACACACACATTCAATCCAACATGACCAATCGTTCTGTATATGTTCGTTTGTGTGTGTGTGTGTTTGTGTGTGTGTGTGTGTGTGTGTGTGAGAGAGAGAGAGAGAGAGAGAGAGAGAGAAATAGAGGAAAACCAGAGGAAAAATGTGTGATATAAAATCTACTGTACAGCATGGTCTGTTCACAATTGATACAATAAAAATGGAGGACGTCTTTCATCAGATAATTCTACGTACTAAACTTTTCAATGGCATGTGTATGGAAAACAACCGTAAACCTTGTATAAAAGTCTTTTTTGTTAACCGAGTTTGAAAAATTACTAGGTATAAATATGTGCACTCTTTAAGATGTCTTCTTTAGGATTTTTGGAGATGATATCCCTCCAAATAAATGGTGGACACTCTGGAAGCCTTGCCACAGAAGTCTGAACACTCATATGGCATCCATCGTGGATTCTCAAACACACCTTTTTTTTTTTTTTTCAAAGACCTAGTTTTTTAAAACATCCCTAGTCGTCCGTTGTGGCTGTGTGTACACTCATTGTCCCAATTAAAATCCGTACATTGACGGTTCCTGGCGGTAGATCGTTGATACACACACAAGGGTGTGGTCCCCGTTAAAGTCAATTCGTTGGCGATACCAGGCAGACAATCATTGGTGCATACATCCCCATGGTCTCATTACAATCAATTTAGCGACTTCGCATTGGAGAATTTGTTCCATTTATTAGTAAAATTTTTAATGCATCTCTTTCTGAAGGCACAGCCCCCCCCCTCCCCCCCCCCCCCCCCCCCCCCCCCCCCCGTTCAAACACCATGGTAGAAAAAGCATGACCTATGACGTACACTATAATGAGCTTAAAAAAAAAAAACCTGTGTCAAATTTACCATTTATTTCAAAGGTACTCGGAAAGGTCGTGTTGACATGTTTGCTGAGACGTTTGTCAGATACATAGAACTGCCTTTTTGAAATTATGCAAACAGTCTGCTCGTAGGAGGGATCACAGACGTAAAATGCTGTACTGATTTTCCTGAAAACGCTACAGACGATTGCAATTAATTTAGTCTCTTTGTCTACGCTTCCTTTCACTTGTGTTCTAAGTTCATTCATTCTGACAGCAAACTGGTGTCGCTTATTCAGTCGGTCAGTCTGTCTTTCAATGTGAGTGTGAGTGTAGTACTACACAGTTGGCCTCGTAGCATCATCAACAGTAGTCACGTACTTGAAACTTCAAGTCGAGCGATACATGAATCTTCTTCTTCTGTTACCGAAGGCCGGTGCGAACTAAGAAAGGATACAGGGCATGGCGAAACTCCACGAACCAGGTGGTATCACAGCTCTGACGGCAGCGGGTGCCAATCTTTTCAATACCTAGGAAGTGGAGGCAACGCGAACAACTTTCATACGGAGTCGGAATGTGAGATGGCGTGCGAGTAAGTGAAGATCTTTGTTGAAGTTTTACAAAAGCTATAAGAAAGAACGAAAGAGAAAAAGATAACCGCAGAAAATTGGAAGTAATTATGAAAGAACTGGAGAAAGGACAGAAGATATAAACATCGGATGGACGTAAACAATACAAAATGCCGGATGGATGTTAAATGAAGAAAAAAAAAATAATAGGAGACAGACAGACAGACAGATAGACAGACAGAGACAAAGACCGCTGACAACTGCGATCCTCTCCTTCCTCCTTCACCTGACAACGGTACTCCTCTTTTCCTCCCTCACCTGACATTGACAGTCCTCTCTTTCCTCCTTCACCTCACAACGGCACTCCTGTCTTTCCCTCCTTCACCTGACAACGGCACTCCTCTCTGTCCTCCCACCACAACTGACAACGGCACTCCTCTCTGTCCTCCTCCACCTGACAACGGCACTCCTCTCTTTCCTCCTCCACCTGACAACGGCACTCCTCTCTTTCCTCCTCCACCTGACAACGGCACTCCTCTCTTTCCTCCTCCATCTGACAACGGCACTCTTCTCTGTCCTCCTCCATCTGACAACGGCACTCCTCTCTGTCCTCCTCCATCTGACAACGGCACTCTTCTCTGTCCTCCTCCACCTGACAACGGCACTCCTCTCTGTCCTCCTCCACCTGACAACGGCACCCTCCTTTCCTCCTCCACCTGACAACGGCACTCCTCTCTTTCTCCTCCTCAACACTCCTGACAACGGCTCTCCTGTCTTTCCTCCTCACCCTGACAACGGCACTCCTGTCCCTCCTCCACCTGACAACGGCTTCCTCCACCTGACAACGGCACTCCTGTCTTTCCTCCTCCACCTGGCAACGACACTCCTCTCTTTCCTCCTTCACCTGACAACGGCACTCCTGACTTTCCTCATCCACCCTGACAACAGCACTCCTCTCTTTCCTCCTCCCACCTGACAACGGCACTCCTCTCTTTCCTCCTCACCTGACAACGACACTCCTCTCTTTCCTCCTTCACCTGACAACGGCACTCCTCTCTTTCCTTCCTCCACTTGACACAGCACTCCTCTCTTTTCCTCCTTCACCTGACAACAACACTCCTCTCTTTCCTCCTTCACCTGACAACAACACTCCTCTCTTTCCTCCTCCACCTGACAACGGCACTCCTCTCTTTCCTCCTCCACCTGACAACGACACCCCTCTCTTTCCTCCTCCACCTGATAACGGCACTCCTCTCTTTCCTCCTCCACTTGACAACGGCTCTCCTGTCTTTCTTTCCTCCTCCTCCTTCACCTGACAACGGACAACGGCACTCTGTCTTTCTTCCTCCACCTGACAACGGCACTCCTGTCTTTCCTCCTCCACCTGGCAACGACACTCCTCTCTCTTCCTCCTTCACCTGACAACGGCACTCCTGACTTTCCTCCTCCACCTGGCAACGGCACTCCTCTCTTTCCTCCTCCACTTGACAACGACACACTCCTCTCTTTCCTCCTTCACCTGACAACGGCACTCCTGACTTTCCTCCTCCACCTGACAACGGCACTTCTGACTTTCCTCATCCACCTGACACAGGCACTCCTCTCTTTATTCCTTCACCTGACAACGGCACTCCTCTCTTTATTCCTTCACCTGACAACGGCACTCCTCTCTTTATTCCTTCACCTGACAACGCCACTCCTCTCTTTATTCCTTCACCTGACACAGGCACTCCTCTCTTTATTCCTTCTCACCTGACACAGGCACTCCTCTCTTTATTCCTTCACCAGACAACGGCACTCCTCTCTTTCTTCCTTCACCTGACAACGGCACTCCTCTCTTTATTCTTCACATGACAACGGCACACTCCTCTCTTTATTCCTTCACCTGACAACGGCACTCCTCTCTTTATTCCTTCACCTGACAACGGCACTCCTCTCTTTATTCCTTCACCTGACAACGGCACTCTTCTCTTTCCTCATCCACCTGACACAGGCACCCGTCTCTACCTGTCAACAGTCCTCCTCTCGTTCCTGTTCCACCTGACAACGTTGCTCCTCTCTCTCTCCCTTCACCTGACAAGGGCGCTCCCCTCTGCCCTCCTCCCTCTGGTGCCAACACTCCTACCTCTCCCCCATCGCTCAGGTGATGATGATAATAATACTAACACACAGCATTGATAGAGCGCCGTGTGAAAGGTTCTAGGCAAATCCAACATCTAGCGCTGACAATCCAAACTGTCGTGTACGCAACGGGCTGCCTACCTCGAGAGTGCCGACCGAAGAACTGCCTGCCGGCGCTTCATTCAGTCGTTTCCCCTGTCATATCGTTCGTTCACAATTTCCTTACTTCCTCCATTCTTTCGGTTTCTCACGCAGGGTGCATGCCATGTGCAAATGTATCATCCATACCAACGGCCAAACTGACCTACTCTTCCGAAAGTTGGTGATGGGGATTTTACGTGTGTGCAAGATGTTATGCGCGCGCGTTCACACACGGAACCTCGGTTTATAGTCTCATTTGAAGGACTGTTCGGGAAGTGAAGTCAGAACCAATGTCAACTCTGAGGAAAAAATCCCTTGTACTGAAACGGCCCGGTGGAAATTCGAATCCGCAATCCCAGGATCACCAAGTTTACGAGTCCGGCGCTCTACCAACTGAGCTATTCCGACTGTCTTCTGTGTCCTTCTTCTCCGCCCGGCAATGACTCTTCCTTCTTTCCTCATCCATGTGGTGATGGGACTCCGCTCTTCCCTCATCCATGTGGTGATGGGACTCCGCTCTTCCCTCATCCATGTGGTGATGGGACTCCTCTCTTCCCTCATCCATGTGGTGATGGGACTCCTCTCTTTCCTCATCCATGTGGTCATGGGACTCTTCTCTTTCCTCCTCTGTGGTGATGGGACTCTGCTCTTCCCTCATCCATGTGGTGATGGGACTCCTCTCTTTCCTCATCCATGTGGTCATGGGATTCCTCTCTTTCTTCATGCATGTGGTCATGGGACTCCTCTTTTTCCTCATCCATGTGGTCATGGGACTCCTCTCTTTCTTCATCATGCATGTGGTCATGGGACTCCTCCTCTCTCTTTCCTCATCCATGTGGTCATGGGACTCCGCTCTTTCTTCCTCATCCATGTGGTGATGGGACTCCTCTCTTTCCTCCTCTGTGGTGATGGGACTCCTCTCTTTCCTAATCCATGTGGTGATGGGACTCCTCTCTTTCCTCATCCATGTGGTGATGATGGACTCCTCTCTTTCCTAATCCATGTGGTGATGGTACTCCTCTTTTTCCTCATCCATGTGGTGATGGGACTCTTCTCTTTCCTCCTCTGTTGTGTGATGGGACTTCGCTCTTTCCTCATCCATGTGGTGATGGGACTCCTCTTTTTCCTCATCCATGTGGCGATGGGACTCTTCTCTTTCCTCCTCTGTGGTGATGGGACTTCGCTCTTTCCTCCTCATCCATGTGGTGATGGGACTCTTCTCTTTCCTCATCCATGTGGTGATGGGACTCCTCTTTTTTCCTCCTCTGTGGTAATGGGACTCCTCTCTTTCTTCATCCATGTGGTGATAGGACTCCTCTCTTTCCTCATTCATGTGGTAATGGGACTCCTCTCTTTCTTCATCCATGTGGTCATGGGACTCCTCTCTTTCCTCATCCATGTGGTGATGGGAGTCATCTCTTTCCTCATCCATGTGGTGATGGGACTCCTCTCTTTCCTCCTCTGTGGTGATGGGACTCCTCCCTTTCCTCATCCATGTGGTGATGGGACTCCACTCTTTCCTTCTCTGTCCTGTGGCCACATTCCTCTCTTTCCCTCTACAATCTTGCCACGACACTCTTCTTCCTCCTTCTCAATCTGGTGATTACACTCTCCTTTCTCCTTAGTCTGGTGACGGCACTCTTCTTTCTCCTCAGTCTCGTGACGACACTCTTCTTTCTCCTTCTCAGTCTGGTGACGGCACTCTTCTTTCTCCTCTCAGTCTGGTGACGGCACTCTTCTTTCTTCTCCTTAGTCTGGTGACGGCACTCTTCTTTCTCCCTCTCGGTCTGGTGACGGCACTCTTCTTTCTCCCTCTCGGTCTGGTGACGGCACTCTTCTTTCTCCCTCTCAGTCTGGTGACGACACTCTTCTTTCTCCCTCTCGGTCTGGTGACGGCACTCTTCTTTCTCCCTCTCAGTCTGGTGACGGCACTCTTCTTTCTCCTTCTCTCAGTCTGGTGACGGCACTCTTCTTTCTCCCTCTCAGTCTGGTGACGCACTCTTCTTTTTCTGGTGACTCTTCTTAGTCTGGTGACGGCACTCTTCTTTCTCCTTCTCAGTCTGGTGACGGCACTCTTCTTCTTTCCTCCTTCTCCTGGTGACTCTTCTTCTCCCTTTCAGTCTGTGACGGCACTCTTCTTTCTCCCTTTCAGTCTGGTGACGGCACTCTTCTTTCTCCTTAGTCTGGTGACGGCACTCTTCTTTCTCCTTCTCAGTCTGGTGACGGCACTCTTCTTTCTCCTTTCTCTCGGTCTGGTGACGGCACTCTTCTTTCTCCTTCTCGGTCTGGTGACGGCACTCTTCT
>JADBJO010000050.1:1067500-1085000 GCA_016801955.1 Conus betulinus | reverse complement strand
TTCAGTACCCCCCCTAAACGGAATGATTTGTTCAAACAATGTACATCCTGAACTCTGTAGACATGATGCTTTGTGGTGACAGTTTTAATTCTGAACTCTGTAAAAATTCTTATTTTTAAATACATGAATAAAAAATAAGAGGCCTTGTGGTATTAGTTTACATTCTGAACTCTGTGAAGAGAATGCTTTGTCGTAAAACTCCACTGTAAGAAAAATGCTTTATGGTAACAGTTCACATTTTGAATCTGTGAAGAGAACAGTGTGTAGTATTGTTCATATTCTGAACACTGTAAGAAAAGTGCTTTGTGGCAACAGTTCAACTACAGAACTTCTCAAATAACTGTACTCTTATTATTGGTGATTGTTATTTGCTTTTGTTTCAATTGTCTGCTGCTGCAACATTCATATAATGAAAAATGTTTAAAGATCTGGTTCTGAACTGTGATTGAGACAGGTGTAGGACAGAAAGCAGAACAAAGAAACAAGCACATTTTAAAACACAACCGTCCCAAACAAGAAGAGGTTTCATTCAAATAGTTTAATTCTCTGTGTGAAATAACCACATGTATCATCTTCATTACATTTCATCAATTCATACCTCCCTTCCTCTCAGTCCCTCCACACACACACATGCACGCATCCACACACACACACACACACACATACACACACACATACACACACACACACACACACACACACACACACACACACACACACACACACACACAAAACATTGTTCATATCATCTTCCAACTGCTCCCAGCACATCTGCTAACATGCACAGGAAAGGAATGCATACATGTGTTCTCAAATACACACTTGATATACAAGTTCCACAACCAAACATGCGTGACAGTCTAACTAACGACAGGCGCATGCACTTTGCGTTTCTTTCTCTTCTGTTTGAACTTGGCTGTGGCATCCGCAAACAGTTTGATCTCCTGCTGTTCCTCCATCTTCAGCTGAATCATCTTCATGGCAAACAGGTTGAAACCCACCACATCCTGAAACCACAGTACAACAGGATCATCTTCATGGTAAACACCACAGTACAACATGGTCATCTTCATGGTGAACACCACAGTACAACAGGATCATCTTCATGACAAACACCACAGTACAACAGGATCATCTTCATCGTAAACTTCACAGTACAACAGGATCATCTTCATGGTAAACACCACAGTACAAACAGGATCATCTTCATGGTAAACACCACAGTACAACAGGATCATCTTCATGGTAAACACCACAGTACAAGAGGATCATCTTCATGACAAACAGCACAGTACAACAGGATCATCTTCATAGCAAACAGATCGAAACCCACCACATCCTGAAATCACAGAACAATAGGATCATCTTAATGACAAACAGGTTGAAACCCACCACATCCTGAAACCACAGTTCAATAGGATCATCTTCATGACAACACAGCACACTACAAACAGGATTATCTTCATAGCAAACTGGCTGAAAATCACCACTTCTGAAACCATAGTACAACAGGACACTTAATGATGGAATAGAATGTACACAGTCATATCATCTTCAAGGCAAACGCCTCATGAAAAACAAAATACCTCCAGAGTGCAATGCAAAGCAAAGCCCCTGAGATTAAACAGGATTCAGAGACATGCCTCGCACCCACCACTTCACGCTCTCCCCACAGTCCGATAGAAAAAAAATAAATTGTTTGAAACTTGCTGCTGACGGCCATCAGGGGGAGTAATCTGTTTTGTATCTTTATGTGTGTTGCCTGTGACATCTGAAAAGGATCTGTCTGTTGAACTGTCGCTTGTCAATATCACAATCTGTATAAGAATCACTTTGCAGCTTGCTTTGTGTGTTTCCTTGTTCAGGGTTCATAGAGATTTCCCTGACAAAAAAAAAAAATCAAGGACTTTTATGGACTTTTTAAGTGCTTTTTTTTTTTTTTTTTTTTTAAATTCAAGGACTACTAAAGGATGATTTTAAGAATAATCATGAAATACTGAAACTAATCAAATTATTCACTGTCTGGGACATTTTTTGCACATGTGGCAAAAAGGTCTTGTTTTTGCTTCCACCTGGGTCTGCCTGCAACCAATCTTAGACCTCTTTTTTTCCACCCCAAATGACGAATATTTCCCCAGCATGTTGGCTTCTCAATTTCATGGCAGTGGATCATTCTATCACATGCACAGGTGCCATGAAGGCCGAAAACTCTTTTTCTCACCTGTAACAGACAACTTATCGGCAATATGATCGGTCAACTCCAACTCGGACCTTTTTAAAATTTTCATACTTTTTTACAATATTATTTCAGATTTTTTTTAACAGACTTAAGATTTTACACAGACTTTATTCAAAATCATTGGCAGTGACAAAATTTAAGCACTTTATAAGAACCTATGAGCAAAAGCCTGATTCTTAAAGACTTTCAAGACTAGTATACAACCTGTGTAGAAAACATGATGACATAATCATGGCTGAACATCTAGTATACAACACCTGTAGAAACTTCCCTAATGAAAGTCTTTCTTCTTTTTTATTTCTATCTCATCTGGTGGATAACAGAGAACCTGTCTCTGGTAGTAATGTAAAGAACTCAGGTTTCATCTTTCAGTGGGAGAAAATATTTCCATAAAGTGTGTTTTTGGGTACTGTGAAATCTTGGTCACTTTTTTTTTCTGAATGACATACTCATTTTTTTAACAACACTGCACACTGCTTTCATAAAGTACATTTTTAGTACTGTGGAGTTTCGAGTTGTTAATAAACAACAAAAATAGAGATACACAAGATAGGCAAAACAAGATGGGATGGCAAGCCTGCAGTACAATACAGTATATCACAGGACAGCATAGCAGAATATAACACAGCTCAGTGCAATACTTTTCAATACAATGCAGTACTTTATAGTTAAAAACAGACTATATTGCGTGACAGTGCATTATACCATCTCACGCACTGTGCCATCACAACTCTCTCCCTGGCACCATCTAGGTCTCCCCTTTCCAGATGCCACAGCACTGACCTTCATCTCCTGGGTTTCGAACCCTGAGCAGGTCACGCAGGCGGGTGATGGTGGGGAGCAGCACCTGGTTGCCCGTGATCTGTCCGTGGTGAATTCTGAAACACCCAGCCAGGCACTTTGAAACACACTCTCCATGTAGCTAATGTGACTTGCACTGTGGACCCCTTTCAGGGGTCATACACATTTCCCGACAAAAAAAAAAAGGAAGGACTTTCTAAGAACTTTTCAAGTATTTTTTTTTAACAAAAGTTAAGGACATACTTAAAGGATAATTTTAGGAAAAGTAATCATGAAATACTTTTACCAATAAACTATCCACTGTCTAGGACTTTTTTGTCTCCACCTGGATCTGCCTGCAACCATTTTTTGTACTCCTCTTTTTCCAGCCAAACAATGTTAAACATTTCAATGGCATGTTGGCTTCTCAATTCCAAGACAGTGAAGCATTCTATCATGTACGCAGGCTTCATGAAGGCTGGTAACTCTTGTGTTTTTGTCTGTAATAGATGACTTTGTGGCGAGATTGTCAGTCGACGACTTCGATAGGACTTCTTATACTTCTTCTTTTTTCTTTTTCAATTCAATTTCAGATTTTTTTTTTTAGACTCATGATTTTACTCAGATATACTCAAAATCATTGGCAGTGACAAATTTAAGCACTTTTTAAGAAACTGCGAAAAAAAGCCTGATTTTTGTTTTCAGGGCTTTGAAAAGAGGGCCCCCCAAATTTAGGACTTTTAAGGACTGTGTGAACCCTCCATATGCGAGCCTTTTACAGTTTGCTGGCTGAGTTTGACTTCCTGTGGCTAGGGCAGAACAAAGATGCCCCATAGGAAATCTGGAGACTTCTGGCCCATGTGCGGTACGGTAAGGTAATGTTGTTTATCGCACAGCCGACTGCAAAGGTCCATATCAGGGCTGTACCCCAAGTGGAGATTTCTTTTTGCTTCCTTTTGTTCTATGGCTGAACAAACACAAAAAAAAGACTCTCCCATCTGGTTTTCTTTCTTGTGTTCTGTCTTGCCTTCATCTTTACAGAAAATACAATGCTCCTACATTTGAAACAATTTCATCACTACCACCCTGATGATTCAAGAGTGTGTGTTTGAAAACCATGTCTAAGTACAACAGTGGTTGTGATGTTGATAACAAAAAAAAAAAAAAAAAGCCAACGATAATACAATGAGATGATGAAGATTTGGCATTTTTACAGCCTTTAAAAGAATGGAGGCTGAGAACTGGGTAATCTATGGATTATTTTGGGTGATGTGTGGTATGACAGTTGTCACTACTGTTCTGAACGATTCACCACCTTTTGCTGATGAAGCTGGAGGGAGACAGGGTGGCTGGCCTGAGTAGGAAAGTAGCAAAGTACACCTGTAGCTCATCATTACTACCATCATCATCATCATCATCATATCATTATTGTCATCATTATCATCATCATCATTATATCATTACTACCATCATCATCATATCATTATCATCATCATATGGGGAGTTTGTATTATACTCCCTGCTTGGCTAGTATACTTACCATGTCAGACCATAGCATTCTACAGCAGTTAGTCGGCTCTGCCAGGCCGAAGTTTTCATGGCTAATGCAGTAATAAGACAGTCACGTGACGCCCAACCTACTTCTGCCAATGGAATAAGCTGGCGTTCGCTTCCTCTGCCTCATTCAGCGAGGCCTACGTGCAAGGTAACCCCGAGAACCCTGGCGCTAGAAGGGAAGGTAGGGTGGGCATTAGAGTCTGACATGTAAAGTATACTAGCCAAACAGGGAGTATAATACAAACTCCCCATTTTGGCATCATATACTATACCATGTCAGACCATAGCAGAATTTACAGGAATAGGTGGAGGGGCGCGTGCCCTAGTGGTTCTTGGGGTTAACCGATATGGCTGCATTAGCCGCCACAAAGGAGGTCCCTTTAGAACCATCAGCCCTGGTCATGCAGACATCCCTTAAATAAAAGCTTATAAAGGGATTTTGCAAGTACCAGTAGGCTGCCTCAAGGAGATGGCGCAGGGGGACAGAGTGCTGGAACGCTGCGGAAGCGGCCAGGGCTCTGACCTCATGTGCCCGGGGGGATAGGATGGAGAGATCCTTGGACGCCTGGGCGTATGCAGATCTCACCGTCTGAGAGAGCCACCTAGAGATGGTGCTAGCCGAGATGTCTTTCTATTGTTGGGATTGATAGAGATAAGGAGACGTCTCTGGGAGGTGCACGTGGGGCGCGAACGTTCCCAGTAGTATCTGAGACACCTGGAAGGGCACAAATCCATGTCTCCCCCACTCTCCCCACTTCCTAGGATATCCGCCAGCGGGCGGATGACGAGGGATGGGGAGGGGGTGCCTGGTTCCTGATTCTTAGCTAAGAACTCGGGAAGGAATCTGAGGAAGACAGAGCCGTCCCTGTGGAAGGCAATGTTTCTGGGGTCCCGCTGATAGCATGGATCTTGCTTTGCATTCTAGCCAAAGCCAGGGCGAGGAGAAAGGTGGTCTTCAAGGAAAGGAGGTCAAAGAGCAAAGCAGATATAGGCTCGAAGGGGGGTTTTCTGAGAGTGTCGAGAACGATAAAGAGGTCCCAAAGGGGGGTGCGCCTAGGCGACTGGGACTCGCATAGAGCTACCCCCCTAGAGATTTCTCTAAGAAGGAAGTCATTCTCAAAGGAGGGCCCACCGAGCTGGTGGATGGTCGTGCAGATGGCCGACCTGTAGCCCTGTATGGAGCTAGCCCAGAGCTTGCGGAGGGAGGATAGGTGAGTGTAACGCGACAGCCCTCTCGACCAAACACCTGAGACCAATTCTGGAATTCTTCATAGACTCCACACCTTTTTGTTGTCACTACAAATTATGTCACAGCTCTTCACATAGGCCGTGATGCCAAATGTTGTCTAGGCTGCTCAGCTTGCACTCTAAATCATTTTTCCTCCGATTGATGCAGTTTCAAAACATCACACCTGCTTATATTTTTTTTTTTCGTCGTGCTGCGAATCTACAGAACTATCATCAGCTGTTCTGCAATGCATCAAATCTTCATATGTCATCGCTAAGCATCGTTGCCAAGACATCTTTCTAGGGAAGTGACGGAATCAAAGATTACTGTTATTGTAGACGTTGCAGACGGCAGCAGCTATTTCGACCGGGAAGAAATCAGATCTGAAAAGAAGACGTTGCATCTTGCCTACACCGCAAGTCAGCGGAGGATCACAGTTGTTTAGAGCACCAGTTTGATCGATTTCAACATCTACCGGGGCCGGGGTTCCTGCTGCTAACCTCATAATTGAGCACGCAGAGGATCGACCTTGGCTAGGCAAAGCGACATAGTACCGAGGTCGTCGCCCAGCCACCGCTACATCTGGGAAACCTTGAACGTGCTGGTGTCGCCTGCGTCTGAGGGACTCCGGCACGTACTGGTATCGCCTATGTCTGGGGGACGATGGAACGTGCCGTCGTCGCCTACGTCTGAGGAACTCCGGAACGCTGGTGTCGCTGGTGGTTGGGGAACTCTGAGCGTGCGCTTGTTACTCCATTCTTTTCTTACCAGTGAGTCTAGTCACACTCCTTGTATTATTATATTTGTTATGTAGATTAAAGTAGTCAAGAGTGGAATATGTTCATTTGGTTTATTGAATGGATGTGTAGTTTTTGGTGCGAAGATTGTCGCACGTACATCAAGGTCATATGCAAAATATTTTCATACCCCAAGTTTATTGTTTGGTATCATAGTTATGGCCGTCGTAGTTAGGCTTGATTCATTAATATTACATCTTTATTGCAGATGGAGTAGAGTGCACCCTGAGGTGGAGTGGGGGTCATTCTCATTTCATGTATCATTCCATCTGCATTTCTTTTTAATCATATCATCGTACCGCAGTAGACACATGCAGACATGGCACTACGCACTAGGTTGTATGCATTTGTGTTGTCATGTCTGTCTTTTCATGTTTACATAAAGAAGTCTGCTGCGGGTAGATTATTCATAGGATAGGACACTGCTGCCACTTGCTCCTGTGCAGGTGGGTTCGAGTACTTCTACTGGATGTCTTATCAGCTGGACAGTCATCCGTCACTGTTACTGGACTGCCTAGGAATAAGGATGTTGACGCCTCCTGAAGACTGAAACGGGTCAAGCCATCGTAGTCAACATCATCAAGGAAGAGAAAACAGAGATCGCAGGATTGTGACAGATAAGAGCGCTGCAAGACATTGTTACTACAAAAAAAAAGAAAACATATTTATAATCACGCACACAGACACACACTCCTTCATTTGTTAATTAAATATTGTTGAATTTTTATTTTCTTTGAATCCAGCGTGAAGTGCAGGTGATGAGTTGTTGGCGAGTTCTTTGAGCTGAGGCGAGTTGAATACCATCACCCCATTGGTGTGACAGTGAGATAGAAAATTCCTATCTGGTCCCGAAGGTCCTGTGAGGCCCCCGCCCCCTCGAGGATGTCTAGGACGGACTGAGATCCATCCCTCCTGGAGCTAGGGGCAGGTGCTCACAGTCGGGCTGGCACAGGAGCCAGGCATGAATGTGAAGCATCTGGGGGTTTGAAGTGAGGGTGACCTGAGCGGGGTTGCCTGAGCATGTCCCACCGGGTGGTTAATGGGAGGTGGGGGTACATGGGTGGGGTTATGAGAATAAGTCTGGGTGTTTCGAGTCTCGCCTTCCTCATCACCTCGTGGAGGATCGGGAAGGGGGGAAAGGCGTATGCTATGAGGCCTGTCCAGGGAAGGGACAGGACGTCGATCGCATACGCTTGGGGATCGGGGACGGGAGAAACATACACTGGCAGACGATGGTTGAATCGGGTGGCGAAACAGGTCGACCATGGGTCTGAACCAATGTTCCCACACCGAGGTTAGTGTGAGTCTGCTGAGGGTCATTCTATGTGGAGGACAGACCTGGAGTGGCTGAGCTCAGCATCATCATCATCCATATATCATCGTCAAGATTATCATCATCATTAGCATCATAAGAATGCGCTCAAAACAACTCATCGTCATCAACACTATCATCGTCATCACCAACGCTACCATCATCATCACGACTATCATCACCATCACTATCATCATCAGACTGACCTGAGGAGGAAGGTGACACAGTGCACACACAGCTCCGGGTCCCACCCCAGGCCGCTGCGGAGGAAGGTTTCCAGCAGTGGCAGCAGTCGGGTGACGTACTGGAAGGGCAGCACCAGCAGGATCTGGTCTAGGTCACTGTCACAGCACCACCACAAGCTGCACCCTCAAATGTTCAATACACCCACCTGCTTCTATACTGACACCCAGATACAGACACCACCTCCACCACAAGTTTTATCTCCACCAACACTCAACTATTTCTTAGGTCTACAGTCATGTACATATAAATCACTGTCACACCACACAAGTTTTCTCTCCATCAACACCCACCTACTTCCTACACTGATACCCAAATACATACAGGTCACTGTCACTCCACCGTTACCACAAACTTTACCCCGATCAACACTCAACTACTTCTTACAACTACAGCCACATGCATATAAATCACTGTCACACCATCGCAAGTTTTATCTCCATCAACGCCCACCTACTTCTTACACTGACACCCAGACACGTACAGTTTATTGTCACACTACCGCCATATCAGGTTTTACACCCATCAACACCAACTACTTCTTACACTGACACCCGGACGCATACTAGTTCAGTGTCACATCACCACCATCACTGGTTCTAAGCTACATCAACACCAGCACACGACTACATCTTAGACTGACACCCTGACACAGGGAGATGAAAGGGGTCTGGACCACAGTGTTCACTATCCCACATAAATCATCCACTGCCCATAAACACAGTATCCTGCAAAGCAGTGTGTGACCCTCTTTATCATTTTCTTCAAGTTTATCACCATCATTTACATGCCGTAAAATCTCAGCACAAACTAAGCCATGTTTCACAATACAGGGCCATATATCACATTGCAAAGAAAGCCATATGTCACAAAAACAAAAACAAAAAAAAAAAAAAACAAAACAAAAAAGACATTCTGGGTTCCTATCCTCATACCTTCCACAGGTAACCTAATGAATACAATCAAGTGAACCCACTGAGAACAGACGCTACACATAACATTATCTGCAAACCACAATGGAACTAAGCTGAACATGAGTGTCAGCCATGCAGGTGTTGAATGAATTTTGAAACTCTTCTAAAAAGACATAGGTGGGACTTTTAAAAGTATTCAAATCCTGAAAGGCTATGCTCCGGTAGCCTAAGATGATCTTCAGATAAAACCAAACCCGACTGTAAACTTCAAACAAAATCAAACGATGAAATCCAGCTCCATCCTGAAAAGTTGCACCCGCACACTAAGGGCCGCAATCCCCCATCCTCACACACAGTCAGTGTCCACGCCGCCCCCAGATAAAGGCTGTGGCCATGGTGACAAGTGTTCATAGCACATCCTACCTGGATCTGATCTTCTGCAAGGTTTTGAGGACGAAGTCGGCGGGAGACTCTGCCCTATAGGCCAGCAACTTGGGTGGGACTGGCGGCTTTGGAAGCTGTCAACACAATGCCAGTCATTAGACATTGACTCTTCCTCACGCTGGCCTCACATATGCGCACACATATATGCATGAAAGCATGTGCATTCATAAATGCATATAAATACATGTTATTTTATATCAGAAAGCACACATACATGCATGAAAGCATGTTCATAAATGCATATAAACATACTTTACTTTATATCAGACAATGAATAACTCACTCTCTCTCTCTCTCTCTCACACACACACACACACACACACACACACACACACACACACACACACACACACACACACACACACACACACACACAACACACACACACTATGCGCACAGATGAAGCAGTTAACTCACCTCTTGTCCAGATGTTTTGCACTGTGCAGTGTATTCAGCCAGTTTCTTGCTCTCCTCTTCATAGATATCCAGTGTTTCTATCAGGTTCTCCGCCTGAAAATCAACACCATCTCTTTACACACTGACATTTACTGCAGATACTGGTGGAATTATATTAACAAAGGTTCACCATGTTCCACATGAACACAGCTGGTATGATAAAACAGGTGTTCCACTTGAACCACCGACACAAAGATGTTGTGCATGTTATGACACATCAATATTGATACTGCTGTTCAAATAACAATACCACCCCTTTACAGTTCAGCTGAATATACACCCACAATGGCTTGTACAAGCTTACTATTTCATATTCGTAACTCCCTGTTAGCCCCTTTTCTCCCCCCTCCTCCATGCCTCCACACACTCAGATATACCAAAATGCTTGCACTGCCCACAACCCCCGCTTACTCAGCTACAAACACACGTGTATACGTACATACAAATACACACATGTACACATACATACACACATTTATACATACATACACTTGAATACATGTATACACATACATATACATACACATACACACATGTATATATACATACACAAACACACGTGTATGCATACATATTCATACACTGATACGAATGCACACCTGCATTCATATTACAGACAAAAGCAGGTTTGCACAACATCAGAAAAATCAACATTAACACATCACAGTATGACATGAACCTTGGGTACACCAGTTTACACACAGACAAGTGAAGCTCCTGGAAACCTTGACAAGAGTATCCCTCACTCACCCCCTTCAGAGTCTCCACATTCTTTCTGACGGCAAGCACCTCCTTCACCTCCTCCCCCGCCACCTGAAACCACAACGTCCTCCACATCAAAAGGTATAGCACACCTACAGATCATCAGGTTCACATCTACACTCGCAAATGGTGTCATAAAAAAACTATGCACCCAATCATATCAAACGATATCACACACAGGAGGTTGGGATGGGGGGGGGGGGGGGGGGGGGTGTACCACTTATTTTTTTACAACACAGAGTCAGAAACGATGCCACAGGTACCATCTGGAGCACAGAGTTAAATCAAACACCATACTTGTGTAACATCCCAGTGTGGGTTAAACCTATTCAGTCGTCTGCCTGACTTGTGAGTTGACTTCAACTAGGTGACAGCCCTAATACGGCCCTTTTTACTTACCTTTAGTCATCTACCTGAAATGGGTTACATCTTACGGTATGCCTTGACCCTTCTGGGAATGGGTCGCATTGTGGTACATGTCATGAAGCTCTCACAGTTTTCGGCTGCAAAATGCATGAGCATGTGAACCACATCACCAAATCCTTCATAAGAAAATGGGAAAAATTTGTAAATTAGCCACAACCATTGAGTTTGCCTGAAGAAAAGAGGTGTGAAAACCAATTAATCAAGAGAATGGCACAACACAATGTAAACAAAGACTGCATGCTCTGAGAAATGAAAAAAAAGAAAAAAAACCATGCCATCCATCTACCTACAATGGGTCGCATTATATACCTTAATTTACTTGAAATGGGTCACATCCCATTTCGTGCCATCAAACTCACTGAAATGGGTCACACCTAGATCTCAGGCATTTCAGCTACATGAAATGGGTCACATCTCAATATGTGTGATCAATGTAACTGAAATGGGTCATAACAAGATCTAAGCCATCAAACTACCTGAAACAGATCAAATCCATGTCTAATACATCAAAATATTTTCTTCACAGTAAAGGTACCAGTGCTGAAAAAAGGCTTAAAACTGCGAGAATGACAGACCTGAGAATATATCTACAAAAGAAACAGCATGTATCTTCACAAACATGAGGGACAGAACAGTGCTATATTACACACTGTTTCAACATGTCAACTCTCTTTTTGGAAAGGAAAGCATTCAAGCAAAGAGATGATATTTATACACACAAATGTGTAAACAAATGTTTTTTTTTTCCATGTTATGACTTCCGGTCACAGAAATTGTCCCTTGAAATGCACTAATGTATGTTATATCATGTTTCCTCTCACAGTGCCTCCCAAGACAAACATCACCAACTGAATTTCAGATAGTGCTTTAGCCAGATGTTGACATCAATGGTGTGGGTCTCCACAGTTACAGTGCACCCTACTACTGGTGCAAAGACAGTTTACTAAGGGACACTCCATGATAAAAACTTTCAGTGGATCGGCTGTTCAAACACAAACAGATCCACAGTGCCCCTCTGATGGATAGAAAAACAAGATGCAAGGCATATAAATATACTCCCAGTTTATCCTGAATACGCGTGAGATATTCCATAAAGAGGAAAAACTGTCTTGGGCTGGTGTAAACCGTTAGTAATGGCTATTCTGGTAAACACTGGCCATCATCTGTGACCTATAATGAGAATACTTACAAATTTTCAGAAAGATCGGCCAAGAACTTTCTGAGATTTTCAACAAAGAAGAAAACCCTTATGGGCCGTTAGTAATGGCTATAATGGTAAATTAAACATCGGGCATCATCCGTGACCCGTAATGAACATACCTACAAATTTTCACAAAAATATCGGCAGCGTAGTTTCTGAGATATTCCATTAAGAAGAAAAACCGTTAGGGGCTGTTACAGCCGTCAGTAACGGCTACAATGTTTTTTTTTAAACATCGGGCATCATCCATGACATGACCTAATGAACAAACTTACAAATTTTTCAGAAAGATTGGCCATGTACTTTCTGAGATATTCCATAAAAAAGAAAAACTGTTATGGGTCTTATAGCCGTTAGTAATGGCTATAACAGTAAACTAAAACGTTGGGCATCATCCGTCGCCCATAATGAACATACCTACAAATTTTCACAAAGATCGGCCAAGTACTTTCTGAGATATTCCATAAAGAAATAAAACCATTATGGGCAATAAAAGCCGTTAAACGGCTATAACGGTAAACTTAAAGATCGGGTATCATCCATGACCCCCATAATGAACATACCTACAAATTTTCAGAAAGATCGACAAAGTGCTTTCTGAGATATTCCATAAAAAAAGGAAAACCATTATGGGCTGTTACAACCATTAGTAATGGCTATAATGGTAAAATTAAAAATTGGGCATCATCTGTAACCCACAGTGAGCATACCTGCTAATTTTCACAAAGATCGGCCAAGTACTTTCTGAGATATTCCATAAAGAAGAAAAAAAACGTTACAGGCCGTTACAGCGCTTAGTAATGGCTATAACAGGAAACTAAAACATCGGACATCATCCGTAACCCTTAATGAACATACCTGCTAATTTTCACAAAGATCGGCCAAGTGCTTTCTGAGATATTCCATGAAGATGAAAAAAACGTTATAGGCCATTACAGCTGTTAGTAACTGCTATAACGGTAAATTAAAACATCGGGCATCATCTGTGACCCATAATGAACATACCTACAAATTCTCAGAAAGATCGGCCCAGTAGTTTTGTCTGGAGGGAGTGGAACACATTTTGACCACGGACGGATGGACGAACACACACACACACACACACACACACACACACACACACACACACACACACACACAGAACATTTCTTTGTTCCCATTCTAAAGTACTCCCTGTTCTATAAGAACTGGGAGTACAAAAAACATCTTTTCCAAATCGAATCAAACAGTCTGAAGTCACGCAGGCATCACGCACACATACACATACACACACACACAAACACACAGAAAGAGAGAGAGAGAGAGAGAGAGAGAGAGAGAGTGGAGTGCAGGCACCCTATGGCAACTCACCACTGGTTCATCAGTCTGAGCAATGGTCTCATTTTCTTCTTCTTCTCTTTCCTGAAAAATAAAAAATGGCAATAATTACTACCCACCTGCTGCTGGCAATTGTCGAAACATGTTAACAGAAAAAGATCGGGGACAAGAAAAAGTAGAAAATCCTGTGAATGAAAGATTGATTTAAAAGTACACCTTTATCAAACAACACAAAAAACACCACAACCAAGCCACTGCCATCAAAACAAGTTGGATTTCAACCCCTTATGTCATTTCCTTGAAATCTAACGCATTTCTGTACTTTAAAAAAAGGTCTAAACATTATTTCAAATGTCACCGATGAAACAGAAATTTGATTTTCAAAAACAAGAATCTCAAAACAATGACAATTACATGGGAATCAATATGTTGCTGAACATGCGCTCAAGGTATCAAAATGCAATCAAACAAACAAACAAACCTGCTTTTTTTAATATATATATAGTATTCCAAGGTGATTTTTGAAACTGCCTAGAGTTGTTTAAAAAGTAGTTTCATTTGAAAGAGCTCAATTTTCTGAACACATTGATATAAAATTTATGTTCTTCTGATAATATTGACGAAAGTTATGATTTTTTAAAGAAATTCTGGACTTAGAAAATTTGCGAAAGTGGCAATTTGCTTCAGACCCCAACTTTGAGGTACCATAAATCCATTTCTATGTTCTCAAATGAGCCCAGATTGTTCCTGGCTACTCTCATGCACTTATAGATAATGCCCAATTTTTTCCTTCTGTCTTCTCTGAATAAATAGTCAACAGTGTAATGCTGAAGTTGGTTAAACACGCAATTTGCGCAAAAGGGTCACTTTTTACGTAAATTACACTGTCTTTACATGTTCAGTAATTTGTATCTGTATGTTGTACAATGTTGTTTTTATACCAAAATGATTTTAAAAAAAAAGCTTATAAAACACATATATAACACATTTTGCAAGATCTTTCATACATAATTTTAATTATGCAACAGTAAAATATGGTCTTATAAGAAGAGAAAGTATACATTTAACAGCTTTTTGGCCATCAAAAATATATTTTAACAGTTTTCAGTCACAATGATATGGTGCACAGTCTTTAAAAGTATATAATAACATATGGTTTCTATGAACTTCTCTGGGTCTTTTTTTTTTTTTTTCGACAGATAGTTTTTGTATTCAGATATAATTTTTGTGACTGTCTTTCTGTCAATATGTGCCATTGCTGTCTTGTTCAGTCTTTGCAGCCAGTCAACAACAAAGCTTGAACTCCACCCCTCTTTGTTCCTCAAAGTTTCTAAAGCGACAACAACAGCATTGTCACTTTGGTGTCACGTGGAATCTTCAAAAGCTCAGGCTTTTTCAGAGTTTTCCAACTGATGCCAGCTGAAGACAGACAGAACATCATCAATGTTATCCAAATCAACATCTTCATTTAGCATTGCTGAAAGTTCTTTAGCTGGCAGCTTCTCGGCCTGAGTGTACAGCGCTGGATCACCCCTTTCAACCTGTTAATCAGGAGGCTGGTGTCGGGGGGGGAAAGCCGAAGAAACCATTCTGCCACAGTGTCAAAAGTCACAGACTTCCCATTTTCAATTCGAAGTCTGTCAAGCTGCAGTAACAGTCTATTTGTGCAGCTGGATATGTCGGGGGGGGGGGTGGGTCTTCTTCCTTTACCAAACACCAAAGAAGCAGCGCTTCAGTTCTTTGTACTGGTCGTCCTCTGCAAAACACACACACACACACACACACACACACACACACACACACGCACAGTACACACACAGCATACCACACACACACACACACAGTACACAGAGTGCACATGCACACACCACACATACAGTACACACACACAGTATGCACACGCACACCACATACAGCACACGCATGCATGCATGTGCACAGCACACACACACACACACACACACACACACACACACACACCACACACACATGCATACACACATGTGTAACCATTGTGTTTACTAACAAGGAGGCAAGTACAATTAATGAATTATGTTGCAATTTTAGTGGGTAAGATTACTAAATTAAAATATAAACAGCAGCAGAAAATATGTCAGGAACATAAGAATGAGAAGAGCAAAATTACATTAGCAGCCCAGACAGTTCTTCATTTATAACACTGAAGACTGTAGACCACATGCACACATACCACATATTACGAAAAAAAAAAAAAAAAAAAAAAAAAAAAAAGAAAAAAGATAAGACGAAAGTTTATTTTTGTGGGTCAGATTACCATGTGCTTGGGCAATTCTTACTACATTTAAATAAATAACTGCAAATTTATTTCATAAACAAACTGAAATCAGCAGCAAACTTTTTTTTTTTTTTTTTTTTTTGCAAGGTCTTTGTGTTCTTGTGATGTTTATAGTGTGAGATGAACCTCTTTGTGTGTGTGTGTGTGTGTGTGTGTGTGTACACATGCATGCACTCGCGCAAGAGAATCTACAGTTTGTAAAAGCAATGCATTCAGTGACTCCGTCGCGGCTGCGATCATCGCGGCCATAGCAGACGACACGTTCTGTTCAGGAGCCTAACTTGGTCCAAGTCACGTGACCTTTTCATAAGAAATACTGAAGAACTACAATGTAAATCATATTTTCATGACACAGGTTTTTCAAATTGATGTTTCAATTACTTGATTACAATGTTAAAAATCCTTCCCACAAAGCTGAAGATAAATACAGTCGATCGTGAAGTTGAAGTGTCGATTCAAACATAAGGCTCTCTCAGGTCACATGTTTTTAAAAAAGATTTTTAATACAATCGCGCTCTAAGTACACAAAATATAACTTATAGAATTTAGTAAATATATCGACTTACCTTTCCGTGTTGTTGTTTCTAGCGCCGATTGTTGAAAATTCGGTGAAAAATAGTGTTGGATTTGTAAGCGATGACACAGATACGTCTGACTCGTCCGCATTTGTTGACATGCTTACAGTCTTCGAATAGTACCATCCGGAAAGCCGCTCGGGGAGCGCGGCGCACAGTTTCGTATTTGTTTGACCCCAATTATTGGAAAGTGCGTAATATGAGCTTTATTTTGATATATTTTTGAACAGATTCGGTTCATAATTACGGATTTTATCATAATTTGAAGTTTTTAAAACATAATTTTAGGAACTTAATTAAATTTTTTCTATACCCTTACTGCATACGAAAATGAAGCTTGAAGTCTCTCCTCTACAACTCTGTATCAGTTTCATTGAGCTATTTGCGCACGCCGCGCTCCCTCTCGTCGAGGGAGAAGGTGGGTGTAAGAACTTGTGTTCTGAAAGTCGCGACGGCATGCCTCCCGACCGCGGACAAGTACTTCTTTACAAGGTTGATAATTAACTTATTATGTTCAGTTAAATGATAAAACCTATCCAAAACGAAACAAAAAAGTACTGCTAAATTGATTGGTTTTATTTTTATTGTCTAAATCGACCGTTTTTATGTGGTTTGCACAAGTTGAAAACAAGGAAAATTTTCGCTCTCGCAGCGCCGTTCGCCAGGCAAAGGGCCTGCATTGGAATACCTACTGAGTCTTTGAATCTTGTGACTGTGAAGAGAACTATGTCGGAAAAACTGAGAAAACCTTCGAAAACGCTTGAAAGAACACAAAAGGGAATCATCACCAGTAGGCGCCCACCTACACACCCAACAACATCAGTTCGATTATTACAACATCAGCATTCTCTACCGTGACAACAGATGGTTTCAGCGTGGGGTGAAGGAGGCTATACATATTGCCGCCAACAGCCCCTCACTCTACCGGGACTGGG
>JADBJO010000050.1:1025000-1062500 GCA_016801955.1 Conus betulinus | reverse complement strand
GCACCCACGCCACTCATTCGACACCCTGTCCACAGCCACAGCCCGGTCGGCCCCCGCAGCCCCAGCACCGGCAATCTACAGGGAACAGTCAATGTCAAGTCATCAAGAGGCAACCCACCGGAGGAGACACTGCACTGCTGCCGAGTCACTTCGGTGGTGTTCAGTGGGGCCTGTTCTGATCTAACATACGCAGGTCACCACCTACTAAGCCCCCTACTGACGACAATAATTAGTTGTGGAGCTGACGTGAGTGAGCTCTCCCTCCGGAGGGCGCCACCACATCCGTCCAGCGACAGCCCCCATGGACTCGCTGATACCGGTGACCCCGACGGAACCAAACCTAAGGCCACAGACGTGGAGAGGACATCGAAATTGAGGTCACCATGAGAGCAGGGCATGAAGGGCCACAGACTTTGACTTTTTTTTTATGCTGATCGATGACAATGAGGATGATTAAGATGCTCTACGGATTTCCATTTCGGTCTGAGACTACATGACAGGGCTGTACTCTACGCTTCCTTTCATAATATATCCCAGCATCAACCAGGCCCGAGAGATACAGGCACCTGCAGTATTGGTCAAGAAATTTGAGCAACACTCTCAGAAATGCATCCATTAAGTGGACTGTGTGGTCCCAGTCTTCCCAACTGAGTTCGCAGCAACTCAACTCTGGGTAGGAGCCGGTCAGGGCAGAAAAACCCACATGACTTCTGATGGGATTCGAACCCACAACCTCCCAGCCGGGAGTCCACAACGCTAACCACTTCGCCACGGCGGCTGGTAAATGTTGCTTTTTGATAGGTCACACTTAGTGTCTGATAAATGCTAAATGCGCATAAATGACACTGTGGTGAGTGTACATGTGTGTGCATGTGAGTGTGTGTGTGTGCGTGTGCATGTGAGTGTGTGTGTGTGTGAGTGTGCATGTGAGTGTGTGTGTGTGTGTGTGTGTGTGTGTGTGTGTGTGTGCATGTGAGTGTGTGTGTGTGTGTGTGTGTGTGTGTATGTGTGTGTGTGTGTGTGTGTGTGTGTGTGTTCGTTCATTCTTCAATTTAACATCTATTCACATAAAGTGATTTTAGACAGATTAAGGGAAACAGTGTGTGTATGCATGTGTGTGTGCGTGTGTGTGTGTGTGTGTGTTAGTTAGTTAGTTAGTTCTTCAATTTAACGTCTGTTCACTTAAAGTCATATTAGACCAAATATGTGTGTGTGTGTGTTGAGCGTGTGTGTGTGTTTGTGTGTGCGTGTGCGCGTGCGTGCGCTGCGTGCGTGCGTGTGTGCATGTGTATGCGTGCGTGTGCTGCGCATGTGTGCGCGTGTGTGTGCACGTGTGTGTGTGTTGATGGACCGATAAGAGATTTGTTACGAGCAGTTAACTATATATAGTGATTCATACTAAAATTCTTCACAATTAGGCTAAACATTAGCACAAACCAAGTATTAAAACATAAAAGAGTACAGGATATCTGGTATAACCAAAATGTTAAGTGCTCACATCTGTAGGAACACCTGCTACAAAAAAGAGCCCATTGGACTAACCATCAAGGAATTAATTAAAGAAACAAGACCTCGTAAGTTCTGGAAAATACACATGCCGTCAAGTCGCAGGCAGTCAGGATTTTCATTTTTGAAATATGCCCAGTGGAAAAGAAGATGCAGGTTGTGAAACTTCCAACTGCTCCACAGATGCAATTCAAAGTTTTGCAAAATTTTGTACGGAAAGCGTTTAGCTTAGACCTGTAAAACAGGGATTCAAGTTTTCAGTTATTTTTTTCAGTACGTGTTTGTTTTGTGTGTGTGTGTGTGTGTGTGTGTGTGTGTGTGTGTGTGTGTGTGTGTGTGTGTGTGTGTGTGCGCGCGCGCACGCACACATGTGTGTGCATTTGTGTGTATGAGACTGTGTGTGTGTGTGTGTGTGTGTGTGTGTGTGTGTGTGTGTGTGTGTGGTGTTGCAATAACTACCAAAACCTCACAATGGGATTTTCCTGCAGCCCCTTTTGACCTTCAATGTGTGTGCATGCGTGAGTGCGCATGTGTGTAAAAGAAGCAATGGAATGTCATCACTATAATATGCTTTGGTTCTTGGTGCTGCACGGTCAGTCTTGAGATTGTTCCTCCCCTCTTCCCTCCACCCCCCACCCCCAAAACCCCACTGTACACTGTTCCCATCTGGGTCTGGGGTATGGTCTATCTCTGAACACAAGTCAAAAAACACTGAATAGGGCAGCACTGTGGAAGATAAAAAAAAAAAAAAATTAAGTGTGGTAAGGGGGTGACGGAGGATTTCTCCCTTGTGATACTGTGACCCGCCCACAACTCTGGCTGACCTGTATGTGACGCAGGTCACCTGATCATCCATTTTCAATGCACGGGTCGGGATCAGCGTCAAATGTTTCCTGGAACAATCAGCATCAACACCTTCAATAAGAATGTGAATCAGTGTCATGACAAACATCTTTAATAAAAGAGTGGGTATCAGTATCACAACAAACATCGTGACCTGTTGCAGTCAGCGTCAAGACAAGCATCTTCAATTTAATCATCCTCAGTAATCAGCATTAAAAATCTTTTTAAATCAAGTTCTGTGGTCCTTTATGCCCTCCCCTCTTGTGCACCTCAATTTCAAGTTTCTCTCTGGGTCTACCCTTTAGTGAAATCATGTCAGGGTTGCCAGTACCAGCAAATTCATGGTGAACCTGAAGGAAGGCACTCTCCAGGGGGGACGCTCACTTACACAGACTCCCACAACGAAGCCAACAACCGTCATCAGTATGGGGTTTAGCAGGTGGTCTCCTGCTGCACATGTTGGATCCGATCAGAAACAGGCACTAATGAATATATCACCAATTTAATTTGGCAGCAGTGCAGTGTCTCCTCTGGTGGGTTTCCTGGGGACTGATGGCTGTAATGGGATATGCCAGAAATAAATGGGATATGCCAGAAATGGCTGTTGATGGGGAGCCAGAAATGGCTGTTGATGGGAGAAATGGCTGTTGATTGGGAGCCAGAAATAGCTGTTGATGGCTGTTGATGGGGAGCCAGAAATGCTGTAATGGGATATGCCAGAAATGGCTGTTGATGGGGAGCCCAGAAATGATGCTGTGGGATGGGGCTGTTGATGGGATATGCCAGAAACGGCTGTTGATTGGATATGCCAGAAATGGCTGTGGGATGAGGAATGGCTGTTCATGGGGAGCCAGTAATGGCTGTAATGGCTGTATGGGGATATGCCAGAAATGGCTGTTGATGGGATATGCCAGAAATGGCTGTTGATGGGGAGCCAGAAATGGCTGTGATGGGGAGCCAGAAATGGCTGTTGATGGGGAGCAGAAATGGCTGTTGATGGGGAGCCAGAAATGGCTGTTGATGGGATATGCAGGAAATGGCTGTTGATGGGAGCCAGAAATGGCCAGAAATGCCAGATGGGAAGAAATGGCTGTTGATGGGGAGCCAGAAATGGCTGTTGATGGGGAGCCAGAAATGGCTGTTGATGGGATATGCCAGAAATGGCTGTTGATGGGGAGCCAAAAATGGCTGTTGATGGGATAGCCAGAAATGGCTGTGATGGGATGGGGAGCCAGAAATGGCTGTTGATGGGGAGCCAGAAATGGCTGTTGATGGGGATGGCTGTTGATGGGATATGCCAGAAATGGCTGTTGATGGGGAGCCAGAAATGGCTGTTGATGGGGAGCCATGGGGAGCCAGAAATGGGCTGGATGGGGAGCCAGAAATGGCTGTTGATGGGGAGCCAGAAATGGCTGTTGATGGGGAGCCAGAAATGGCTGTTGATGGGGAGCCAGAAATGGCTGTTGATGGGGAGCCAGAAATGGCTGTTGATGGGGAGCCAGAAATGGCTGTTGATGGGGAGCCAAAAATGGGGAGCCAGAAATGGCTGTTGATGGGGAGCCAGAAATGCTGTTGATGGGGAGCCAAAAATGGCTGTTGATGGGGAGCCAGGCTGTTGATGGGGATATGCCAGAAATGGCTGTTGATGGGGAGCAGAAATGGCTGTTGATGGGGAGCCAGTTGTTGATGGGGAGCCAGAAATGGCTGTTGATGGGGAGCCAGAAATGGCTGTTGATGGGGAGCCAGAAATGGCTGTTGATGGGGAGCCAGAAATGGCTGTTGATGGGGAGCCAGAAATGGCTGTTGATGGGGAAAAATGGCTGTTGATGGGGAGCCAGAAATGGCTGTTGATGGGGAGCCAGAAATGGCTGTTGATGGGGAGCCAGAATGGCAGAAAATGGCTGTTGATGGGGAGCCCAAAATGGCTGTTGATGGGGAGCCAGAAATGGCTGTTGATGGGGAGCCAGAAATGGCTGTTGATGGGGAGCCAGAAATGGCTGTTGATGGGGAGCCAGAAATGCTGTTGATGGGGAGCCAGAAATGGCTGTTGATGGGGAGCCAAAAATGGCTGTTGATGGGGAGCCAGAAATGGCTGTTGATGGGATGCCAGAAATGGCTGTGGCTGTTGGCTGTGGGGGGAGCCAGAAATGGCTGTTGATGGGGAGCCAGAAATGGGGAGCCAGAAATGGCTGTTGATGGGGAGCCAAAAATGGCTGTTGATGGGGGAGCCAGAAATGGCTGTTGATGGGGAGCCAGAAATGGCTGTTGATGGGGGGGAGCCAAAATGGCTGTTGATGGGGAGCCAAAATGGCTGTTGATGGGGAGCCAGAAATGGCTGTTGATGGGGAGCCAGAAATGGCTGTTGATGGGGATATGCCAGAAATGGCTGTTGATGGGGAGCCAGAAATGGCTGTTGATGGGGAGCCAGAAATGGCTGTTGATGGGGAGCCAGAAATGGCTGTTGATGGGGAGCCAGAAATGGCTGTTGATGGGGAGCCAGAAATGGCTGTTGATGGGGAGCCAGAAATGGCTGTTGATGGGGAGCTGGCTGTTGATGGGGAGCCAGAAATGGCTGTTGATGGGAAGCCAGAAATGTTGATGGGGAGCCAGAAATGGCTGTTGATGGGGAGCCAGAAATGGCTGTTGATGGGGAGCCAGAAATGGCTGTTGATGGGGAGCCAAAAATGGCTGTTGATGGGGAGGCTGTTGATGGGGAGCCAGAAAATGGCTGTTGATGGGATATGCCAGAAATGGCTGCTGATGGGGAGCCAGAAATGGCTGTTGATGGGGAGCCAAAAATGGCTGTTGATGGGATATGCCAGAAATGGCTGTTGATGGGGAGCCAGAAATGGCTGTTGATGGGGAGCCAGGCATGGGGAGCATGGCTGTTGATGGGGAGCCAAAAATGGCTGTTGATGGGGAGCCAGAATGAGTGGCAGAGTGGCAATGCAACAGGGGTGGGACAGAAAATGTCACTGATAAAAAAAAAAAAAATTTAAATGAAAATACAAATAATTTTCAAAAAACCCAATAAAAGAGTGGGACTCAGCATCAGGACAAACATTGTCAATAAAACAATAAAAAAAAAAAAGGAATCCAGTGTCAGGGTAAACATCGTCAATAAAAGAATGGGAATTTGCGTCAAGGTAAACATCATCCATAAAAGAATGGCATTCCGTGTCACGATAAACACTGTCAATAAAAGAATGGAAATCCGTGTCAGGGTAAACATCAATAAAAGAATGGGAATCCGCGTCAGGGTAAACATTGTCAATAAAAGAATGTGAATCTGCATCAGGGTAAACACTGTCAATAAAAGAATTGGAATCCGCGTCAGGGTAAACGTCAATAAAAGAATAGGATTCCGCATCAAGATAAACATCATCAATAAAGAATAGGATTCCACGTCAAGATAAACATCATCAATAAAAGAATGGGAACCCGCGTCAGGGTAAACGTCAATAAAAGAATGGGAATCCGCGTCAGGGTAAACATCAATAAAAGAATGGGATTCCGCGTCAAGATATACATCATCAATAAAAGAATGGGACTCCGCGTCAGGGCAAACACTGTCAATACAAGAATGGGAATATGCGTCAGGATAAACATCGTCAACAAAAGAATGGAAATCCGCGTCAGGGTAAATGCTGTCAATAAAAGAATGGGAATCCGCGTCAGGGTAAACGTTAATAAAAGAATGGGAATCCACATCAGGGTAAACATCGTCAATAAAAGAATGGGAATCCACACAACAAAACATCTTCAGCAAAACAGCAGGAATCAACATCAGGGTAAACACTGTCAATAAAAGAATGGCAATCAGTATCAAATGTTTTCTGAAGCAACCACATCTTCCATTGAAGAGTGGAAATTCACACCAAATGTTTCCTGTAGCAGCCAGAAAAAAACAACTGGCAATATGAGTGCCAATCAGTTCTATATGTTTCCTGAAACAACCTAGATGACTGTCTTCCAACTCACAACCAGGAATCAGCATCAGAGACCATTTGAAATAACAATTATGCCCAACAACTTTGTGCCATTTCTCTAGCACAGAGCATTAACAAAAATATCGCAGGAATCTCAAAGCAAAGGCAGTTTCACTGTGATTAACTCTCACCATGCAGATTATGTGACATGCAAAAAAAAGGGAATAATCATTGGATTCATGAAAATAAAACAGTGTGAAAATAATTTGACCAGCAAAGAAAGTATAATGGAACTCCAAGAAACAAACAGCTATAAATCTTTCAAAAACAAATGTCCATAAATGCGCATCAGACCATAGCATTAAACGGCTGTCAGTCAGCTCTGTCAGGCCGAAGTTTTGTGGCAAATGCAGTCATAAGATAGTCACGTGACGCCCACCCTACTTCCGATTACGGAAGATGCCGAAGATTGTGTACCGTCCGTCATTCAACGAGGCCTGCGCGCAAGGCAACCCAGGGAACCTTGGCGCTAGCGGGGAAGGTAGGGCGGGCATTAGAGTCTGACATGGTAAGTATACTTAGCCAAACAGGGAGTATAATACAAACTCCCCATTTTGGCGTCGTATACTATACCATGTCAGACCATAGCAGAATTTAAAGGAATAATAGGAGGAGGGCCGAGCGCCCTAATGGTTCCTGGGTTAACTGTTATGGCTGCATTGGCCGCCACAAATGAAACCCCTTTAGAACCATCAGCCCTGGTCATGCGGATGTCCCTTAGATAAAAGTTTTATGAAAGGGCTCTCCGAACGCCAGTAGGCTGCCTCCAGGATGGGCGCACGGGGACAGAGTGCTGGAACGCTGTGGACGTGGCCAGCGCTCTGACCTCGTGGGCTCGAGGGGAAAGGGCTGGGAGGTCTTTGTTTGTGGGCCTGGGCATAGGCAGATTTGATAGTATTGGATAGCCACCTAGAAATCGAGCCCGCCGAGATGTCTTTCTTGCTGTTGGGGTAGATGGAAATAAGGAGGCTTCTCTGAGAGGAACGCCTGGGGCGGGAACGCTCCAAGTAGTATCTGAGGCACCTAGAGGGACACAGGTCCATGTCCCCGCCGCCTTCTTCGCTGCCTAAGATATCCGCTAGGGAGCGGATAAGCAGCAGGGAAGGAGAGGACGTGCCTGGTTCCTGGTTCTTCGCTAAGAACCGGCAGGAACTTAAGCGAGACCGAGCCGTCTCTGTGAAAGGCGATGTCCCGAGGTCACCACTGAGGCATGAATCCCACTTCTTCTCCTGGCTGAGGCCAGGGAGAGAAGGAAGGTGGTCTTGAAGGAGAGAATGTCAAAGGGAAAAGCGCGGAGGGGCTCGAAAGGGGGTTTTCTGAGGGAGTCAAGAACCAAAAGCGGTCCCACATGGGAGCGCGCCTAGGGGACTGAACTTGCCGTAGGGCCACCCCCCGAGATAGTTCTCTAAGGAGAAAGTCATTGTCGAATGATGGGCCGCCCAGCTGTCGGATGGTGGTGCATATGGCCGATCTGTAGCCCTGAATGGAACTAGCCGAGGGCTTTCGAGAGGACGAAAGATGGGATAGGAAATTGCCTATCTGGATGATGGAGGGGAGGAGGTAGGGGACCGAGTTAGCCGTGCACCACGTGACCCATCTCTCCCATTGGTAATTGTAGAGGGACTCGGTGCTGGTCCTATGCGAGGCCAAGGCCAAGTCCCGTAATCACTGCGATGCCCCCCCTCTTCTGTCAGGGTATCTAGGACAGACCGGGTCTGTCCGCGGGGGGTGGCGGGGACCGGTGGTCGCAATTTGGTTGGCATATTAGCCAAGCGTGTAGGCAAAGCATCTGGGGGTTGGAGTGAGGGAGGCCCGAGCGAGGTTGTCTGAGCAAGTCCCACCGAGGGGCTAGCTGGAGAGGGGGAACGTGAGTTAGGGACCTGAGGTCTGGGAACCACAACTGGGCCGGCCACCAC
Organism: Conus betulinus; assembly: GCA_016801955.1. NCBI lineage: Eukaryota > Metazoa > Mollusca > Gastropoda > Neogastropoda > Conidae > Conus > Conus betulinus. The sequence continues at coordinate 1,054,246 of JADBJO010000050.1, read as the reverse complement.
GGGGTTATAAGGATGAGTTTGGGTCTCTCCAGCCTGGCCTTCCTGATCACTTTGTGAAGTATTGGGAAGGGGGAAAGTGTATGCGATGAGTCCCGTCCAGGGGAGGGAGAGCGCATCGACTGCGTACGCTCGGAGATCCAGGACGGGAGAGACATACATGGGAAGGCGATGGTTGAAGCGGGTCGCCAAGAGGTCGACCCATGGGCTTGAACCAGTGCTCCCATACTGTGGTTAGCGTCAGCTTGTTCAGGGTCCACTCTGTGTGCAGAAGGGTCCCTGAGCGGCTGAGAGAGTCTGCTGCCAGGATGTTGCGTGTCCCCGCTATATGTCTCGCACGGAGGGTGGTTCCCCGTGCGTGGCACCAGCGAAGGAGGGCCTCTGTCCGTAGGAGAGGCCGATGGAGTGAGCCCCCCCCCCCCCCCCCCCCCTTTTGTTGATGTAATGGGCTACCAATGTGTTGTCCGTGAGGAGGAGAACCAGTTGGGCGAGATGAGGTGTTGGAAGTGGAGGAAGGCCAGCCTGACCGCTTCCAATTCTAATATCTTGATGTGGAGGCGTGCCATCTGTGCGTCCCACACCCCCCGAGGCATGACTGTCCCCCCAAGTGGGCCCCCCAGCCCGAGTTGGAGGCGTCCGTGTACAGATTGAGGGACTGAGTTGGGAGAGAGATTGGAACGCCGGTGGTCAAAGTGGACGGATTGAGCCATTCGTCCGTGGCGCCAGAGAACCAGTGGCCGAGGGGAATGGTCAGGTCCCAGCGGTCCGAGGTCTGGGACCGACGACGACGGAACTCCCTCTGCAGCTGGGGTTTGGGGGACCCGACTAGCGGATGAGGGCTGAAAGGGACTTCCCTCATCCGTAAGAGGCGAAAGATGAGGTCCACTATCCCAGCGGACCTCTCTGGGGTCGGGGCGACCTTCATGGCAATCGTGTCGAAACTCATGCCCAGGAAAGAGAACCTCTGACTGGGAATGAGTTCGCATCTGAGGGGGTTTGGTTACAAAACCCAGGGTGGAACCGAGCCTGAGGAGGCGCGTGGTGTGGGCTCAGCACTGAGCCCGGGAGGAGGCCAGGACAAGCCAGTCGTCGAGGTACACCAGGAGGCGCATGTCCTCCTGTCTGGCTAGGGCGGCCATCTCCTTGACAACCTTCGTGAAGAGGAAGGGTGCCAGGGAGAGACCAAAGGGGAGAGCTTTGAACCGGAACACCCGACCCTGCCAGACGAACCCGAGATAACGTCTGTGAGCCGGGTAAAGGAGGATCTGGAAGTACGCATCCTTCAGATCTATGGAGGTGGCCCAATCTAGGTGGTGGATGGAGTCCTGATCTGGGAGGGCGGAAGAGAGAGGTCGAGGATGGGCCTCCATCTCCCCGAGGGTTTGGGGATCACGAACAGGTGGGAGTAAAACCCGGGGTTGGCCCTGGTGGGCGGGTTGTCCCTGTTCCGTGCCCACCGCGGGTGTGTCCCCTAGTCACTGGAGAGGCCTGTTGGCCGTGAAAATGGAGTTGCTGGCGAGGTTTCGATTTTGACCTCTGCAAATAGAGGGCGCTTAGCCGGCCCGGCGTTGGGAGATGGGCTTGTCGGGGATACGGAGTGGGCCCGATGACCTGGGGTAAGACCAATAGGGGGGCCTGGAAGGGCGTGGCTGAGGCCGGGGGGCAAAGGACGCCCGCCTGCTTGCGTTCCTCGACCGAAAGGGACATATCCGAGGTGGAGTACTCGCCAAAGTGCGAGTGATCCTGGCCCCGGGACACACCGAAGGGAAGCCTTGAGTGCCGGGGAGTGAAGAGCGTGTAAGCACCGTGTTTCTGGCCACTAGCAAGTAATAGAAGTGTGGCTTGTTGCTGCGCTGTCCGCCGCAGCCGACAAGTGATGCGATATCCTGTTGACTAGGTGTCGCATAAAGGGATCGCTGAATAAGCGAGATTCGTCCCTCATGGTGTGGTTCGGAGGTATTGTCCGAAGGCACTGGGACGGCGCCGTCATCCCCAGGCCAGAGTACCTCCGCCCTCTGCAAGAGCATGGTAAGGTAGGCATGCCCTGCAATGGTGTGTAAGATGCCCATCCGGGCTACTCGGTCCAGTCCTTTAATGCTTTAAAGGAGATGGTGCCCGAAGTAGGGGGGCCCGTTGGGCATCAGGCGACAATCAGACTGGGAGATGGCCCACTCCCTGGTCGCCGGATTGTCTGCAAGGAGGGAGGTCACTGGGTGCTTCTGCGGGTCCCGAGGAGGGAGCCGAAGGGGGTCGCATTGGGTGCCGGGGGAAGGTCTTGACCCGGCGGGGGGACGGCGTCTGCACCCCTGGCGCAGATTGCCGGACTCTCCCACAGCGAAGTGAGGGACTGAGGAGCGACGAGCCTGAGTTTGGCCAAGATATCGGCAGAGGAGGGGCTTCCCTCGACTCCAAGTCCGTCGAAACCGGTCAATGGTGCGGATATCGTAAAGGGATGAGAAGAGGTCCTCATCGTCGTCGTCCTCCGGGTGTGGGGAGTCGAATTCCTGGGAAGGTAGGTCCTCCTCAGGGGCATCTGCGCGGGTGCGTGAGGGTCCCGCCCTCGTTGGGTGGTGGCAGGGGGGGGGGGGGGGGGCGGGGGGGGGGCCCTCTCGTGGCTCTGTGCTCAGCAGATGGGCTAGGGTGGGAGAGCCCGGACTGCCGATCAGACAGCGCCCGAGGTGGGAGACCAAGGTCGACCCAGGTCTGTGAGATTGGGTGCCACAAGCGACCATATAGCTGTTCTGGTTGGGAGTGGGTGTAAAGTCACTGGTCTCTCTCGGGGGCATAGAGCCACTGGTCCCCGGGGAGATAAGCGGGCTGTGGCGGCCCAGGGTACTGTGCAGGGACTCCCCGGGGACCGGGTAACCTTGAGCAGCAGAGGGGGGGTAGTGTTCGACCATGGTATGTCGTCCCCCCCCCCCCCCCCCCCCGGGTGCGCTGGGACCCCAGGGGAATAGGGCCGGTTACCCGTGGTCCCGCTGGTAGATCCTCCCCCCGGAGGAACGGGACCCGAGGACGTTGCCCAAAGGGGGGCCGAGTAGGTCGGACCCCCAGCGTCCTGAACCCCTAGGGGAACCTGCGACGGGCGAGCGGGGTAGATCGGCCGTCCTTGTGTATGTTCACAACCGGTGGAGGCACTCGGTGTTCCCATACGCCCAGAGTTATGGTCATGTGCATGGTCTTGCCATGACGTGGCCATAAAACTGTGTCCGGAGATAACGGGACGCTCCTCGTGCAGGGGTGTTGGCTGCACCTGTGCACGGAGGGGGAGAGCGTCGTGAGACGGCGAGTCCAGATGGGGGGGGAGACGTGGACCCGCGCGTCTCATAAATGCGAGTGACGGTGGAGGTTCCAGTCCAAAACCGTCACCCGTGCCTGTCCGCGCCCCGGCAAAGGTCCCCGGGGGCCGAGGGTCGCGTGACTGGGCATAGTAAACGGATGTCTGACTATGCGCAGGAAAGCTAGAAGGCAGGGTGGCTGGAGGAGAAGCGGAATCCCGCTTGGATGCTTAGACTTGAGTGGGTCCCTAAGTGGGGCCTTGCCCTTTGATCTTCTGGGCAGGGTGAACGATAAGCATTTGGAAATAGCAGCCAATTGCCTAGTAGCTTTCGAACGCGCGGGAAGAACGGTCTGCTCGGAGTTGGAAAGGTCGTCCAACTCGTTGGTCCTCCGGGAATGCGAGCGAACTCTGAACGTCAGAGCTGCTCGGCCCGGCCCAACCGAGTCCTTCACCATTTTGGGCAATGGCGCCGAGCAAAACCGGAGCACACGATCGTAACACGACGGTCGATCGAGGAGGGTATACAGGTCGATCGACCGTGCGCACACCATAGCAATATAACACAATGGAAATATAAAAGTAAACAAGCTCGCACAGTGACAGAAAACGCAGTAGCGATGAACGAAACCGTGCGTGAGCAACGGCCGTGGCGTGAACCAAAAGTGCTGAGTAACGCCACGTGTAACAGCAATGCCGAAGGGCGATGCGATCGCCACGCACACGAAGCCGATCGAAAAATGCGGCAAATGAATGGAAGGGTGTAAACAAGTGTAGGAAGCAAATTCCGAACGACAAACCACGTGTAATAGCGTGGGCTAGAAAGCTGGTGCGACAAGGAATGAAGACCGGCGCAAAACAAGATGGCGACGAAACCGACCCGCGATCGTCGCAGATGAGATAGTGGGATCGTGGTACAAGTAACGGCGAGATAGAAATCGGAATTTAGGGGCGAAAGGCCGTAAAGGCGAGTGAGAATGCAAGGCCGATGGACAAATGGAGGCAGAGAAAACGCGATGGACGTGGCGATGGAAAATGCCGATCAACCTCGAACCGGTTACGCAAATAGACAAGAACGGGAGCACCACGATCGCGAGAAATTTCAGTAAATAAGGTTAGAATGCTAGCCCATCCGATAACCTCACACGTCAAGATATAAGCGGAAGCCACAGATAAATGAGTACAGAGTGCAAACACAACAATCTTTACACAAAGGCAAAGTATAGGCGAGACAGAGCACAAGACTTATCTTGCTTGGGCGACAGGCCTCGTTGAATGACGGACGGTACACAATCTTCGGCATCTTCCGTAATCGGAAGTAGGGTGGGCGTCACGTGACTATCTTATGACTGCATTTGCCACAAAACTTCGGCCTGACAGAGCTGACTGACAGCCGTTTAATGCTATGGTCTGACATGGTATAGTATACGATGCCAAATATACTCTCACACAGACTTATACATCCAGAGATATGTCCAAACATCACACACACACACACACACACACACACACACACACACACACACACACACACACACACACACACAAACTAAAAAAATCCCCCACACACATGCACACGCACACACACACATGTGCACCTGCAGGCATGCACACACACACACACACACACACACACACACACACACACACACACACACACACACACATAGAGATCAACAGTACTGTGTGTGACTGATCATCAGCTGAAGAGGTCAGTTCAAATTTCCAAAACCTGACAGTCTGGTCTTTGCTGCCGGTGATGATGCCATTCTGAACACAGACATGTTAACCCCACCTCCGTTTATGTCATTGTGATACAATACCATAAATACCCCCTTCCCCCCTCTCTCCCTGTGATCGTGCCATTATGGACCCATCATTCAATTTCCATTTCTGTTTATTCGCTGTGATACAGTTTAGTAAATATCCCCCTCCCCCTGTCTCTCACTGTGATTAAGTCATTCTGAACAGCATGTGTTCATGTCACTCTGATGCAATCAATATTGCCCTTTCCACCTCCTCTTCCTGTGCTGATGTCGTTATGAACAGCACATGTTAAACCCATCTCCATTTATGTCACTGAGACACAGTGCATTCAATGCACTCCCCCCCGCCTCCTCTCCCTGTGGTGATGTCATTCTAAACACAGCATGTCCATCCACTCTGTTTGTGTTGCTGTTATACAGTACAAGGAATATGAGTTTTACTACTAGAAGTAGTTTTATGTGTTAACCTGTCTGAACAAATGCCTTGTCCCAACTTGGCGTGGAACACCACCACTTTATCAGAACAGACTGATGTGAAGGGCTCTGATGGAAAAGACCCTGCCCCAAAAGGAGACACAGAGGCACTTCGCCATGCTGAGTGAACTGAAACACTGAAGCATGCATCAGAGTGGTCAAGACTTGCAGCCCAGACCCTGAGAATGATGGAAGCATGTAATCTGCGCACCATCTCAATGGCGTATTTCAGAAGGGAAAATACAAACTTAAGTTTCAGTCTGCTGCTGAGATAGGTAACTGGTCTTCGTTTTCTGCTTTTCCTTGGGTATTAAAAAAAGAAATGGAGAAAACAACCAGGACACAAGGCAAGACGTAATACTGTAACTGCACTCTTTGAAGACAGGAATTTACCTCCTCCATGAAAACTGCAGTCTTGGTAGGGTCTAAAGGAAACTGGACCAGACTCATGATGACATGTAGGGGAGGGGATGGCAGGTCTTCACACGCTTTCCCTTATCACTGACAGAACCCAAAATGTCACACTTGATGGCCTCCTACCAGTGAAAAAAAAAAAAAAAAGCAGAAAGAATCGAGATAAAGGGAAAACACTACGCTAGCGAAAATTCTTTGGACCTTAGGAAGAGGAATTCCTGAATGGTGAAAGGATCTTAACAGCAGCTTGCCTAAAGGAAAAATCTTATCTTTCTCTCCTTTCTTTTTTTTTTTTTTCTTCTTTCTCTTTTTTTTTTTTCATCACTGCACGCACAAAACAGACTGTCAATGAGACAGAGACATGACAAGGGGAAGCTACTGGGCTGGTGCAGTATACTCATTGTCCGTCTTACATTTAGACTGACATCATCGCTGCGACCATTCCCAAAGGATAGAATGTTCTGTATCCTATTATTGGGCAGATTGTGAACCAGGTGGATAGATTGTTACTCAGCAGTAAAGTAGCACAGCTTCTCACTCAAAAATTAAATTGACGGCATCACCAACAGAATCAGCTCATGCACTGACCAACAAAAACTCGGTAGAACAGAAGAAGTACCCTTCTTGAGGAATGCTCATGAGAAGATGGAATGAAACTGACAAGCCTGGGTGCACAAAAAGGTAAAAACAGTGCAGACGGGTTTAGAACATTCGACATGCACTGCCAACTGCATTGCTTCAGTGTCAGGGAGTTGTTCTGACCACCAGTCAACCAATAACGAAGAATTGTTCACACTTTTGGATGAGAGATGAACATGAACATTTTCATCAAAAACGGAATCCTCAAAAAAGAAAAAAAAAAAAAGGATTTAAGCAAACCCCCTGTAAAGGGGAAGGAGAAAGGTCAAAATGCGAAGAAGGGAATGTCCTGAATCGCCCACCAAGCATGTCAACAACGATTTTACAAAGGGAAAACTCCAACATTTTTGACATATGAACATCATCATCGTTATCCGTCGATCAAGGTAAAAAGTTCTTCCTGATCATCCGTAATACATTCTCATGCACAATCACAGAATATACTCTCCTTCAGACAGTCAGAGGATGTCCCAGTCCTCCCAGCCTGGATTTACTGCAGCTTGCCCTTTTGCTTCAAAGACTATTTGGATAGGTTCCCCTCTGGAAGCCATCCAAATCTGAGCAAAGTTGCTTGCTCCAGTGGCCCGCTAAGGTTACAATTCCCCAGCTGCTCCTCTTCCATTAAAAAAAAAAAACTGTGGGGTCAAAAGCATGAAACAGACAGTGTGGGAGATGCTGGCTCTTCTCCACTGGCCTCTACACCGCGACTGAATGGGTGTTGCTGGGAAAGGTGGCCAACTTTCTAGCCAAAACTGGCGGACCCATCATTGAAATTGATGCAGATGTTGAATTCATGAACCATACTACTATGTTACACCCCCAACCAACCCTTGTACGAGCTCAACAGTGACAATAGGAAGCATCTAGTACAGGAGATGCAAGTCTCATGTGAATTGTCAAGCTAGCACCACTTGCGAAAAGAGAAACAAATATGAGAGGCCATCGAAGTAGATGGTTTGGGGCCCGACCTAGTAGAAGTCAAGGGACATGATGAGGTAGATAACCGATGCAAAGAAGAAGTGATGGACTGTAATTTATGGGAATCATCACCTGAAATTCCCTCCTGCAAAACCAGGGAATGACGGTTTCTCTTTCTAGGGGAAAAGCAAACTGAAGTTTCTGGGAATCCATAATGAAATGAAATCCAAAGTATTGTGAAGCAAAAAGAGGTGTGCTCCTTTACTAAGGAAGAGGAGAAAACGGAGCTAGTTCTAATATGGTGCAATCTTAAGAACTCACTATGGGGAACACTCTGGCTGGCCTATCTGGGAACTGTGGCGAAGTTAGTATCCAGCAGTCCCTATTTTGTTTCTGAGGAGATTCTGACAAAATAGTATTGTTCCACGCCAAGTGGGGATAAGGCATTTGTTTGGACAGGAAAGTATGAGAAAAAAACCTTTCCTTTTCATATGATGATGTTATTGTGAACACAGCACATCAGCCTCACCTCTATTGACATGTGATAGAGTGCAATACATCCCCCAGCCATCCTCCCCTCATCTCATCACTTGAACTCGTCCATCAAGGTGGACCACATTTATTATGTATACGGCAAAATTAAAAGAAAAAACTGACTGGACTGTCCACTGTCATCATGCAAAAACTACTCATCATGCATAAGATGAAATACAAAATGGACAGGACAACCCACTGTTATCATGCTAAAATAGCAGATTTCCTATATTTCATAGATGTATAAGTGTAATTCTCATATAGCCATCACATCTCTGTTCATATTCAGTCCATTCTTTCTTTTGACGGAATCAGTTAATTCACAGTTACAAACATCATAGATTAAAACAGACAAAGGCCCATAACTTCCTCAGCTGGTCACATCAACAACACACACAACTTCATGTCTATGTACATTCCTGAGTCTCTGATGGCAAGGAGTATCATATAACAGCTCTAGCTTGCATGACTTAACACGAGGCCAAAAAAATCCACCATCATGTCCAAAGTCATATGAATGCCAACAAGGGAGATCACTGACCTGGTCTTTGGGGGCCAGACTAAGGGACCAGATGGAGTCGTCATGAGCGCTGATGGAAGACACCAGACTGCCCGAGCTGATGTCAAACACCTGCAGTTTGCCGCTCTGTTCAGACACAAACAACACTTGCAGTTTGCTGCTCTGTTCAGACACAAACAACACCTGCAGTTTGCCGCTCTGTTCAGACACAAACAACAAAACAGTTTGCTGCTCTGTTCAGACACAAACAACACCTGCAGTTTGCCGCTCTGTTCAGACACAAAACAACAAAACAGTTTGCCGCTCTGTTCAGACACAAACAACACTTGCAGTTTGCTGTTCTGTTCAGACACAAACAACACCTGCAGTTCGCCGCTCTGTTCAGACACAAACAACACTTGCAGTTTGCCGCTCTGTTCAGAGACACAAACAATACCTGCAGTTTGCTGCTCTGTTCAGATACAAACAACACCTGCAGTTTGCTGCTCTGTTCAGATACAAACAATACCTGCAGTTTGCTGCTCTGTTCAGATACAAACAACAAAATAGTTTGCCGCTCTGTTCAGACACAAACAACACCTGCAGTTTGCCGCTCTGTTCAGAGACACAAACAATACCTGCAGTTTGCTGCTCTGTTCAGACAAAACAACACCTGCAGTTTGCTGCTCTGTTCAGATACAAACAATACCTGCAGTTTGCTGCTCTGTTCAGATACAAACAACAAAATAGTTTGCTGCTCTGTTCAGACACAAACAACACCTGCAGTTTGCCGCTCTGTTCAGACACAAACAAAACCTGCAGTTTGCTGCTCTGTTCAAACACAAACAACACCTGCAGTTTGCTGCTCTGTTCAGAGACACAAACAATACCTGCAGTTTGCCGCTCTGTTCAGACACAAACAACAAAACAGTTTGCTGCTCTGTTCAGGCACAAACAACAAAACAGTTTGCCGCTCTGTTCAGACACAAACAACACCTGCAGTTTGCTGCTCTGTTCAGACACAAACACACCTGCAGTTTGCCACTCTGTTCAGACACAAACAACACCTGCAGTTTGCCGCTCTGTTCAGACACAAATAACACCTGCAGTTTGCTTCTCTGTTCAGACACAACAACACCTGCAGTTTGCCTCTCTGTTCAGACACAAACAACACCTGCAGTTTGCTTCTTTGTTCAGACACAACACCACCTGCAGTTTGCCGCTCTGTTCAGACACAACACCACCTGCAGTTTGCCGCTCTGTTCAGACACAAACAACACCTGCAATTTGCCAGTCTGTCATAACAAAAACAAAATCTGGTGTATTGTTCATGTTATCCATAGACAGACAAGGAGAGAATTCTTTGGTACCAACAATGGTGTATTGTTCAAATTGTCACTGTGCCCATGTTGGTGTACTATTCACATTATCAGTGTGCCAATGATGGTGTGTTGTTTACATCAATGTGCCAATGAAGGTATATCATTCACCTTACCAGCATGTTTAAGATGTATCATTCACCTCATCAGTGTGCCAATATTGGTACATCATTTACCTTACCCATGTGCCAGTGATGGTGTATTATTCTCCTTCTCAATGTGCCAATAATGGTGAATCATTCACCTCATCAGTGTGCCTATATTGGTGTATCATTCACCTTATCAATGTGCCAATGATACTGTTTTGTTTTTATATATCAGTGTACTAATGATGAGATATTGTTTGTATTGTCTGTGTGCTAATAATCATGATTGTCCACCTGACGACTGTGCCAGTGATGGTATATCAACCACCTTTTCAGTGTGCCATTAATGGTGTATTGTTCACATATCAGTATGCCAATAATGGTGTATTGTTCACATATCAGTATGCCAACAATAGTGTACTGTTCACATTATCAGTGCACTAATAATAGTTTACTGTTCATGTTATCAGAGTGCCAAAAACAGAATATCAGTGTGCCAATGAAGACATGTAGTTCATATTATCAGTGTGCCAATGACGTTTCTGCTCACTTTATCAATGTATTGATAACAGTATACTGTTCACATTATCAGTGTGCCAATGATGACATTTAGTTCATATTACCAGTGTGCCAATAACAGATTATCAGTGTGCCAATAAAGACATGTAGTTCATATTATCAGTGTGCCAATGATGGTACTGCTCACTTTATCACTGTGTTGATAACAGTATACTGTTCACATTATCAGTGTGCCAACAATGACATTTAGTTCATATTACCAGTGTGCCAGTAACAGAATGTTGATCATATTATCAGTATGCCAATGATGGCTTATTTTTCATATCATCACTGTGCAAATAATGGTGTACTGTTGATTATATCTGTGGGCCAATGGCGTAATATTAATAATTCCAGTGTGCCAGTGAAGATGCGTGATCCATATTATCAGTATGTAAACGGTGGAGTATTGTTCATGTTATAAATGTGCCAAAGAAGATGCAGTATTCATGTTATCAGTGTGCCACTGTTAAAGTATTATTTATAGTATCATATGCCCGACACTGTACTGATCATAAGTGGCTAATGATCAAGTATTATCAATATCATCAATGTGCCTATGATGTTGTATTATTCACACTGTCTGTGTGCCAATGATGACATATGTTTCATATCATCAGTGTCAATGATAATGTATTGTTCACCTTACCAGTGTGCAAGTGATGGCACTCTTCATATTTTCAATGTGCCGAGGACAGTCTACTGTTCATATCAGGAGTGTGCAAAAGATGGTGCATTTTCTTATCATCTGGAGCCAACAATGGCATACTGTTCATATCATCAGTGTGTCTAGGCTGGTGTATCGTTCAAATTATCAGTTTGGCAATGATGGTGTATTGTTCATATCAATCATGTGCCAAGGATGATTTATCGTTCATGATGCTAGTGTGCCAGTGATGGTATATTATTCATATTTTACAGTGCGCCAAAAACAGTACATCGTTTACAACACCAGTATGCAGAGACAGTTGATTGTTCATACACTCCATGTGCAAAAGAAGGTGTTATTGTTCTTATTATCAGTAAAGAGATGAGGAGAGGTGCATACCTTGGTGCCAATAATGGCATATTTGTCCCCAGGTACGAAGGTGGAGCACAGGGCATATTCACACTCCATCGACCGTATGCACTGAATGGATGATCTGTCCACATACAAACACATTGCATTCAGTGGACGGTCTATCCATACACAACATGATGCATTATACAACATGGATGATCTACTCACAAAGAACATAATGCATCACTCTGCATAATGATCTATCATACACAGCATGATGCATTACACTACATAATGATCTATCCACACACACAACATGATGCATTACACTACATGATGATCTATCCATACACAACATGACATACCACACTACATAATGATCTATTCACACACAAACTAATGCATCATCACACTACTTGATGATCTCTCCACAAACAACATAATGTATCACACGACATGATGATCTCTCCACAAACACCATGATGCATTAAACTACATAATGATCTATTCACACACAACATGATGCATTACACTACATAATGATCTATCCACACACAGCTTGATGCATTACGCTACATAATGATCTATTCACACACAAACTAATGCATCACACTACTTGATGATCTCTCCACAACAATATAATGCATCCCACTACATGATGATCTCTCCACAAACAATATAATGCATCACACTACATGATGATCTCTCCACAAACAATATAATGCATCCCACTACATGATGATCTCTCCACAAACATATAATGCATGCCCCACTACATGATGATCTCTCCACAAACAATATAATGCATCACACTACATGATGATCTCTCCACAAACAATATAATGCATCCCACTACATGATGATCTCTCCACAAACAATATAATGCATCCCACTACATGATGATCTCTCCACAAACAATATAATGCATCATCACACTACATGATGATCTCTCCACAAACAATATAATGCATCACACTACATGATGATCTCTCCACAAACATATAATGCATCACACTACATGATGATCTCTCCACAAACAATATAATGCATCACACTACATGATGATCTCTCCATAATCATTATAATGCATCACACTACATGATGATCTCTCCACAAACAATATAATGCATCACACTACATGATGATCTTTCCACAAACAATATAATGCATCACACTACATGATGATCTCTCCACAACCAATGTAACGCATCACACGACACGATGATCTCTCCACAATGTAATGCATTACACTGCATGATGATCTCTCCACAATGTAATGCATTACACTGCATGATGATCTATCCACACACAACATGATGCATTACACTACATAATGATCTATTCACAAACAAACTAATGCATCAAACTACTTGATGATCTCTCCACAAACAATATAATGCATCGCATGACATGATGATCTATCACATATACAACCATGGTGCATAGCAATGAATGGTCAATCTATCCACACACAACATGATATACTATAAGATGAACCATCCACATACAACCACTATACTATGCACTGAATGAACGATCTAGCTACACAACCATAAAAAGGCTACATTAACTTGTGGCTGAGCGTCATTACATCAAATGGACTTTGAATCAGCATTTCATCAATTCCTTCTTTACAGGTAATAATGGCACTCTTTCCTCCTCACAGGTAACTGATAATAACAGCATTGAATCAGTGTTTTCATGAATTCTTTCTTTTCAGATAACAGCAGCGAACCAAGATTTCATAGATTCTTTCTTTACAAACCGAAATAGCATTGAACCAACATTTTCATTTCATTCCTTCTTTACAAATAATAATGGCAGTGAATCAACATTTCAACACCTCCTTTGTAACAGATGATAATGGCACTAAATCAGCATTTCATCAGTTCCTTCTTCACTATCTCTCCTGCATCTTACACTGCAACACAGTGACAAAACTCACTGTTTTCTGGACAACATCAATCAAATACTTGACACTGTGACCACACACACACACACACACACACACACACACACACACACACACACACACACACACACACACACACACACACACTTACCAACTCACACACGTGCATGTTCACATCCACTCAAACATAGCTGAATACAAATAAATTTGGAAAAAATTAAGGCACTGAGAGAATCCATAACTATATATTTCTTACAATACAGACACACACAGTGCATCACATCCTAAAAAAAAAAAAGGAAAAAAAAAAAAGAAAGAAAAAAGGCTGGATTTTACCTGCTCCAAAGCTTCATCTCTTCAGCACTGGCAGACAGGATGAGGTTGCTGTCGGAGCTGAAAGCCAGTGTGCGGACCTCAGTGCGGTGCCCGTAGCGACCGATGGTGGCGGTGGTGTCACACATCACGTTATGAGAGTCCACCAGGTGGACCTCTGCCGTCTGCACCGTGTTGTTGTTCAGCAGTGCTGCCACCTACACCGTCCACAACAACCACAGTGTTTTTGAAACAACTTTCACACCATCTGTCATTAGTCATTGTGTTTGGGTCTAGACACTGGACTGATCAGTGATAGAAAGGCCGAGTGAGTGGATGATGAAGAGTTGCAATTGGACATACAGTCTGAGAGAAAGGCTGAATGAGCTGATAACAAGAGTGCCATTAGATATACTGTGTAATAGAAAGGCCGAATGAGTTGATGACAAAGAGTGCCATTAGATATACTGTGTAACAGAAAGGCCGAATGAGATGATGACAAAGAGTGCCATTAGATATACTGTGTAATAGAAAGGAAGAATGAGTTGGTGACAAAGAGTGCCATTAGATATACTGTGTAATAGAAAGGAAGAATGAGTGGGTGACAAAGAGTGCCATTAAATATACTGTGCAACAGAAAGGCTGAATGAGTTGGTGACAAAGAGTGCCATTAGATATACTGTGCAACAGAAAGGCTGAATGAGTTGGTGACAAAGAGTGCCATTAGATATACTGTGTAATAAAGGCTGAATGAGTTGGTGACAAAGACTGCCATTGGACATACTGCCTGATAGAAAGGCAAAGGGAGTTGATGAAAAAGAGTTGCCACTGGACTCATGAGTCTGACAGCCTGAGTGAGCTAATAAAAAAGTGGACATCAGACATTATGTCTGACAGAAGGAAAGGCAGACTAAACTGATTGTGAACAGTCACTGTTATACAATTTATCTGACTGAGTTGATGAAGAAGTGGAAACATAGTCTGACAGAAAAGGTGATGATGAAGTTAATCAAAAAACTTATCCAATGTCCAGTTATTTCAACTCTAAAACAGTCAAGGTCTGATCAGACAAGTCATGGACACATTCATATGGTTTATCATTTCACAGAGATCATTTTGACTGTCAACAATAGACTCAGCCCATCTCTTTGACATATGCACAGACTGGAATGAAAAAAAAAAATACTGATATGTCATAAAAGAAAGGATTAAAAAAATCAAAGAAAGAAAGAAAGGTTTTCAGTGATGCCAGGCATGACGTAATTGTCTTACACATCTAATACCATCCTGTAAACAATCCGACTATCAGTGCATCTAAATCAATGATAGATAAGAAAGAGAGAGAGAAAGAGACTCTGTGTGTGTGTGTGTGTGTGTGTGTGTGTGTGTGTGTGTGTGTGTGTGTGTGTGTGTGTGTGTGTGTGTGTGTGCGCGCGTGCGCGCGTGCATGCGAGTGTCTGCGTGTGTGTGTGTGTGCGTGCGCATGAGTGTGAGCGTGCGTGCATGTGTGTGCATTTGCGCATGTGTGTGTGTTTGTACATGCATGGCCATGTGCTCTATTCTGCCCACTAACGATCCACATCACCCATACACTGAGTCGTCCATCAGGGGTGGTGACCACGTCCAGCCCTCTCAGTTTGCTGTCCACTTTGAAGCTGTTCACTCGGCGCACTTCATCTTCCACTGTCAGCACCACCTCTTCCTCCTCCTCCTCCTCCCCTTGTTCTGCCCTGAACATAATAAAACAGATATCTTTAAGGCAACCTGAACACGTTCTCTGCTCTGAGCACACAATGACATACACATATTCAGGGCAACCTGAACACGTTCTCTGCCCCTCAACACAGTGACATACACATCTTAAGGGCAGCCTGAGCATATTCCCTGCCCTCAACACAGAGACATACACACCTTTAAGGCAGCCTGAACATATTCTCTGCCCTAAACACTGTGACATACACATCTTTAGGGCAGCCTGAACATATTTTCTGCCCAAAACACAGTGACTTGCACATCTTTAGGGCAGCCTGAATATATTCTCTACCTACAAAACAGTGACACACGCACCTTCAGGGCAGCCTGAACATATTTTTCTCTGCCCCCAGCACAGTGACATACACATCTTTAGGGCAGCCTGAAATATTCTCTGCCCTAAACACAGTGACATACACATCTTTAGGGCAGCCTGAACATATTCTCTGCCCTAAACACAGTGACATACACATCTTTAGGGCAGCCTGAACATATTTTCTGCCCAAAACACAGTGACTTACACATCTTTAGGGCAGCCTAAATATATTCTCTACCCACAGAACAGTGACACACGCACTTTCAGGGGCAGCCTGTACATATTCCCTGTCCTCAACTCAGTGACACATGCATCTTGAGGGCAGTCTGAACATATTCCCTGCCCTCAACACTAAAATATACACATCTTCAGGGCAGCTCTATAATCATATTCTCGCGGTGACATATACATCTTTCTCTGCCCTTAACACAGCCTGAAATATATTCTTGTATAGAATCTGTGGTACCACTATGTTTCTCATTTTCACTCTAAGTTTACAGCAGTTACAGCCATTCATACTTGTGATCTCTGAGAGATTACATGTGACTATGCGGATGAAACTCTTTCTGGACTGTCCTCTTTTTTTGCGGCCTTGTACTTTTCCAATTATTTGAATTTAAAAAAAAAAAAAAAAAAAAACACAACAACAGAACCTGTGGTGACAAATCTCAACAGCATGCATGTTAGACTTTCTCTCCCCAGCTGACAACCAGGGCTAAACATGTCTGCAAAGTATCCTCTACATAAAACTGTCACTGCTTGCTTTGGTTCGATCACACACCACGTGACAGTCATTGTTTTAGTTCAATCATACACTGTGCATAATTCTTTGGTCCAATCACACACTTATATACTGTCATTTCTTAAGTTCAATCACATATTGTTATATAGTTGTTGCTTTGATTCAATCAAACTATATACAGTCACTACTCTGGTTCAATCACACTGTATACAATCATTGCACTGGTTCATTCATACACTGTATACAGTCATTGCTTTGGTTCAACCATACATCAGTTTTTGCTTTGGTTCAGTCATATATTGTATACAGTTATTGCTTTGGATCAATCACGCACTGTATTCAGTCACTGCATTCAGTCACTGCACTGGTTCAATCATACACTGTATACAGTTATTGCTTTGGATCAATCATGCACTGTATTCAGTCACTGCATTCAGTCACTGCACTGGTTCAATCATACACTGTATACAGTTATTGCTTTGGATCAATCACGCACTGTATTCAGTCACTGCATTCTGTCACTGCACTGGTTCAATCATACACTGTATACAGTTATTGCTTTGGATCAATCACGCACTGTATTCAGTCACTGCATTCAGTCACTGCACTGGTTCAATCATACACTGTATACAATTATTGCTTTGGATCAATCACGCACTGTACTCAGTCACTGCATTCAGTCACTGCACTGGTTCAATCATACACTGTATACAGTTATTGCTTTGGATCAATCACGCACTGTACTCAGTCACTGCATTCAGTCACTGCACTGGTTCAATCATACACTGTATACAGTTATTGCTTTGGATCAATCACGCACTGTATTCAGTCACTGCATTCTGTCACTGCACTGGTTCAATCATACACAGTATACAGTTATTGCTTTGGATCAATCACACACTGTATTCAGCCACTGGATTCTGTCACTGCACTGGTTCAATCATACACTATACAATCAATGCTACTGTTCAATCATATACTGGAAACAGTGAACACTGGTTCAATACACTGCATATAACCATTGTTTCTGTTCGATTATACACTCTACACAATTAATTCTTTCATTCAGTCATGCACTGTACACAGTCATTACTTCGATTCAGTCACACTGTGTATCGTCATTGCCTGGATTTAAATATATACTGAAGTTCTTCAATATCTTACTTACCCACACACACACACCCCCCCCTCCATCTACAAAGAACCAAACAAATTCAATTTCTTTCTCTTTTTCACATCTCCTAGTGTCAACAAATACTACAAATGAGTTAAGGGTCAATGAGAAATGTTACTTCAAAACTGAGACATGGAGTTGACAGCAAGTGAGAAAGGTTACAAGTGTGAACCAAGAATAAAGAATGGTGGCAGAGGGTTCAGGGGATGCTTTAGGCCCCCTGGCCGGGTCAAACAAAGCCCCCTGAAGCCAGACGGTTTGTTCATGTTTGACAACGTATAATCTAGGCATTTTTGGAGCAGCTCTTCGTTTCTGCTCAGCAATCCATCCATGAAAGCACCACTGACACAAACTACAATTTGCCAGCCAGAGAACAAAAGGAATAGGAGTTCACTTCACACAAGCTGCCCAGCGATTGAAAAGTTAGGTTTGGTAACAACATTTTGTGCTTAATGATAATAAAACATGAGAAAAAGTACATCTAGACACAAGAAAATAGTTTGTGTTAGCCAGAATTTGTGCTTAAATCCAGCTTGTAGCAGATTTTTTGAGAGGAAAAAAAAATTCTGCAAGTTGTCATGAAGGTGGCAGAAATGGCCACACACTTGAACTGAACACAAATATTAACAAGTGCATTTATAATTAGGTTTTTTTTCATTTTCTTAATAAAAGGGCTCACTATCATATGACATTCATCCACACCTGTTTACTCTAAAGCTGCTCTTCGTGTATTTCTCAATTAAAATGAGAATATTTCCTAAAAATGTGTGTACACAGCTCCAAATTTTTTCATTTTTGTAAAAGCAGGAGGTCCCTGCTATTGTTCCAATGTCATCCAGACGTAAGTTCACGCACATGATGTTGCACGAGTTGTCACTCTTCGATTGTCCAACTCAAACACAATGGTCATACACCCCAAGTGCAACTACAGCTCAAGAACTTCGTCTAAAAATCTTTTTTCAACATATCATTTCCGGCTCGTCATATTCATCGTATTTTTGCCAAACAAGTGTTCAAAATACGACAAAATCGTATGGGTAAAGATCTGCTCATACCATCATCAGCAGGCCTACAAGTAAATTAAGTGCAGTTTCAATTTTCATACCCTTCCGAAAATCCTCAGCACAGACCCTGAGAGAGAGACAAAGTGTTCATATTTAGCTTCTTTTTTTTCCACGGGGGGGATGAGGTGGGGGGTGGAGGGTGGGGGCTTTTTCTCATTCCTGGCACTCCAGATGTGCCACACTAGATGCCAAATAAACATGCAATTTGGCATTTCGACACTCGTCACGCTGAGCAACTGATCAATCGCCAAAAGCATGACTGACTTGCCACTCAGCACCACCTTTATCAGGGCCTCTAATTTCCACCCATTCCCACTTGCAACACAATGGTGGCTACTGTGAATCTCCCTTCAGTTCAGTGAACTGTACTCACATCATGATTGTTGACCGACTGAAACAGCCAAACTTACAGGCCTGAATAGCGTTTGCACACTGGACCGACTGAAACAGCCAAACTTACAGGCCTAAATAGCGTTTGCACACTGACTCTTAGTTTAAAATGATGTCAGAAGAGGTTCATTTTGACAAAAACCTAAAATCGTTACATGGATGGAAAATTCACAACTTCAGAGAAAATGTTCTTTTTTTAATTCAGCCTTGACACATAGTAATTTTCAGATCTTCGGATAAACAAATTCTTCAGATAAACGAATTTCAGTTTCCATTTATTCTGTATTTGTGGTTTCACTCACAAGATTACTACAGACTGTGAAAAGAGTTTATAGCTAGTGAGACTGATTACTCACAGACAGACAGTATGACATGCATGCACACAGGCAACAACTATGACACATTTCTTTCCCTTTAGCCTCTCTTTGCTTGTCTCTGAAGCAGCATACTACTTTTCTCTGCCTGTGCTAAACCTGCAAACTCAACCCTTCAGGATAACAGGAAACGACTCACTCACTGCGTTTGGCTTTTTTGCGTCGCTTCTTCAGTTTCTTCTGTAGTTCTTCTTCCGTGGCCAGAACAAACACTTCACATTTCTTTCCGGGACCCTATAAACAAAAACAAAAACAAATTACTTCAATGTAGTTTTTCTTCAAACACTTAAATGTTCTTCCCTAGATCCTAACACGAATGCACAAACACTTCCCGTTTTTCTGAAGGTAGCACACAAACATTTCCTTTTTTTTTTCTGAAAGCAGAACACGAACACTTCCTATTTTTCTGAAAGTAGCACAAAAACATTTTCTATTGTTGTCTGAAAGTAGAGCACAAACACTTGCTATTTTTCTGAAAGTAGCACACACACATTTGCATTCATTTTCTGAAAGTAGAACACACACAGTTCCTGTCTTTCTGAAAGTAGCACACAAATACTTCCCATTTTTCTGAAAGTAAACACACAAACACATCTCACTGTACTGAAAGTAGTACACAAAACCCTAAACCTCTTTCCATGGTCACTAAAAATAGCAAATATACAGCGCCTTGCCCTGACCTGCACCTCTTGTCCCTACGAACAGCCCACAATACTCCACACTTTAGTGATGATGCCCACAACCACACATACCACACCACTTTGTCATGATCTCCATAAACAGCCCACAAATACTCCACACTTTAGTGATGATGATGCCCACAACCACAAATACACCCCACTTTGTCATGATCTCCATAAACAAAACAAAATTACTCCACAGTTTTCTCATGATCCCTAAGCATAACACATAATTACTCCACACATCTTCATGGTCACTCAGGAAGACTACTCCTTTTTTTTGTTTGTTTCATCATTGTTAAAAATACTGCACAAATACTCCAACTTTAATCCATCTGATAGTAAATCAAACTCTTGTTTCATTTTCATGCCTAGTTACCAAAATTTGAAAAACAACTTAGATACCAAATCATTTGTGAACCTACGAGACACCACTTTTCTTTCCTTTTCATTGCAGAGATTTACAAAGGATTTTGTAGTGTGTTAACTGGTGAACAACCCACACTGACAGTATACAGGTACACAGTTTTGTTCACCACTCAGACTGCTGTTGATTATGAACATGAAACACTTCATAGAAATAAAAGAGAAACTTTCACAGAGAAATTCACTATCCCATGCTCCTGTGCGGGATTCACAGTGCTACAGTACTCCTGTGTAGGATTAACAGTGCTACAGTACTCCTGTGTAGGATTAACAGTGCAACAGTACTCCTGTGAGGGTAAAACAGTGCTACAGTACTCCTTTGTAGGATTAACAGTGCTACAGTACTCCTGTGTAGGATTAACAGTGCAACAGTACTCCTATGTGGGTAAAACAGTGCTACAGTACTCCTTCGTAGGATTCACAGTGCTACAGTACTCCTGTGTAGGATTAACAGTGCACCAATACTCCTGTGTGGGTCAAACAGTGCTACAGTACTCCTTTGTAGGATTCACAGTGCTACACATTACTCGTGTGTGTCACAGTGTGGGTAAAACAGTGCTATAGTACTCCTTTGTTGGATTAACAATGCTACAGTACTCCTGTGTGTGTAAAACAGTGCTACAGTACTCCTTTGTAGGATTAACAGTGCTACAGCACTCCTGTGTGTGTAAAACAGTGCTACAGTACTCCTTTGTAGGATTCACAGTGCTACAGTACTCCTGTGTGAGTAAAACAGTGCTACAGTACTCCTTTGTAGGATTAACAGTGCTACAGCACTCCTGTGTGGGATTAACAGTGCTACACTACTCCTGTGTGGGATTAACAGTGCTACAGTACTCCTGTGTGGGATTAACAGTGCTACAGTACTCCTGTGTGGGATTAACAGTGCTACAGTACTACTTGTGGGATAACCAGTCATGAAGAACTGTGCAAGATCACTATTGGGGGGTTGCCATTTCTGCAAAACTCTTGCACAGGGTTACCATTGCTGCAGAACTTCTGTGTGGGATTACTAGAGCTATAGAACTCCTGTGTGGGATTACCAGTGCTATAGTACTCCTGTGTGGGATTAGCAATGCTACAGTTCTCCTGTGTGGGATTAACACTGCTATAGAACATCTGTGCGAGATCTTCAGTGCTACAATACACCTGTGTGGGGGTAACAGTGCTTCAGAACACCTGTGTGGGATTATCAGTGCTACAGTAGTCCTGTGTGGGATTAGTAATGCTACAGTACTCCTGTGTAGGATTAACAGTGCTACAGTACTCCTGTGTGGGATTGACTGTGCTACAGTACTACTCCTGTGTGGAATTACCAGTGCTACAGTACTCCCATGTGGGATTAACCGTGCTACAGTACTCCTGTGTGGGTTTACCAGTGCTGCACTACTCCTGTGTGGGTTTACCAGTGCTGCACTACTCCTGTGTGGGTTTATCAGTGCTGCACTACTCCTGTGTGGGTTTACCAGTGCTGCTTTACTCCTGTATGGGTTTACCAGTGCTGCATTACTCCTGTATGGGTTTACCAGTGCTGCTTTACTCCTGTATGGGTTTACCAGTGCTGCTTTGGGTTTACCAGTGCTGCATTACTCCTGTATGGGTTTACCAGTGCTGCATTACTCCTGTATGGGTTTACCAGTGCTGCTTTACTCCTGTATGGGTTTACCAGTGCTGCATACTCCTGTATGGGTTTACCAGTGCTGCATTACTCCTGTATGGTTTACCAGTGCTGCATTACTCCTGTATGGGTTTACCAGTGCTGCATTACTCCTGTATGGGTTACCAGTGCTGCACTACTCCTGTGGTTTTACCAGTGCTGCACTACCAGTATGGGTTTACCAGCTGCTGCACTACTCTCTGTATGGGTTTACCAGTGCTGCATTACTCCTGTGTATGGGTTTACCAGTGCTGCATTACTCCTGTATGGGTTTACCAGTGCTGCATTACTCCTGTATGGGTTTACCAGTGCTGTGCTGCACTACTCCTGTATGGGTTTACCAGTGCTGCACTACTCTGTGTGGGTTTACCAGTGCTGAACTATTCTGTGTGGGTTTATCAGTGCTGCAGAAGTGTGTGGGCTCAACAATGTTGCAGAACTCTTATGTGGGATTACCAGTGATGCAAAACTCCAGTGGTGGATTACCAGTGTTACAGAACTTATATGTGGAATTACCAGTGCCACAGTATGCATGTGTCTGATTATTAGTGCTGCAGTACTCATGTGTGGGATTACCAGGGCTTTAAATCACATCCTTTGTAGGGTTTCCAGTGCTGCAGTATGTGTGGGGTTAAAAGTGTGCTGCAGAACTCATGCATAGGATTATCAGTGCTGTAGTGCTTATGCATGGAGTTACCAGGGCAGCAGTAACCATGCATGGGATTACCAGTGCTACTGTACTTCTGTGTCAGGTTACCAGAGCAGATGCACCACTGTTTGGATTACCAGTGATACAGTCCTAATACATGGGATTACCAGAACTGCAATATGAACATATGAGATCACCAGTGCTGTAGTACTCATGTTTGGGATTGCATGTGCTGTAGTACTCCTGTGAGATTACCAGTGGGGCTGCAGTACTTATATGTGAGGTTACCAGAGACATAGTACTCATGAGTGGGTTGTCAGTGCTGCAGTACTCATGTATGAGATTTCCAGTGCTGCAGTATTTATGCATGGAACTCCCAGTGTGACCAATTCTCATGCATGGGATTACCAGTGCTACAGTATTCATGAATGGTGTAAACAGTGCTGCAGTTTTCAAATGTGGGGTCATTAATGCTGCAGTACTTATGCGCAGTGCTTTTGTACTCATTTTGTAAGGACACCAGAGCTGCAATATTCATGAGTGTGGTTACCAGAGCTGCAGTATCCATGGGGGGGTTATCAGTGCTTCAGTACCCATGGGTGTAGTTCTCAGTGCTGCAGTACTCATGTGTAAGGTTACCACTATGGCAGTACTCACATGACACAGGAGGAAGCGCTGTGACGGGTCACTGACCAGCTGACTGACCTTCTCCCGCCCTTCACGCATCACTGAACCACGGCTCTCACATCGCAAAGGTTGCTGTAAACCAGACAAACACTACTGACATCACTACTGTAAACCAGACAGACACTACTGACATCACTACTGTAAACCAAACAGAAACTACTGACATCACTACAGTACTGTAAACCAGACAGACACTACTGACATCACTACTGTAAACCAGACAGACAGTACTGACATCACCACTGTAAACCAGACAGACACTACTGACATCACGACTGTAAACCAGACAGATACTACTGACATCACTACTGTAAACCAGACAGACACTCTGACATCACTACTGTAAATCAGACAGACAACACTGACATCACTACTGTAAATCAGACAGACAGCACTGACATCACTACTATAAATCAGACAGAAACTACTGACATCACTATTGTAAATCAGACAGAAACTACTGACATCATTATTGTAAATCAGACAGACAGTACTAGCATCACCATATAAAATAGACAGAGAGTGACATTCTTTCTGCACACCAGACTGTAGTTCTGTGGTTATAGTTCATACAAACACTGGCACCACTACGATAAATCAGACAGGTACTGATGTCATTGCAGTAAATCAGACAGATACTGACATCACTGCTGTGAATCACTGGTTCTAGGATCACCGCTGTAAGCAGACAAACCATGACATTATCTGTTCTAAATCAGAGTCCAACATCACTGCTGTAATCAGACAAACCATGACATCATCTGTTCTAAATCAGAGTCCAACAACACTGCTGTAAGCAGACAAACCATGACATCATCTGTTCTGAATCAGAGTCCAACATCACTGCTGTAATCAGACAAACCATGACATCATCTGTTCTGAATCAGAGTCCAACATCACTGCTGTAATCAGACAAACCATGACATCATCTGTTCTAAATCAGACTCCAACATCACTGCTGCTGTGATTCAGACACTGACATCACAGCTGACAGTAAATCAGACAGACACTGATATCACTACTGTAAATCAGATACTGACACTACAACGGTAAGTCAGTTGCTAACGTAACTGCTGTAAATCAGACTGAGACTGACGTCCAACAATATCTGACGCAAACAGTGACTGTCAAAGTGTAATGACTATTATCAGAATCACGAATGCCTGTGAGATCAAAAACATCTGCCTGGATATGTTTCTGGGGACTAATGGCACAGCACCATATTCATACCGCATTAACTGATAAACCAGCATCCATACCAAAAAAATACAAACACTGACTTTACACGCACTCAGACACAGGCATACAGGGATTTCTTGACCTCTGTCACACCCATATCATGGCCCTGTTTCAAAATGACTTCAGCAAGATATCTTCCTCCAGCAGACCAACAACATATGTGCCCACAAATAAACATGAAAATTCTGCATGTTGTATGGTTTGAATACAGTGTTCTATTGACTTCTGTTACAGCAGTATATATATACTCTGTTACAACGTGACTACAGCAAGATACTTTCCGTAGGCAGACTAAAAGATGGAGCTATTACAGGGTCTATGATCAAGAAATGGTGCAAAATTTGCCCACACTTTTTACTAACTCTTAAAGACTTCAATGGACTACATTTCCATATACAATGTATTCAGAAGACTATTTATAAGTCACACTAAAAACCTGCATATACTCCTGTGTATAACATTACCTTTATATCAGAATGCCGGCTGTCCACTTTGATCAATTAAACCTGAATACACTCATGATGATGCTACTATTGTGTCGCCAAATAACTACAAAATAAACTTTTAGCTGTTAGTCTTAAAATCCATGCTAAAACCTGAAATTTCTTTTCTCTTTTTTTTTTTTACTTCGATTTTGTTAGGATCTCAAATCTATAACCTTGATGAAGCCAAGCTAGTATTTATAGACCTCAAAGACCTTAAATGGGTACCTCAGTTTATCAAAATTTCTAAACGTCTAAGGACAGCATTGCAAAAGAGTCTAATGTTCCGCCTGTTGAAATGCACACTTGACTATGGCAACACATGGCTTAACAGTTCAAGTAACTGGTGACTTACAAATCGTTGTTCCTCTTCGTCGTCCTCCTCCTCTTCCACGTTGTCTGTCTGACGTGCTCGCTTGGCTGGGACCTGGGAATCCTGGTCCTTTTCATTGACCTGTCAACCCCACCATGAAACAGCTTTTGGTTGCTTAACACAGGAGTCTTGCTATGCTGTCTTCAAATATATGTCAACCCAAATAATAAAACCATTGGTTCTCTGACACTGGAGTCTGCTATGTTGTCTGCATTCATGTCAACTCCATCAAGAAACAGCTGTTAAATCTGATGCATGAGTCACATCATGTTGTCTTCATACATGTCATCCCTGCCACGAAACAGCTCTTAATTTTCTGACACAAGAGTCATGCTATGTTGTCTTCATACATGTCAACCCCCCTGAAACAGTCCAAAATTCTTTGACACAAGAGTCATGCTATTGTCTTCATACATGTCAACCCCCATGAAACAGTCCAAAGTTTTTTGACACATGAGTCATGCTATGTTGTTATCATACTAGTCAACCCTATCATAAAACAGCCCTTGATTTTCCAGTGCCTATGACAGCCACACTAAAAATGTTGTCTTCATGATCATATGTCAACCACAACAATGATACAGCCCTGTGACTTCTAATGTCTCAGCCATGCTATGTTGTCTTTCAGTTTCATTGTTTCTGCTTGTAGCCCAGCCAATCAGCATATCCATACTGTTATAAAAACAGCTAAACAGAAGTCTTATGTTGTCTATGTCTAACATTAATGGCCATTCTTACCACAGTGGCTGAACTAGTGACGTCTTGGATTAGGGTTACTGGGTAAGCAGCCCATATCTGGCTGCCACAATCTGTGTGTGCAAAGCGAAACTAAAACCAGTCTTGCATGATTCATCATGCATGCCACGGTGTTTGGTGATGAAAGCCTGCGCTGATGCTGACCAGTGCTCTCTACCTTCCCTTTCTTGCCCCCCCCCCCCCCCCCCCATCCACCCCAGTAATCTCTCCCTCCCCTCTCCTTAAGGTCACAAGCAAGCATTATGTCCAAGCATGCCGCCTCTACAGAGATATACACCCCCAAAATGGCCGACAGTCAAGTGGTTAGCCAATTTCTGAACCCACAGGGTATAGCTACCTACAACCATAATTATGCTGGCACTCAACCAGGCAAGGAGAGAAGCTTGTGCCTCTGTTGCATGAGCTCCCCCCCACCCCCCCCCCCATCCTCCCCCGTACCACTTCAGTGATGTGGAAATCATTGATGTGATTCTGTGGCAGCATCACCACTGGATGGCCGGCACTGAAGCCTGCACCAGCTCTGCATAGTTTTGTTCCGAGGTCATCCCTCCAGCCTGCTGCTCCTCATGACCTACTCTTCTACCCACAAAGAATGGGAATGGCATTCAACATATTCACAGAGGGTTTTTCTTTCATTCTTCTTTAAACAGATGTGTTTATTTATGGGCTTGGGAACTGGGCAGATGATGAATCCAAACAAAACATCTCCAGTATCCTGGTTATCTCAAGCTGAACCCAAAACCAGAGCCAAGACAATAGGGCTGTATCCACTGGGCCAAGAGGGTTTCATGGGCACCATAGCAAATAAAACATTTTCCTGTTTCAGATATCAATGCACATTAGACTGCGATGGTTTCTCTTCTTATCCATATGTCAGTAACATCGATTAGTCTGAGTCCCCTCCCAGTGTGGTGTCTCCATGCCACTGACCTCATCTCGGAAGCTGCTGATGTCCCACACTCGGAGTTCACTGTCAGCGCATCCTGTCACCAGACGATGGTCGTTGTTCAACAGCACAAAGCTGTACACCTGGTGACAACACATCGTGCAGTGTCATGACAACACGCAGAACACAACTGTGCACCTAGTGACAACACATCATGCAGTGTCGTAACACACAGTGCAAAATTGTAGGCTTAGTGAGAACACATCATGCAGTGCCGTTATAACACACAATACAAAGCTGTACACTTGATGATAATATTATGCAGTGTCATTACAGTACATAGTACAAAAACTTTACACCTGGTGAAAACACATCATGCAGTGTCTTGATGACACACAAGACAAAACAGTATACCATGTGAAAACACATCATGTAGTAGTTTTTGTAATGCAAAGTTCAAAGCTGTACACCTTGTAATAACATATCCAGCATGTCATTATAAGACACAGCATAAATACAAAGTTCAAAGCTGTACACCTTGTAATAACATATCCAGCCATGTCATTTATAAGACACAGCTGTACGCCTGTTGACAACACATCAAACCATGTCACATTAAAGCACACAGTCCAAAGCTGTACACCTGTTGGCATCACATCATGTAGTGTTAACACACACAGAACAAAGCAGTACAGCTTTTGACAACATTTTATACTGTTGATAACTGAAAAGCTTTCATCGCTATGTGTGTTTTCGCCAGGTTTACTTTTCCTAATGCTTGAAACTGCCAAGGAAATGCCAGTGTTACTGTTTACTATGGACACACCACCACACAAGGACAAAAAGAAACAGGATGGTTTAAACACACCCACCTTGTTACTAACATGCATCAAAAGTGATAACATAGTTGAAACATAATTACCAAGAAAAGTCTTTGATATTCTTCTTTTTTTTTTTTCAAATTACAACATATTGCAGTTGTACCCATACGTCCAGGATTATTTTTGTTGTTCTTATGCCTTGAGTATGCATATGTGCTGCACAAATTGGTGCTTCAAGAACCACTAGTTTTGAGTTATGGGCATGTCACTGTTTCTCCATGGGATGAATGATTACCTCCCTTATTTACCATTCATTGATTACATCTCCATGCCTCATTTAACACTTGTCAGGACAAAGCCTTTTAATGTTAAACTGTCAACCAACATTCCGCCCTGCCTTTTGTTCACTAGTGTTCTGCCCTATTCTGTGCAACAATGGTAACTCTACATTTTGTGTCCATTGGGGTTATTT
The DNA here is from genome assembly GCA_016801955.1 of Conus betulinus. Classification (NCBI taxonomy): domain Eukaryota; kingdom Metazoa; phylum Mollusca; class Gastropoda; order Neogastropoda; family Conidae; genus Conus; species Conus betulinus. The sequence continues at coordinate 1,025,541 of JADBJO010000050.1, read as the reverse complement.
GGGAAGCTTTAAGCTGCCACAGCAAAAGTGGCAGTTATCAGCCAAGCACTTTAGTACAGATCAAAAAGCTTTAAAACATTTTCAGCTCGATGCTCAGGGTCCTTATCAGTAGGAGACTGTTCATTTTACATGCCTGTGGACAATTCAGCTACCAAAGCACTGCTGGAATTGATAAAGACAGCTCAGAACACAGGCTAGACAGGTGTAATATCACTCACTTCACATTTCACTGGCAGTGTGTGAGCTGACGAAAACATGGAGTCTGCACTGACATTGCCATCAGTGGGTTCTAGATTTGGAAATCAAGTATGTAACAATGGTCGTAAAATAATAACAACACAGATGTATGCAAGGAAAGCTATCCATTGCCAGATATTCACACAAAAGTTTGTTTCCTTTAGACGTGTAGGACAAGTTTGGAGATTTTTTTTTTTTTTTTTGTATTCTAGTTTTGTAAGTTTGTAAGAGGTTTAGTGCTCTATGGGAATAATTTGGCATTTACAGAAATGTTGCTATATAATGAAAGTTATCAGTCTGAAGG
>JADBJO010000050.1:897500-1022500 GCA_016801955.1 Conus betulinus | reverse complement strand
AATGTCTCAACAAACTGAAGCTGGGAGTGTTCCAACACACTTCCATCAGCTAGCTGATCCATTTTCATCAATTACTGAATTAGACATGACCAATGACACCCAAATGCAGCGGGATTGGATCCTGTTGGCACTTGAGCCCACCACTCATCTCATCAGTATAGCCAAACGCTGACTATGAATAAACTGTTGTGTGATCACAAGCTTTACTAACAGTTTTTGCCATTGAGTTAAATCTAATGTCAGTTCACTTACGTTCAGTGGATATTTATCTTGAACAAATTGTGAGGTGAGGCCTTAATTTGTGATCACCTGTGTGGAGATAGAGGTGTGTGTGTGTGTATGTGTGTGTGTGTGTGTGTGTGTGTGTGTTTGTGTGTGTGTGTGTGTGTGTGTGTGTGTGTGTGTGTGCGTGCGTGTGTTTTGTGCGTGTGTGTGTGTGTGTGTGTGCGTTTGTGCGTGCGTGTGTGTGTGTGTGCGTGTGTGCATGCAAGCATTTTCTGTTCTAGTAGTTATGTGGGTGACAAATAAGATGGAAATGCATTGGTTTTTCAGCACAATTACGTTTTGTATAGTTTACACAACAAGGGGATTTTTTTATTGTGTTGAGCTGTTTTCAGGGCAGAGGGGGGGTCAAGCAGAAGTACAGATTTTGGTTTGACATATGTTCAAAAATACAAAAATTCATCACCAGACAAGGAGTTAAAAAGCCAGTTCCATCCAGTCTGAATTCATCATGCACTGGAATGCCACTCTGGGGATTGCACACCTCTGCCAAAGAGGAACGAATCTTGCCTCTACCCTCTTGCAAATGAAACAAACTGCAGCGTTACCGAAAAACATGACGAAAAGCAGAAAGAGCACACAAAACAAAGTGTGAAGTAACGCACTTTAATGCACGACACAAAACAAGACAAGAAATTTTTCGGCAATAAGCCTTCCTCAGCGACAAAACAATGAAAACAGTACAGACATTAACATGCACAATACTCCCCTTGTGAAGCCAAAGTCAGTTCATGAGGGATAAGACCATTCTTTAAATACCATTTGAAAGAACATTTCATATGGACTAAACAATTTACTCACCATGTACTTTTCCTTTTTCATTTAAAGAGGACACGAGAACATAGGAACATTGAGTCCCAATTTTCCGTTGAATTATGCAGGTAAAGAACACAGCAAGTGCAAGTCCTAACTTTCCATTAAACTATATTAAGAGATAAAATCATCAATTTGAAACAATAACTTTATCATGCTTATGTTCAGTGGAAAAATTGTACATAAATTATCATCAGTAAAAAAAAATTCTACATAAATCATCATCAATGATGTTAACAAAGACAAAGACGTAACTGATCAGTTCTTTCATCCAGATCTGCATTCAGATGTCATGGCCTGGTCCTTGGGCCTCATTCCATCTTTCCACCAAGTTCAGTTAAAATCAGCTGGGCAACCTTAGCAAAATACAATCTACCACAACCTTGCCTGAGGATCCTAGATCCACTCCTCTGACTCCTATCCACACCAAGATTTCATGGCTTCATTCTTGGGCCCACAATCTATCTTTTGACCAAGTTTGCTTACAATGGACTCCATAGTTTCTCCATAAACTGGCTGACAGACAAACAAAAAGAAACAAGTGGAGACACCAAGGGACATGAATGAAAACAAAGCTCCATGGTGGAGGTCAACTTTCATCATCTCTTTCACCTCCCTTACTGGTCATGTCATTTCATGTCACAATGCTGAAGATCATGTCATATCAGTGTCTGTGGGCTAAATGTCATGTCATAGAACTAAAGATCATGTTATATCACCACCACTGTGCTACATGTCATGTTACGTCAAGTGCTGACTATCATGCCATGATACTGTCAATGAGCTAAATCAATGCCATCTCACAGCAACAATGCTAAAGATATTATGTCATTGCGCTGAATGCCATGTCACAGACCAAAGATCATGTCATGTCACTGTGCTAACACCCATGTCACAGTCATGGTGAAAAAGATATGTCATGTCCCTGTCACTGTGATAAATGTCATGTCATGTCACAGTGCTGAGACCATGCCATGTTATAAACACAGTCCTCAATGTAACGTCATGATCACTGTGCTAAAGACTGTATTAATCATTTACTATTATGTACTGTCACAGTGCGAAATATGAAGCCGTGTCTCCACAGTCATTGTCTCACAGGCGTAACGCCCTCAACTGACCTGTGACCCAGCTGCCAGCCTCATGCCATCATGATCATAGGCCAGGGCAGTGACGGCACGGCGGTGACAGCAAAACACAACAGGGTCATCCAGCTGACCTGACTGCAGGTCAAACACTCTGATGTAGCCATCCCTGTAGCCCACAGCAAGATGGGAGTGGTCAGGGGAACGGGTCAACGAGGTCACTTCCTGTCGCTCCCCTAACAATTTGTGCACCTGAAACAAGGCATGGTTTGTCAGCTACACATCGTGCATTTTTTTTTCATTTCATTTGTTTCTTTCACAAACATGTTAATTCAACGAAAATACATCTGTGACCTAACTGTATACCTGCAGCACACAAAAACATAAGCTCCGTTTAATAAGGAAGGTGAAACTATTTTTTTCTCGCATTATTTACTGATATGCTTACTTCCAGGACATCAATCATAATTATCTAATTTAACTCCTTTATGTCCATGAAAATGTAAATCAAGGTCAAAAGGTCAAGACACTGATATAAGACAGACCAGTAAAGAACCATCACTCTACCAGCATGACTCACCAGCTCTTTGGTGCGGAGGTCCCACACCAGAACTCGTTCGCAGGCACCCACAGCCACCAGACGCGCTGCTCTGCCCCCAGCATTGAGAAACACCACATTGGACACCTGGGTGGCTACCAGACCAAACACGGCTGTCTGCTCCACACGCAGGTACTGCTTCGTCACCCCCATTTCACTTCACTCTGCACACACACCAGCCACAATGCCGGTTATGGACTCCTCACGATGGGATGAAATGAGGGAGTAATATGCTGTCTAGTATCTATCCTTCCAGTGTGATTAAAATGAGAAAGACAAGAGAACATTTGAAGCCACACCTGTCTCTTGGTTTTAATTCAACTGTATTTGTCTTTGGACCAACAGGATCATATTCATGATGGTGGAAATCCTGGGTAGAAATAAGATTTTATGAGGCAGAGATACATGCTCACCCATCTAGCTTCACTTAAAATTTAAATGCCTATCATGTTTAATCAACTGAATGGCATACATATAGTATTACTATTAGCACTATGCACCTATAGTGTTAGCAATGACTGATCAATGAAAATACAAATGTTGATTTCAAAATTCATACTTTCAATTATTTTCACAATGGACATGCAAACAGTGCAATAAATCTCTTACTTAACAAACAAGAGTTTGCACAATCTGTGCTTACTGCATGGGGGTGGAAGTGAGAATTTGAAGTCTTGAGATCTCTGCCTCTCACTTTTCTCTTTCAAGCATTGCTAGGATTCCTATCCAAAACTCTCTCAATGACAGTCCATTGACAACATTTTAACCCTCCCCACCCCACCCCCCACACACACACACATTGCATTTCCATTCTGACAAAAAAAAAGTCTTTTCAAATCTCACTGAATTACTACCCCTATTTCCTTTATGAAATTCCTGTCCCACCCCTTTCATTCACACCAGTGTGACCAATGCCTGTGGGACTTTTATCATGTCTGGGTATGGATGGAACTTTTAGAGAAACATCCTGTTTATCAGTGGCCTTTGAGAATTTATAATTTGACCATTGGTTAAAGTCTCAAAGGGTTGTATATTGAAGCCTGGTTTGGCAAATAAAACTGGACACAGCACACACACACACACACACACACACACACACACACACACACACACACACACACACGGCTGATTCTGTTGGTCCTAATTTGCAATCAAATAGAGATATATAGGGTATACCATAGTCTGTAACTGTGTAGTACTCTTCCAGAAAAGTATGATACTATTTTACTAAATTGAGAAGAAAGCACAGTCAGGAAATAAGTTTCTGAAAAACTGAAAATAAGATAATTGTGAAAAGAGAAATGAATACAGGAAGAAATCACTGAGCCCATGCTCAGGATCCATTTAACTATCACTTCAGGATCCATTTAACTATCAGGATACCATGAAGGTCAAAAGACATCAATCAACAGTAAGAGTGATCAGTTTTACTGTTTGACAACCTAAGCACTGTCAGTTACATAAGTGCTGGTAGCAGCCAAGAACTGTGCAGAACTCTCTCTCTCTCTCTCTCTCTCTATATATATATATATATATCATAAACACATAGATAAATAGATAGATCTAGATTGATAGATAGATCTAGTATCTATATATAGATAATTTGATGGATCAACAGATAGATCGCTTCAGATATGCTGTAAAAATTCTGTTTCAAAATCAGTTGCATGATATTTGCTTTCTTGAATGACAGTCAAGTAAACTTTAAAACTAAACGCAATGTTCTTATGATTTTGAGGCCCCCTTCAACTGAGTAAGTTTGCACTGACCCCATTGATTAAAAAAAATGATTAGGTATTGATACTCATCAAGATTCTCTGTCCGATTGCGACAAACAGGGCTTCTGGCACACAGTGGCAGACAAGTTTATTTAACTCTCCTTGTTCACTGACTACACATCAGAGTAAGACTAAGCAGTCAGCCGCAGTGCAGACTGATCACACATAGGAACCCTCGGGGCTCCCTTTTCATTTTCACACGCTTTTTCTCAAAGTCAAAATGAAGTCCCAGCAGGCTGCTGTCTCACCTAGACAAGGCATGTCCTAACAGCATGCAGGCATTGTTCTTGCTTCATGTAAAAAAGATAGATCTACTCCCTTTGTTTCTCACTAGCATGCAATTATCAGCACTTATGCAGCACACATGCAGAGCATGCCCTCGTCTAATCGAATCATGTCTGTCAGTTTGTCATTGCACATGTTCTTCATCTTCATCCATTGAACGTCCTCAGTCATCATCATGTTGACTATTCTGACGTTTTTGAATGTGGGCTGGCGCAGCATTAAATTTATTTTAAAAAAAAATTTTTTTTTTTAAACAGAGGTTTAATGTAGTAGTTTTCTTGCTCTTGACACAAACATGTCAAAAGTCTTTGCCTCGACTACTGTGTCGGGCAGGGCATTCCAGTCCTTTATAGTATGTGGATAAAAGGACCCCTGTCAATACGCAGTTTGGCACTGTGGTTGTTTAAATTGCTGTTCATGTCCTCTACGCTGATGGGTTGGAGCAGGAATCAGCTGGGATCTGTCCATGCAGACCAAGCTATATGTATGATCTTAAACAGCATGGCCAATCTGGTGATCATTCTTCGCTTCATGTTTCTTTCATAAATCTAATTACCTCTTCATTCGGAAAGGGCAAGTGGAAATTTGGGGGACAAGTAATGTTTTATCTTATTGTTCCCAGGGCAACAAAAATTATCTGAGAAATTTTTACCCTGCTAACCTCATATAATCTGGCTGGAGGCATATTTGGTAGTATTACTACGGTACATCCCTAGGTTTGTTGAAATCTTCTTCTTCTTCTTCTTTCCTTTGGTGCCCACGATCTTGAGGATGATCATTCTGGCACGTAAAGGGGGGGGGGGGGGGGGGGGGGGGGGGGGGGGGGGGGGGGTGTAGGCAGTCCATTTGCATGCTCTGATCATTGTGATCACAATGATTGTGTAAGTTACAATGTGTGTGTGTGTGTGTGTGTGTGTGAGAGAGAGAGAGAGAGAGAGAGAGAGAGAGAGAGAGAGAGAGAGAGAGAGAGAGAGACTCTGTGTGTGTGCGAGTGTGTGGCATCACTTATCGGATATCAATCTACAATGTTACTTTTGTCAGTCTAAAGTTACTAGTTTTAAACATTGGAAATGGAAGGAAAACCTGAATAAATATACAAATGCAATTGAATCCGTCTGTTACCTAGCAAGATTAAAAACACTGGTCATCAGATGGAATAAATTACCACTCACTCGTCAAAACAAAAAAACCGTAGAGTAAATTTCTCACACCTCCGTTCAACACGTTATTCCACCATGCTTTTCCATGTGCTCCGGTGAAAACTTTAAGCATGCGCAATGCTCAATTATGCAGACGACATTTTCCATAGTCGAAAGATCAACGCAAAACGAAAACCAAATGTAGACATTATTAAATGATACCAGCCCCCCACCCCCCGAAAAAATGCTCGTGCTCTTCCAAGAATGAATAGTAGAAGCTTTTGTGCAAATGAAATTCCAAACACAAACTAAGTACAACACTATTTAATTGAGTACATTGATTTACATGCACCAAGGGAGACTACTGTGCCAGACTGTCAGGCTTTCGTAGTTGACACCAATCGGCGTTGGAGGCAAAAAAAAAAAAAAAAAAAATTGTGTGGTGACGTGTGCTATGCCTACGTAAACTTCTCCAAAGCAAACGAGCCTCGTCAGCATTTCGATTGATATCGCCCAGAGTGAGCCTATTTGCACATTGCACAACTGTGTGTGGTGCCCTTTCACTGGTATTGACAAATGATGCTTGGTACATAGACTAGATACTAACTAGTAGAAATATAGAATACTTGTTATATTTACCGTCAAGTTAATTGTTCAAATCATATTCAGCTGACTAAAGAGAACAAAATCAATATCATTTGACATACTTGTGGAATCAGTGCTTGGAAATGGATATTTCCATGTTGACACACCATCCCAGCACCAGTACCCTCCTCACCCACCTCCCTGCTTCACACTTGTTTTGTTGAGTCATACCAACAAGCAGAAATTGCGGAAGACTGATCTTATAAGCTTTTGAACTGTTAGTAATGCATGTGCCCATGGTACTTGCAGAGCAGTCTGAACATCCATGATTGTATTTCATAAACATTTAGTAACTGACCCAATATAATCTTTGAAAAGGAGGAGTCAGGACTGAGAACTTTTTAAGGAAATCTGTATTTCTGCAGCATTGACTGACATTAGTTTTGACTGAGTTTACCAGTAAGTCAGGGAAAAATCCCCATTTTCTAAGGTGTATGATTTCATAATAAGCAACAAATTGCCATCACAATGGTACTAAAAAAAAAAAACAGGGACAAGTCTATGTACGCATGTTCAGTGAATAGAACCCAGATATATTCCAGACAGGCTTCCATGTAGTTAGGAAAAAAAATTACTTTCAGCATTTGGCTGAAGGGGGGAGTGGAGGTGGAGCCCATGAAATCTGGCCTCCGTGTAGAAACCCCAGGCTCCCTTACCTCCATCAGCACTTGATCCACCCTTTGTCAGAGTTCTTTCACCTTGTGATTGATAAGGCGCATATCACTGAGAGGGAAACATTGGGCCATCAATTGATGATGCTGACACTGCCCTCTGTATAACAAAGTCTTCAGGTCTGATCACATGAAATGCTAGTTGGTGAAAGAAATGCAGCAAAAATGAACAAGTCGTTCTGTTTGCAAGATGTGATTCACAAAGGATTTCAATCAAACCCATGATCTCATGCTCTTAGTTTAATGGTGCCTAGTATCTATGAAGATTTCTGTAACTTCACAGACAGACATGAGCACGTGTACCAGTTCTGATCAGGGTTGTACAGATTGTTCTGAACATGAGAATACTTCATGACATCAGGATTTCATTTCTTTATAAATAATTCAATCTATGTCTTCAAACTGCAAATATGAACAGTATATGTATGTTGTAAATTGACTCTTTGTGGACGTGAGTGTGAACATGTCTGTGTGTGTGTATCAGCATACAGCTGTTTATGTGTGTCTTTTGGAAACTGTATGTGTGTCTTTGTATGTTGCACTTATGGGTACTGTGTGTGCATGTTGGAAATTGTATGTGTGTATATTAGTACGTTGAACTGATGGGCACTATGTGTGTATGTTGAAAACTGTATGTATTAGTATGTTGCACTGACTGGGTATGGTGTATGTGTGTGTGTGTGTGTGCCATGGATTCAATCACATACTGTTACCCTTACCAAGAAGGAAAATCTCTGATACTAACATAACTACTGCAGTGTGAGTTGATTAGCCATGCCAGCAAAGTAAAGCTCAGAATCATGCTAAATAGATTGCAACCGTGAGCAGATGCCATCATTGCTGAAGAAAAGGCAGAAGTACCATCAAATAGATTTTTAACATACCCTTTGCAAAAAACATCTCCAGCACCAGGACGATTTATGCCACATCTTCATAGACTTCAAGATGTTTGACACAGTCTGGCAGGAGACTATGGGCCACAATAAAGAAGTTTAACGTCAAACCAAAGCTTATCAAGATCTCCAGCAACTGCTGTCCAGTGCAACCAGAGTGGTGCTGACACAGAACGCTGTTAGAGAATGTTATCATATTTCAGTTGGAGTTCATTAGGGTTGCCTCCTAACTCTTTCGTGTTTCAACATATGACTGGAATGTGTCACGACTGATGCACTCAAAGTCAGCTCTGGAGGAAGAACAAGGTAAACAATTCAGCTTTCACACTGGTTTGCTGGATAGAAGACGATATTGAAAAAAAAAAAAAAAAGTTAAATCACTCACTGGCTGATATACATGGAGTTCTAAGCACTGTTCCTCTTATTGGTTCCAGAAACACCATGAGCTCAGTACGAAAAGCGTAAAAATGTATCCAGTGGAAACAGGGACGAGCTGTGTTTCATCCAGCATCAGAGCTTGACCCCAAGAGGCCCATGATGAGGCTGTGACCTCATCGGAGCAGCTGTACCCATGGTGGTTGATGTGGATAAGCAATGTCGTGGGGTGTGGTGATCATGGTGTACTGTGGCTACCTCCATGCCTGGTACATGTACACTCTGCATGAGAACAACATGTGGTTCACAAACATTAAGGTGAGTGAATGAGAACAACATGTGGTCACCAACATTAAGGTGAGTGAATGAGAACATCATGTGGTTCACCAACATTAAGGTGAGTGAATGAGAACAACATGTGGTTCACCAACATTGAGGTGAGGTGAGTGAATGAAAACAACATGTGGTCACCAACATTAAGGTGAGTGAATGAGAACAACATGTGGTTCACCAACATTGAGGTGAATGAATGAGAACAACATGTGGTGCACCAACGTTAAGGTGAGTGAAAGAGAACAATGTGTAGTTCCATCTACATTAAAGTGAGTGAATGAGGACAACGTATGGTTCACCAACAGTAAAGTGAGTGAATGACAACAATATATGGTTCACCAACAGTTTGATGAGTGAATGAGAACACGTGATTCACCAACAGTAAAGTGAGTGAATAAGAACAGCATGTGGTTCACCAACATTGAGATGAGTGAATGAGAACAACATGTGGTTCACCAACAGTAAAGTAAGGGAACAAGAACAACATGTGGTTCACCAACATCAAAGTGATGAATGAGAACAGTATGTGGTTCACCAATGTTAAGGTGAGTCAGTGATAACATGGGGTTCACCAAGATGAAAGGGAGTGAATGAGAATGACACATGGTTCACCAACATGAAAGGGAGTGGAAGAGGACAACATGGGGATCACCAAATTTCAAAGTGAATGAATGGGAACGATACGTTGTTCACTAACATTAAACAGAGTGAACGAGAAGAACATAAAATTCAAATTCACCAGCATTAAAGGTAATTATGAGAACAACATGGGGTTCATCAACATGAAAAGCAAATGTGAACAATATGAAGTTCACCAATATTAGATTGAGGGAGGTATTTAAAGAGGAGTGAATGAGAACTACATACGGTTCACCAACATGAAGGAGAGTGAATGAGAACTACATAAGATTAACCAACAGGAAATTGAGGGAATGAGAACTGCATAGGATTCACTAACATGGAAGTGAGGGAATGGGAACTACATAGGTTCACCAACAGGAAAGTGAGTGAGTGAGAACTACATAAGGTTCACCAACAGGAAAATGAGGGAAGGAGAACAGCATAGGATTCACTAACATTAGGGAATGACAACTACATAGGATTACCAACATGAAAGTGAGGGAATGAGAACTGCATAGGATTCACTAACATGAGGGAATGAGAACTGCATACGATTCACCAATATGAAAGTGAGGGAATGAGAACTGCATGGGATTCACTAACATGAAAGTGAGGGAATGAGAACTGCATATGATTCATCAACATGAAAGTGAGGGAATGAGAACTGCATATGATTCACCAATATGAAAGTGAGGGAATGAGAACTGCATAGGATTCACTAACATGAAAGTGAGGGAATGAGAACTGCATATGATTCATCAACATGAAAGTGAGGGAATGAGAACTGCATATGATTCAGCAATATGAAAGTGAGGGAATGAGAACTACATAGGATTCACCAATATGAAAGTGAGGGAATGAGAACTAAATAGGATTCACCAACATGAAAGTGAGGGAATGAGAACTACATAGGATTCACCAACATGAAAGTGAGGGAATGAGAACTGCATGGGCTTCACTTACATGAAAGTGAGAGAATGAGAACTACATAGGATTCACCATCATGAAAATGAGGGAATGAGAACTACATAGGATTCACCATCATGAAAGTGAGGGAATGAGAACTGCATAGGATTCACCATCATGAAAATGAAGGAATGGGAACTACATAGGAATCACCATCATGAAAGTGAGGGAATGAGAATGACATAGGATTCACCAACATGAAAGTGAGGGAATGAGAACTGCATATGATTCGCTAACATGAAAGTGAGGGAATGAGAACTACATACAATTCACTAACATGAAAGTGAGGGAATGAGAACTAAATAGGATTCACAACAACATGAAAGTGAGGGAATTAGAACTGCATACAATTAATCAATGTGAAAGTGAGGGAATTAGAACTAAATAGGGTTCACCAACATGAAAGTAAGGGAATGAGAAGTAAATAGGATTCACCATCATGTAAGTGAGGGAATGAGAACTACATAGGATTCACCAACATGAAAGTGAGGGAATGAGAACTGCATAGGATTCACTAACATGAAAGTGAGGGAATGAGAACTAAATAGGATTCACCATCATGAAAGTGAGGGAATGAGAGAACTAAATATGATTCACTGACATGAAAGTGAGGGAATGAGAACAACATAGGATTCACCAACATGAAAGTGAGAGAATGAGAACTACATAGGATTCACCAACATGAAAGTGAGGGAATGAGAACTACATAGGATTCACCAACATGAAAGTGAGGGAATGAGAACTGGCATAGGATTCACTAACATGAAAGTGAGAGAATTAGAACTACATAGGATTCACCATCATGAAAGTGAGGGCATGAGAACTACATAGGATTCACCAACATGAAAGTGAGGGAATGAGAACTACATAGGATTCACCATCATGAAAGTGAGGGAATGAGAACTACATAGGAATCACCAACATGAAAGTAAGGGAATGAGAACTACATAGGATTCACTAACATGAAAGTGAGGGAATGAGAACTACATAGGATTCACCATCATGAAAGTGAGAGAATGAGAACTACATAGGATTCACCAACATGAAAGTAAGGGAATGAGAACTGCATAGGATTTACCAACAATAAAGTGAGGGAATGAGAACTACATAGGATTCACTAACATGAAAGTGAGGGAATGAGAACTACATAGGATTCACCATCATGAAAGTGAGGGAATGAGAACTACATAGGAATCACCAACATGAAAGTAAGGGAATGAGAACTACATAGGATTCACGAACATGAAAGTGAGAGAATGAGAACTACATAGGATTCACTAACATGAAAGTGAGGGAATGAGAACTACATAGGATTCACTAACATGAAAGTGAGGGAATGAGAACTACATAGGATTCACCATCATGAAAGTGAGGGAATAAGAACTACATAGGATTCACCATCATGAAAGTGAGGGAATGAGAACTACATAGGATTCACCATCATGAAAGTGAAGGAATGAGAACTGCATAGGTTTCACTAACATGAAAGTGAGGGAATGAGAACTACATAGGATTCACCATCATGAAAGTGAGGAAATGAGAACTACATGGGGTTCATTAACATGTAAATGAGGGAATGAGAACTACTTAGGGGTCACCAACATAAAAGTGGGTGAATAAGAACTTCAGGGGTTATGTGGAGAAAATACAGCTTACTAACTTCCTGAGGATGCATTAGTTTGAGCATGCTCATGAGCTACCCTGCGGCAGAGGGGTTTTTACATTATCTATTGATTAGTGGAGGTATATAGAGTAATGTGTAATATATGTGTGTGTGTGTGTATATATATGTTGTGTATATATATATATATATATATATATGTTTTCTTTTTTCCTTTTTGCAGTGTCCAGCCTGTTATCGGTGAAACTGTTTTATAGTATCCAGCCTAGGATTGATGAAACATTGTTTTATTATGAAGTATTCTGCCTTATTTGTATCTCAGTTTTGTCTTGTCATGGGACTCTGTATTAAAATGTCCCATTGGGATGCCAGGAGGCTGTTTGAATGTACACTGTACCTCCACCTTGTTAAAATTGTGCTGGACATTTTCCAATATCTGCCAGTCTCTTTAACAATGCCTTTCTACTCTTCCTTTACCCTCGTCAACTTATTCTTCTGCCTTTGTGGCCCATTCACCTACCTTTGTTCTGGAAACTTTTTACCTTTTTTCTTCTCATGTTATAATGTACTACAGTGTCAAGGGCAACTTGGTAGAGATTTAAACACACTGTCCAGTGCAACATTGGCTTTCCATTCTGTGGTATTATTTACCTGTTGGCTTTTATATGTATTTATTTTGGCACTAATATGTCTTTGACATGATTTTTTACGTTTCTGCAATTTGAATGTGATCAATTACATGGAGTGGCTTGTGCTGTCAGAAAAAGGACGTCAGTGGTTTGAAAAGTTTTTATTGTATTGGATCGAAGGAGTAAAGATCAGAGAAGGCACACTGAAGTGTGGAGCAGGAAAGGGATCAGCTTTTAATAGCCCAGCAGGAAGCCTCCCAAATGTTACAGGATTTTCTCTGTTTTGGAAATAAATCCTGATATTCTGAATTTTTTTAACCAAAAAAAAAGACTGAAAATGTAAGAATTAGGGGTCATTTTTGTAAAGGTTTCATAACCTGTTGCAAATTAAACCCCAGATGATGTTCTGTGAGCAGGAGCAATGGCATGCAGTTGACAATAAAATGTTTTCAAGCCCTTTACTTATCAGGTGAAACAGTGTTATGCTTTCAGTAAAAATCCTGACAGTTCTCTTCATCTTCTGAATGCTGGATTTTGATTCTAGAAGGCTGGGACTTGCGTAATTGTGTGGATACCTTATAGCTTGAAAGATGAAGCCTATTCAGGAACCTGTAATTTCCGTTGTCATGTAGTAGAAGAAAGGAAAAGATACACCCGAAAGTGCAGGTTGGACCCAGAGAACTACTGTCTTCAACTGCCGAACAAACCAGCTGGCAATCCTGCACAACCCTGGAAGCCTGTGCCTGTTCACTTAGGGTGCAGGCATGCACAAATCATTCCATAACACATGAAGGGACATAATTGTGGAACAGCAATGAGTGAGGCTACGAGATGTATGGCAGTTGCTTGACGATGGTGCTTTTTGCCAGTGGCCTTTGCAGTCATGAAATCTGGGCTGGTCTGCCCATGGGAACGCTCCCATGGAGGTTCTTTCATGTCACATGCAGGGAGCAGTTATGTCCCTTCACTTGTTAATGGAATGCTCTGTGCATGTCTGCACCATATGTGAACACAGCGCAGGCTTCCAAAGATAGCGCGCAGGATTGCTCCCAGCTGTTTGTTCGGCAGTTGAGGACAGTACTTTTCTGGGGGTCCTACCCACACCTTCGGATGTATCTCTTTCTTTTCTTGTTGCCACCTAGTAGAACACTAATGAAACACAGAGAAGTGGTGAGACGCTGTGGTACCAGGTGAACTGTCAGCACCAATGGAGTGTCGTATGACAAGGGCAGTCAGTGAGCAAGAGTGATTTGTTCATTACATGAATTTGCTGCTTCATGACTGCAAAGCTAATGTTCATCCACAGAGCTTGAACACACCCCTCCAAAGACTATTTGATAGCAGTTTTGTGCTAATTGCCAGTAATTCAAGACAGGCATTTCTCCCTGGTTCCCTGTTAGATTAATCTGTTCAGTGCTTCAAATCAAAAAAGTGTGATTCTACCATTTTTCTGAACCTGAATTAAGTTTGCAGATTAAGATTTCAAGTGTCATTGATTTTAAAGGCTTTTTAAAGGGAAAGTTTTGCTAAATCAGTTTCTCAGTTTTAGTGCTTTTGTCTGAAAATGTTAAAAGTTGGTTTGCAACAGATCTAATAGTATAATGTAAAGGGGCCATGTAATCTGAACAAACATTCATTGTAAAAATACCCCGCACAAAGACACTATAGGATGACAAAATGAGCTAGCCTTATTCTAACAGTTGACAGCTGGATGTATGCAGTCTGTCACAATCTGTTAATGAAATCATAGAGTAATTTCATTTTTATTTTGTGAAGAGTGTTTGCCAGAGCCTCCTGTCACAAGAATAGTGTTAATATAAGGAAGAATGAAAAACAAGTTTACAACTGAAAACAGTGAAATGAGTCAGTAAGGTCAAGTTTGTGACAATAATCCAGGTTAAACTTAAAGTTTAGATCAAACTCTCGGCTTTGGTACTGTCTGTAGTTCATATATAATAATGTTTAATAAGATTTTATTTACATGATTGACATATATATGCAAGGACATAGATTATAGGTTTCAAGGGGAGAAGA
The DNA here is from genome assembly GCA_016801955.1 of Conus betulinus. Classification (NCBI taxonomy): domain Eukaryota; kingdom Metazoa; phylum Mollusca; class Gastropoda; order Neogastropoda; family Conidae; genus Conus; species Conus betulinus. The sequence continues at coordinate 1,007,732 of JADBJO010000050.1, read as the reverse complement.
GTTTTTTGACATTAGTGCTATTTGCTTACAGATTGAATAGCCTGAGTACCAGTCATTTTCATACGTGAGTAGGTTACTTGAGGGCAAGTCACCATGTTGCATTTCAGTGGAAGGACTAAGAATATGTGAATAGCAGGTAAAAAGTATAGTTAGCTACAACTCGGTATGATTGATGTAATGTTGTGTGCACATGGTCTGCTCACAGGACAGGTCTGTGTGGCTGTTCCTCTTGGTGTGATGTGATCCTGTGTGGTCACCTGGATTCTCTGAAAGAAAGATGTAAGATAACATAATTAGGTGAAAAGTTGGTGATGCAGCATTGTAAGCCTAGTAATAACTCAAGTGTGCCACACTGTCTTTTCACTAGTATACATTGTGTGCTAATGCTGTGGTTGATGTGCATGTGTGAAGGAGGTGGAACGAGAAATCTCTTTCAGAACAGAGAGTGGTCTGTACTATTCCTACTACAAACAAGTTGTCCACGCTCCATCCTTATCACAAGGTCAGTCCCACTGTTCAACAGTTGTCCCAGTATGAGTGTTTTGTGGTTTGTGTATCTGTAATTAATACAGGGGTGGTTGCAGTTTGTGTGTAAATAGGGATCAGTAGCATTTTGTGACAGACATTTTGTTTACTGATTATTATGAAGTTCTGTTGCAGATTTCTAATTGTTTTTATCAATGAGTTTGAAGAAAGAGAAAAAAAGATGAGTTAAATGAGAAAAATGTTATATGTTTGTATTTTTTATATTTATGTGTGTGTGTGTGTGTGCGCGCGTATTTGGTGTGTTTGTTTATGTGTATTGCAAGAGGCAGAACACTGCAGGACTAGTCACTTAGAGTATAGGCATATACATACATTTTTGAAAAGTGTAATATATATCGGACTGTACAGAGATGACGGCCTCGCCGCGCGCTAAACAATAATCCAAGAACCATTGAAAACAAGAAAAAAGAACTATGCAAAATTTTCCAAAACCATAACTTAAAAATCACCATCGAAGCAAACAAAAAGTAGTGAACTACTTAGACATAACACTGACCTCAACAACCACATATACAAACCATACAAGAAACCTAATGACACACCCATTTATGTAAACATCAATAGCAACCACCCACCATCTATACTAAAAACCATACCCAATGGCATAAACAAGAGATTATCTAATCTGTCACATAATGAAAGAGTATTCAACAATGCAGCAGTAGAATACCAAGAGGCATTGCAAAAAAGTGGTTACAGCTACAAACTACAATACAACCCAGATAACAACATGAACAAAAACAAAAAAAAAAACAGGAAAAGGAAAATCACATGGTACAACCCTCCATATGATGGACGAGTAAAAACAAACGTAGGAAAAGAATTTTTCAAAATTTGACAGCATCCTTCCCAAAAGAACACAAATTGTCCAAAATATTCAACAAGAACACCATCAAACTATCATATTCATGCATGCCCAACCTTAAAATATATAAGTGATTCATCCAACAAAATGAAAAGCAACACAGCAAAGAAGGGTGAAGAAAGGAAATCCTGCAATTGCGCTAAAAAAGAAACAGTGTCCCTTAAGCAACAAATGCCTCTATAACAACATTGTATACCAAGCCACTGTGACATCAGAAAATGAAAAAGAAACATACATAGGGATCACTGAAAATCACTTCAAAACCAGATACGCAAACCATAAACAGTCATTCAACAAAGAAAAATACAAAAACCAAACAGAACTGAGCAAATATATTGGAGACTTAAAGACAAAAAAACAAACTAACTAAACATATCCTGGAAAATCATAAAAAGGGCATCACCATACAACAATATTTCAAAAAGATGCAACCTATGTTCAACAGAAAAAATGGTTAATACTATGCAAACCATACTTAGCAACCCTAAATACTAAAGTAGAAATAGTAAACAACTGCAGGCACAAATGGAAATCGTTGTCAGCAAACGCACCCTGAACTGTAAACAACCCCCCAAAAAATGAACAATACGTGCAGCCAATCCGCACGTGCAAACAGTGACATCAGGCCATATAACACCCGGCAGTAGGCGCCCCAAAACCATCCTGACGAGAGCGCTGGCTCGAAACAGACCTGTTGGTGGTTTTTAAAATTTCCTTTTATCACCCTATTTTTAAATATATATATATATATATATATATATATATATATATATATATATATATATATATATATATATATATATATATATATTACGTATGCCTACATGTGCATATGTGAACAGTACTTCTCTCCCGATGGATACTGAGCATAACAAATTCTCTTCTTTGACAATGCTTTTTTATGTCGCATAATGAAAACATAATAGCATATTGTTGTTCACCTACAGAACAGGTAAAACATGAATTTTCACCCTGTATGCTGTTATATCTTTTAGCTAACAATAAAACCCTTTTTCAAACATAAGAAAACCATGTAATTTTGACAACCCTACATGAAAATGTAGAACATTCCTTGTCCTAAGCTCTTTACATCAAAAAGGCCTTTTCTGTTGTTTAAAAATAACTCTATTCGCTAGGACTTAAATAAAAATGTGATTTAAAACTCAGTATGATAGAAAGGGTTTCAAACTCAATATGATAGAAAGGGAAATGGGAGGATTATTTTTCAGACGGTTGGCACAGTGTGCCAGCATGGGCATTTTGCAACAACTACCTTGCTGTCATGCATGCCGAAAAAAAAAGTGTGAGATCTTTTACAAGCCAGTAAGTTTGCTTAACTATTGTTCTATGCATGTACGAATAGCCTTATTTTTTACTGTGCTCTGATTAGTGTGTTAACACTATGAAAACACAAAAAGAAAATGTCAGTCCAAAGAACATAAGAACATTGTCAGGGGAAAAAACAAACAAACAAATATACATGGTTATCATTGTTGCTGTCTCCCATTATTGAAGTGAACAAATGTACATGGTTATTCCCATCTTTGTCTCCCATGTCTAAAGTGAACCTAGACTCGTAATTCTACCTTTTGTTGTCAATGAACTCCCCCAAGACATTGTCACCCACTGTGCAGGTATGCATGATTTGTTGTTAGATTGTTTCATGCATGACGCAGACACTGTTGTCCCTCCTGACGAAAAGGATTGTGTATCCACCAGTAGCGGTGGTGGTGTTGTGACACAGGTGTGCAGGACTTGATGCAGGACCGACTGACAGAATACCCAGACACCATCAACATTCTGGAGAGGATGAACGTCTACCAGGAAGTGATGCTGGCCGCCCTGTATAAAAGTGCTTCCAGCATCCCTCCAGGTCAGTGACTTTTTTCCTGTGTTATTTGTGTGTGTGTGTGTGTGTGTGTGTGTGTGTGTGTGTGTGTGTGTGTGTGTGTGTGTGTGTGCATGTGCGTGTGTGTGCATGCGTGCATGCATATATATGCATGTGTGTTCCTTGTTTATGACAGTGCCAGTGTGCCCTTATTATGATTCTCCAGTTCTACCTTCTCCCTGGTTAGCTGTCGGTGCAGTAGACATTAGTTGACTGCATGTGTTCCACGTGGTTGATAACCACAAGTGGGTGATGCAGTGGTGGTCTACTTGAAACAAAGGGTGATGTGGAATGGTGGTTTAGTTGACTTCCTTGTCAGGCCAGAAGATTCCAGGCCTATGTTCTGAATCTGGCAATATCCATATTTACCCCAGTGCACTCTTTCTCGAAGTGCAGAAAAGAAAACAGCTTTCTCAAACTTGCATATACCTGTGGGCATGCTACCAGGAGAAAGTTGCATTTTCATCTTTCACAAATAGGAGTACATGGGGATAAATCTGGATATTGCCCCAAATCTTTATCTTGGCTGGATTTGGGCTTTTCTTTTTTTCCTTCCTTTCCACTGGATCTGAAGGGTTGTACTGAGCAAATTGTATTTGGCAGGGTTTTTTTTTTTTTTCTCTCTCCCCTTCCACTGGACCTGGTGAACTGTGCAAGTTTCTCTCCTGTTTCACTGAACTTAGAAATAATATATCAGCTGGTGTTCTCTCTTTCAGTGGACCCAATGTGATGTTATAGGGAGGTCTTTCTTTCTTCACTTTCTACTGAAGTGAGGTTCTTGGGAAGTTTTTCCTCTCCCTTTTCAAAGGATGTAAAGAGATGTACTTGGCAAGTTCATTTTCTCCCTTTTTTGCTGGAAGTGTAGTGGTGCTTTGAGCATGTTTCTCTCTCTTTTCAGAGTACCTGAAGTATGGCGCAATAAAACACATCACAATACAACATGACACAGCACAACATAGCACAGTACAACATGGTGCAGTGTAACACAGCACAATACAACATGACACAACGCAACACAGCAAAGTATTGCATGTCACAATGCAACACAGCATTGTGCAGTATGGCACAATAGAACACAGCAAAATACAACATGACACAGCACAACATAGCACAATACAACATGGTGCTATGCAACACAGCACAATACAGCATGACACAACACAACACAGCAAAATATTGCATGTCACAATGCAACAACACGGCATAGTGCAGTAGGGTGCAATAGAACACAGCACAGCACAACATGGTGCAGTGGAACACAGCAGAATACAACATAACACAACACAAACAGCAGAGTGCAGTAGGGTTTCACCTCATCAAAAAGGTAAGGGTTTTCATACCCTCCCCCCCCCCCCCCCAGTTAAATGGTTGGGGTTTTTCATATCCCAAATGAAAAAATTGATTTTAAAAACACCTGTCATTTTTATGAGAGTAATCATAATGTGTGGGTGCTTTGTCATTGTTTAATATTAAACCCAGACGTTTTTTTTTTTTTGTTTGTTTGTTTTCTTTTTTATTTAATGTTTTTGCAACTATGAAATGGGCTATGTCAAATCATGGTCGGCAACATGAATTGGATATGTCATTGGTGATCAGCATGATGAATCTGCTGATAATGGGCTTTGATGTTGAAACACAAAGACAATCGGTGTTCCTTGGACTTTCAGTGGTGAACAAGAGCTGACAGCTGAAAGTTTCTTATCCTTCAGTGGTGAAAACAGTGCAAGTTTTCTGATGTGTGTAAATTTTGCATATCATCAGGTTTGAAGAATTCAGCATCCTTCCACTGAAACTCAGTCATCTGTCGCTGTTGAAAAACTATTATCAGTCTACTCTGTCAACGCAGTTAGCACTGACATTTTGTCAGTCAATTTAGGGGATGTTTCTAGTCATGGCAGCTGGAAAAACCTGAAATTCAATTTAGTGCTCTGCCTGGTTTTGTCATTTCCTATTAAGGCTGACTTGCATTCATTCCTTTGCGTTTACTCCTGCCAGGTTGTCAGCTAAGGAAAGCAAACTGCAAAAACCAGTCAGCATTTTGTTTCTGAAAAACTAAATGTAAGGCCTTTGCTGCTTAGCTGACTGAAGAACAAAGATATATAAAGGGAAAGCACTCTTCAAAGTTCAAACAGCATTCCAACTTACACATGATTATCTAGTCTAGATCTTCGATAGAAATCATCAGTAACAAGACCCTTTGTTGTAAAATCAATGCATGTTTATACCCTTTGATTAATTTTCTCCGCGTCCATACCGTTCACATTTTTTCATGTGTGATTTTCAATTTCACTCGTTATTTTTCCCCATTTGTACATGATGTGAAACTCTGGTACAATACAGTTCAGTACAACACAGTGCAGTGCAATACTGTTCAGTACATTTCCATACAGTGCAGCACCACATAGTTCAACATGGCATTATTCAACACAATGCCATACAAGATGGTGTAATGCTGCACAACACAGTGCAACATGCCGCAATACAATTCAGCACAGTGCCACACACCACAGTACAACACAGCACAACACAACACAGTACACTACAATGCAGCTCAGGAAACAAACCACAGTACTATATAACACAGTACATGCCACAGTACAACGTGGCACAAACCAACCAGACACAACACAACAGGGCACAACACATCGCCGTACAACACAGCACAGTACAACACACAGTACATTGCAACATGACACAATACAAGACAGCTCGGCACAACACAGCAATATGCATCAGACAGTATGTGTGTCCCACAGGAGGATCCCATCCTGTTCTACATCAAGTCGGTGTTTGCACTGCATGGCATGCTGGTGGCAGCGCTCTTTGTCCTCACCTGGCTGCTGGCCAACAGCTGGCTGGCTGGGGCTCTGGCCGCTGCCTTCTACATCTTCAACAGGTACTTCTCACGGGGACACCTGCCTCTGTTTTGTTGGTTGGAGGTGTTCAGGTTGGTGAGTGGATGCAGAAAAGTGAGAGAAAGAGAGCTGTTCTGATGTGGAATTTCAGTGTATGAGGACTGCGCTTTGTCCTTTAACTTGCATAGAGATCGGGGGGGGGGGGGGGGGGGGGGGGAATGAAATTAATCAAAAAGTGATATTAATGCAATGCTCATTTATTCATTACATTGTTAAGGTATTAGAAACACTGATGCAAATAGTTCCAGAAATGTTGGTAGTTATCACTTCCTGAGTAACTTTCATCCATTCAACCCTTGTGAGTTTTCGGCTTAGGCAGCTTTTCCTGCCGGGCCAGTTTGAGCTTATCTGCTTGAATTGAAGGGATACTTCAATGCAACTATATGATCTCTAAAAGGTGTTTGAGGTGATCATATCTGGGCTTTCAAGATTTTCAAATATATCAATGACTTCAACAGGCATAAGTTCTTCAGACTACCAAGTTGTGATATAACATGAAACAGAGTGCAGACTAGGTATTGAATTTAGTTGTACTAAGAGAAGAACATTTTCATTTACAACAAGATTGCTCCTGCTTGGATGAATTTCTTATTCAGACTAAAGAACAGAAAATTCTAATACCTTGAGAAATGTTGTTGATCAATGGAAGTACTTCAGAAACACAGCGAACAAGTATGACAAATCAACAAAACCCTGAGCTTATTACTGATAACTGCTTAAGTTAAAAAAAACACAGGGAACAAGTATGACAAGTCAACAAAACCCTGAGCTTATTACTGATAACCGCTAAAGTTAAAAAACACAGGGAACAAGTATGACAAATCAACAAAACCCTGAGCTTATTACTGATAACCGCTAAAGTTACAATGGACACAATGCTGAATGAACTAACGTTTTCGTTAGCTGACATGAATGTCTGGATGTTTGATAATCCTCATTCTTCATAACAGGAGCCACCTCTCGTAAAGCACATCAGTGTCATGATGGTTGTAGTATGTCTTTCTTCCAAGTTATAGCCTTCCCTCTTAAAATACATCAATGTCAGGATGGTTAGAGAATGTCTTTCTTCTTAATGGTAACCATCTCTTTGAAACACATTGATGTGATTGTTAGAGAATGTCTTTCTTCTTAATAGTAGCTATCTCTCCTAAGACGTATCAGTGTCAGGATAGTAATGGAACATCTTTCTTCTTGATCTTATTCATCTCTCCTAAAACACAGCAATGTCAGGATGGTTCAAGAATGTCTGTCTTTCCATTGGAAGCCATCTCCCTTAAAACACATGCATGGCTTTTTGGAGATAGGGGTGGAGGTTGCAGGAGAGAGAATAGTGGTGTGGATGGAAGAGTGGGGTGTTGATTTTGGGCTGTTCAACCACATCTGCAAAGTGGGCAGAGGGAAACGCACTGTGTGTGTGTGTGTGTGTGTGTGTGTGTGTGTGTGTGTATAAGGGTGGAGGTGGAGGGGCGTAGGTTTGAGGAGATATGTGAGGATCTAGGATCTACGGATGATCCTGTCTGATTGTGATTGATCACCCTGTGGCTTTGTCTAATTGAACATTGATGTCATGTTTGTTTTCTCTCCATACACTGCCACACTGGCTGGTATACATTGTGTCACAGGTGTGTGGCAGGCAAATAGCATGACCAGGTGGGTAGCCCAGAAGTAGCAGCAGTAGTGGTTGTAGGAGTAGTTCTTTTACTCTGGATACATATTTTGTTTAGAACTTGTGTTTAATTCACATCATTGAAAGTGATAGTTGGAAATAAGGTTGTAATTTAGTATACTGGGGAGGAAAGAGGGAGGGGGGGGTGGTGGTGCTTTGCTGGAATTGCCAAGCAGTGTGAATAGTGACTGTTGATGCTGTTGTTGTGTGTGCACACAGGCTAGACACGACACGTGTGGAGTACACCATCCACTACGTGAGTGCTTTGCTCTGCCCTTTCTGTGGGTTCAGGCTGTCACTTACCATTTACTTCAGACCCTCTACTCAGGGTTGGATACAGGTTGGTGTGTATGGACATGCATTTTATTTGTGTGTGTGCATATGTATTTTATACGCTTGTGTGTGCATGCGTGTGTGTGTGTGTGTGCGTGTGTGTGTGTGTGTGTGTGTGTGTGCGTGTGTGTGTGTGTGTGTGTGTGTGTGTGTGTGTTCTAACATTTCCACAAGTTTTTGCAGTATGTTTTTTTTAAGTGGTGTGTGTAACAGTTCATCATATTGACATGTATGTGGTCACAGTTCATTATGTCAGTGTATGATTACAATTCATCATATTCATGAAGGGTTACAGTGCATTATGTTGATGTATGGTTACAATTCGTCATGTTAATATCTAGTTATAATTCATCATATTCATGAAAGGTTACAGTTCATTATGTTTATATATGGTGACAATTCATCTCGCTGATGTATAGTTACAATTCTTCATAGTGATGAAGGGTTACAGTTCATCATGTTGATGCATGGTGACAAATCATATTCATAAATGGTTACAGTTTATCATGTTGATGTATGGTTACAATTCATCACATTAATGTGTAGTTACAATTCATCATATTGATGAAGGGTTAGAGTTTGTCATGTTGATGTATGGTTCGAATTCGACATGTTAATGTATGATTGCAATTTGACATGTTACTGTATGGTTACAGGTGGTCATGTTGCTGTTGCTCATTCTCATGTTGCTGTATTGCTATAGCTCATTCTCATGTTGCTTTATAGCTCATTCTCATGTTGCTTTATAGCTCATTCTCATGTTGCTGTGTTGCTATAGCTCATTCTCATGTTGCTCTATTGCTATAGCTCATTCTCATGTTGCTTTATAGCTCATTCTCATGTTGCTTTATAGCTCATTCTCATGTTGCTATAGCTCATTCTCATGCTGTGTGTGCTGCTATAGCTCATTCTCATGTTGCTGTGCTGCTATAGCTCATTCTCATGTTGCTGTGCTGCTATAGCTCATTCTCATGTTGCTGTGTTGCTATAGCTCATTCTCATGTTGCTGTGTTGCTATAGCTCATTCTCATTGCTTGTGTTGCTCATTCTCATGTTGCTGTGTGTGCTCATTCTCATGTTGCTGTGTTGCTATAGCTCATTCTCATGTTGCTGTGTTGCTATAGCTCATTCTCATGTTGCTATAGCTCATTCTCATGTTGCTGTAGCGCTATCTCTCATTCTCATGTGGCTGTGTTGCTACGGCTCATTCTGTTGGTGTGTGGGGTTCCAGAGGCTGAGCGTCGGGGTGATGGCGGTGAGCACCTTCCTGTTCTGCCTGTTCTGGCAGTTCAACCAGTTCATCATGCTGCTGCAGGCCTTTGCTCTCTTTGGGGTCTGGATCCTGGACATTGTGCCCGCCAGAAAGGTTTACCATGTGGCCATTGTGCTGCATTGTCTGCATTGTCTGTGTGATTTGAGTTCCTTGTTTGTAGGGTTCGAGACATCCTTCCCATTAGAAAGTTTACCTCTGTGTCCACTGTCGTGCATTGTTTGTGTGATTTGAGTTCCTTGTTTGAAGGGTTGCAATAAGTCCTTCCTATCAGAAAGTTTTTCCCTGTGGCCATCGTCTGCGTTGTTTGTGTGATTTGTGTTCCTTGTTCGTAGGGTATGAGACATTCTTCCCATTAGAAAGGGTACCTCTGTGTCCAGTGTCATGCGTTGTTTGTGTGACTTCTGTTCCCTGTGTATAGTGTCACAAGATGTCCTTCCCATCAGAAAGGTTTCCTCTGTGTCCACTGTTGTGCATTTTCTGTGTGACTTTTATTCTGTATTTGTAGTGTCACAGGAAATCAGAAAGGTTTCCTCTTTGTCAGTTAAAGTGCAGGTACAAGATTTATCATTTTGTGATCCCATGATTTAACAGGAAAGAGTAGTAAACAAGTGTCACTTTTGATGCCATGCTTTAACAGTAAACAAACAGCTACTGTCAATATATCCATAAGTTAGCAATAAACAACAACTGTCACTGATTTCTTGATTGAACTGTAAGCAAGCACAGTGACTTCTGATCCCATGATTGAACTTTTAGCAATAAACAAGTATTGTCGCATTTGATCCCATTATGAAACAGTAAGTAATAAAGAGCCAGTCAGTATTGGTCTTGCAGATGCAGGCAATATCACTGTCAGCAGAGTGTGATGTCAGCAGAGAGGTGGCTGGTGGCGATTTAAGGTTTGCGATTACAGGCAATTACCAGATTTTTACAGGTTCTTACGATGAAATACCAACAAAAAATACCAGTCATCAGTGTTTTGTGCCAGTCTCATTTTTCTTAGTCAGCATGCTTTGTGTGGGAAAATGGAGTGTGTTGTCTTTGTAGCTCAGGACTTTTATTAATTGCTGTGATCACACTACTGTTTTTTTTTGTTGTTGTTGTTTGCTTTTATTTAAACCCATTTGCATTTGCCAAGTTTGCCATACTTGTTTTTAGAAATGACATGGGCAATCACTGGCGTTACAAAATCAGATGTTGATGGTGTCTGGACAGTGTCGCAGTGTGTGACATTAACAAACAGCTGAATGTGGATGTTATAGATCCAGGTGATGTACTGCGTCCAGGTGGTGTCACTGTTAGCAGCGTGTCATGTCAACAGAGCTAGGTGTGGATGTTATAGATCCAGGTGATGTACTGTGTCCAGGCAGTGTCTCTGTTAGTGGTGTGTAATGTTAACAGACAGCTGGGTGTGGATGTTATAGATCCAGGTGATGTACTGCGTCCAGGCAGTGTCACTGTTAGCAGTGTGTCATGTCAAACAGAGCTAGGTGTGGATGTTATAGATCCAGGTGATGTACTGTGTCCAGGCAGTGTCACTGTTGTTGTTGTCATACCCTGGCTACAAGACTCCAGGGATCATCCAAACAGCCGAAGTATTTGAACACTATGGTACTAATGCATCGGCTGGGGATGAGAACATTACGGGTGTGACCGTTTTTGATTACCTTGCCACATGGGCAGCCACACTCCGACTTTGGGGGATTTTGGAGACTGATAATGTTATGCTAGGAGCTTGTCACAACTGAAGAGACAATCCACATAACTATGCAGAGCATAACAACATTTTGATGTAGCCTTGGTGTTCTGGCCTATGTCAGTTGGCCTGGGCAGTGACACTATTAACGGTGTGTGATGTCAACAGAGCTAGGTGTGGGTGTTATAGATCCAGGTGATGTACTGGCAGCTCAAATCTACAAGACTGAAAAGTATGCTGATCTGGCAAACAGCCTGAGGAGAGAAGGCTATCAGGTCAAAGTCCTCACTGCAGAAATTAGAGCTAGGGGGTTTGTAGGAACGTCTGCATACAGCCTCATGAAACAGGTCTCAGTTGCAGGGAGGGAAAAAACTAGAGCCCTGAAAGCAATGGCAGAAGCAGCAGAGAGAGGTGTTCAAGCTGGATCTGGTCAAGGAGGAACAAAAGTGAACTTCATAAGGCTTAACTTTCCTACAAATATCAGGTGTCCCAGTGGCTCAGTGGTTAGTGCGCATGTCATTAAGTGAAAATTGAGCATGTCCAGATGGGAATGGGTTCGAATCCCAGCCATGGCTCGTCCCAAGATGGGGAAAAAAAAGGGGCAGCAGAGGGACATCCGGAGTCATGAACCGGGTGTGGCCCAACCCCCCCTAGAGTGTCAGGAGATAAGGGCCGAAACACTTGCTTGAAGGGGGCTTCTCTTCTGAGGACTCTCTGCTGCCACGTTCTCCACGAGTTTCTTTCTACTGTGTCCAGGTGGTGTCATTGTTAGCGGTGTGTGTGTGTGTCAACAGAGCTGGGTGTGGATGTTATAGATCCAGGTGATGTACTGTGTCCAGGTGGTGTCATTGTTAGCGGTGTGTGGTGTCAACAGAGCTGGGTGTGGATGTTATAGATCCAGGTGATGTACTGTGTCCAGGTGGTTTCACTGTTAGCGGTGTGTGGTGGTGTCAACAGAGCTGGGTGTGGATGTTATAGATCCAGGTGATGTACTGTGTCCAGGTGGTGTCACTATTAGCGGTGTGTGGTGTCAACAGAGCTGGTGTGGATGTTATAGATCCAGGTGGTGTACTGTGCCCAGATGGTGTCACTGTTAACGGTGTGTGATGTTAACAGAAGCCGGTTGGAGATGTTACATATTTAGGTGGTGTACAGTGTCCAGGCGGTATCGCTGTTTGTGATGTGTGATGTCAGCAGACAGCCTGTTGGTGGTGTTTTGCAGATCCAGGTGGTTTACATTGAACAGGTGGTCTAGCTGTTTGCGATGTGCGATGTTAACAGACAGCCGCTTGGTGGTGTTGCAGATCCAGGTGGTGTACGGTGTCCAGGCGGTGTCACTGTTAGCGGTGTGTTGCCTGCAGTTCATCAACTCTATGATCTTGGGTTCTCTGGTGTTCTCTTTCATACCGCCACCCTACTCCTCATGGTCTTCAGGGTAGGTCTCTGTGTGGACGGAGAGGGAAGGGTTGGGAGTGGGGGAGAATGGAGGAAAAGGGGGGTAAAATAAGAACCTGTGGGTGGGTGGGAGGGGTATGTACCTGTGTGTAGGAGGAAGTGGAGCATGTATATGTCTGTGAAAGAGTGAGTGTTTGTGTGTGTGTGTATAGGTGTGTGTGTGTGCAGATGTGTAGTGCAATGGATAAGTCAGATGTGGTGGTGATGGTGGTGTGTGTGTGTGCGTGTGTATGTGCAGGTCTGTGGTGCCGTGGATGAGTGTGGTGTCTTGGTGATGTTGCTGTAAGTAATACTGTTACGAATATGTCAGTTAGCACTAGATGCGTTGATTAACACCAGATGCATTAAACTTCATAGCAACCATTATTATCAGCTCATCATGGATTATTGTGTGGCCAACTGTTGAATCAGATAGCACAGCAAACTGAGGATCCAGCCTTAACTGTCGATCTAGGAGATGGACAGCATGAATGTAATGGTGGAGTGACTACAGTGAGGACTGAAATGTTGATGAAAGTTTCAGTTTGGATCAGTCGCTGTAGCAGGCCATACACAGTGGATGGTGGTGGTGTCCTTTGAACATACAGTTACTCAGTACCAGTGCCCAATAACCACAGGTGAACATGCACCAGATAACCTTTTTGTGAGTACTTGTGTGTGAAACCCAGGTACACACTTACAAGCGCTGAGATCTCTCTGTTTTCTCTGTATCTACCTCTGCCTCTCTCTGTTCCTCAGTCTCTGCCTCTGTCGGTCTGTCTCTCTCTCTCTTTGTATATATAGACAGAGAGAGAGAGAGGGGTTTGCACACTATACACACTGTTGATGTGCAGGGTGAGCCAACCCGGGGCGGACATTGGCTGCTGCATGCTGGGAAAGTGTGGTGATGTACTCTGTGGCTGTGCTCATCTTGATGATTGTGATCAATGCAGGCATTAAGGTAATGCATGAATGATGTAAGTCTGAGTAATACTTAATGATTGTGATCAACAGAGGCATTAGGGTAACCTATGAATGACGTAAATCTCAGTAAGTACAAGTAACAGAGGGATCAGGTTGAACAACAGTTTTACAGGGATCAATATTAGGACACGTAAAATAGAGATTAGGCTATATTTGACTGAAAGAGGGTTTTGGGTAAGTACAAGTTGGGTTTTAGGGTAAGTGGTTAGTGAAGGTAACTGCAATAACACAGGGATTAGGGTAATGGTAATGGTGGTGATACAGCGAGAAGAGTCAGTGAAGACAGTGCTGTGAGTATTACAGGATTAGGACTTGTACTGATAGTACAGGGATTAGAGTAAGCGTTAGTAACATAGGATAAGTTAGGTATGGGTAATACACGGATCAGGGTAGTTACTGGCATAGCAAGGAAGATAGGTGCAAGACACAGACATGTCATGTACATGTGTTAGTCTTTGTTTATCAGTCTGTAAGAGAGTTTCTCTCACTTTCCTGACTGCTTTGTGTGCTGTCACCCAGTATGGATACCCATTGACCAGAAAGAATAAATCAAAATGACCTGTCAGAGAATGTGATCCTCTGTTAATGGGGGAGTTAACTCCCAAATGAGAGTGTCGTTGACCACAGCATGGGGGGGTCTTAGGTTTTTAGTCGTGTCTTGGTTGTTGGTGAACTTTTTGAAAATGTGAAAGCACTTGTAGTAAGGCACAACAATGTGTTACATAAAATGTTTAGCTCTGAAGTCAAGAAGGATTTTGAAAAGAAAATGGAGTTAATCCACCAGAAAACAAGGACAAACAAATTGCAAGACAAAACACAGTGCGTTTCAACCTCATAGGTCTTCTTCAGGTAAGATAAATAACATTCAGGACAATGAAAACAAAGAACGAGAAATCACTTATCTTCACATATAATTCAACACCCATCTTTCGCCAAATTTGAGAAGATAGTAAGTATATGCGTTCTTTCATTGTCCTGAATGTTGTTTATCTTGCCTGAAGAAGACCTAAGAGGTTGAAATGTGTCATGTTTTGTTTTGTAATTTGTTTGTTCATTTTATGGCTGATTAACTTTTTTTTAATTTGCTTCAGTTTCCACCTGAAGTCATCATCTTATTTTGAAACTAGTTAAGAATGATGTTGAGTTCGGCATGTTGACATCTGTTTGAAATATATATGCATAAAGAACCAGGGTGTTGAGTAACTCGAGGTAAAGAGTGAAAGGTGTGGGTCTAGTTGACCGGCAGCAGTGCTGTCCTTGCAGGTCTAGTGGTGTGTACAGGACAGAAGATCACACTGTTATAACATCCATCTTTCCCTGTTCTATGCTGCAACAACAATCACCAGCACAGACTCTGATTTCTCTGTCTGTGATAACCTGTGCCTGCTGAGGATTCTTTTACTGTGGGTGACCAGGTTATCTGGACAATCTGCTTATGTCGCAGATGACTGTCTGTGCTGTTGTTTCAAAACATCATTGTTGATCCTGTTAATCACAGCATCAGTAAAGTTGAAAAATATGACGAAAAAAGAAAATGCCATGGAGAAGCTTTGGTACACATTGTGGAGGTCTGTGTGTGAGAGTATAGAGAGTGAAAAGGTGTCACTGTGAGTTTATAGCAAAAGTATGCCACTCTCTATTTTAGTACTGCTTTACGTATATATCTGTAAGATCAAGGATGCAATGGGGGATCTACATTTCTCACTTATGTCTGTTGTTTGTTTGTTTTTTTTTCTTTCAGATTATTTTACAGGTGGAAGCAGACGAACATATCTTCAAGTTCCTGCAGAACAAGTTCAGTGCAGAAGAAACCAGGTAGTGGTGTGTTTCATTGTGTTATGTGGTGCTGTGTCTGCTGTACCATGATGTAGACTGTGAGGCCCTGACAGCAAACAACAATGTATCATTGTGTTGTTTAGTTCTGTTGTCTACTGTACCGTGATGTAGACTGTTAAGCCCTGACAGCAAACAACAATGTATTGTTATATTATTTAATTCTGTTGTCTACTGTACTGTGATGTAGAATGTGATGCCCTGACAACAAACGTGTTATTGTATTGTTTAGTTCTGTGTGTCTGCTATACCATGATATCGACTGTGACCCTCTCACAACAAACCGCAGTGTATAGTGGTGTATCTGATATTCCATGATGAGGACTGTGACATCTGACAACAAACAATAATTATTTTGTCGTTTAATGCTGATGTCTTCTGTACTAAGAGGTAGACTCTGATCCCTGATAACAAACTACAACGTATCATTGTGTTCTGTCATGCTGTTGTCTGCTATACCATGACATAGACTGTGACTGCCTAACAGTAAACAGCAATGTATCATTGTGTTGTGTAGAGTTGTGTCTGTTGTACCTTGATATAGACTGTAACCCCCTAGCAACAAACAACAATGTATCATTGTGTTACACAGTGCTGTTGTACCTTGACATAGAATGTGACCCCTAGCAACAAACAACAATGTGTCATTGTGTTACACAGTGCTGTTGTACCTTGACATAGACTGTGACCCCCTAGCAACAAACAACAATGTATCATTGTGTTACACAGTGCTGCTGTACCTGACATAGACTGTGACCCCCCCTAGCAACAAACAACACAATGTATCATTGTGTTACACAGTGCTGTTGTACCTTGACATAGACTGTGACCCCCCTAGCAACAGACAACAATGTATCATTGTGTTACACAGTGCTGTTGTACCTTGACATAGACTGTGACCCCCTAGCAACAAACAACAATGTATCATTGTATTACACAGTGCTGCTGTACCTTGACATAGACTGGGGCCCCCCTAGCAACAAACAACAATGTATCATTGTGTTACACAGTGCTGTTGTCTGCTGTACCGTAACATAGACTGTGACTGCTTGGCAATGAACAACAGTATGATGGTGTGTGATTCCCTGACCATGAACAACAGTATGATGGTGTGATTCCCTGGCAATGAACAACAATATGATGGTGTGTGATTCCCTGGCAATGAACAACAGTATGATGACACGCACAGACTGATTCCCTGACAATGAACAACAGTATGATGACACGCACAGACTGATTCTCTGACAATGAACAACAGTATGATGACATGCACATGCGCAGACTGATTCCCTGACAATGAACAACAGTATGATGACATGCACAGACTGATTCCCTGACAGTGAACAAACAGTATGATGACGTGCACAGACTGATTCCCTGACATGAACAACAGTATGATGACGTGCACAGACTGATTCCCTGACAATGAACAACAGTATAATGACGTGCACAGACTGATTCCCTGACAATGAACAACAGTATGATTGTATGTGCACAGCTGATTCCCTGACCATGAACAACAATATGATGGTGTGTGCAGAGACTTTGACTCAAGGCTGTACCTGTGTCTGTCCATCTTCGCTTCCTGACACGTGACGTGTACTATCGCCTGACCACAGGGTTTGTGCTGCCTTTCTATGGAGTGGGCCCACCTGGTGCTGCTCATCGTCATCCTCAGAGACCTCATTCACCTATGGAAGTGAGGGGCTTTAACTCTCTGTTCCTATCTGCTGCGTAGTACCCTCCCTTTGATGATGTTGATGTTGAGAAGAGAGAGAGAGGGAGGGTGGGGAGGCCCTGTGTATTGAGTAACACTTTTTGATTTAAAAAATGACAGCTCTACCACTAATTTTAGAGTTCTACCATTAATTTTGGAGCATTTTATTTCACCTTACCTCAACATGTAACAG
Source organism: Conus betulinus (assembly GCA_016801955.1). Taxonomy (NCBI): domain Eukaryota; kingdom Metazoa; phylum Mollusca; class Gastropoda; order Neogastropoda; family Conidae; genus Conus; species Conus betulinus. The sequence goes on along the minus strand of JADBJO010000050.1, from coordinate 990,389 downwards.
TCAGCACTGAATAAAGTAAAAGTTTGAGTGAGCATCTTTGTTGTTGTTCTATGCTGTTTTCATAAGAATGTCACTCAGTAAGACACACATGATGAAACAAAGCAAACACCATGGATATGCTTATATCTGTTTGGGGTTAAGAGATTTTATTTAAAAGGCTAATCTTTGCTTCAGCGAGCTGGTTCTTGCCGAATTTCTTCGCCTGCCTCTCTCTGTCTCTTTTCCTCTTCCAACCCATCATTTCTACATACAAATGTGAAAAATAGTTAGTTATTTGGGGTAGCAGGATGGATAGGGAAGGGACAAGGGGGAGGGAACATGTTCTGGTATTGATATGATTGGGTTATGTGTCGTGTTTTGGTGCTGACATAGTGTCAATCCTGATACAACCTAATGCTGTGAGCTGGGCTTCAATTCTTAAAGCGGAGGTGTTTTGCATGGTGCAGAGCTGCCAACCATCCCTCTTTCAGCAGAATTTTTTTATGTTAAATGCACATCATTCAGCTTGATGTCAAAAAAAGGTCTGCTCACGGGGGGGAAAAAAAAAAATGGTTTTGTTTATTCACAGGGTTTGGCACGTCTGCTGTACATATAGTCAAAGAGCTGTTTCAAAACTTACTTCCAGTTCAGCTTCTTCCACTAACATAATGTCAAAACGACCTGCTGGATCCATTAACCCTGAGTCAGAAAAGAAGAAAAAGAAATAAGAAAAGAAGTGCAGATTCAGGTTGCTTTCTGCTGTCATGATGGAAGAGCTGCTGATCCAGTCAGCAATTCGGCCTGTGAAAATGTTAAGCCTCATCAGGAAGAACCTTACAGATTTTTGTTCCTCCTTGGGTCAAAACACTGCAGAGGCACTGATGATTCTGAAGTGCAAGGGTGCCACTCTTCCGTCTGGGTGACTGAAATCCGTTTTCTCGGCAAGGCCTCAGATGGAAATTCCGTTTTTCAAGTTTCGTTATTCAAAAAAAGAAAAAAAAAAAAGTTTCTTTTTTTAAAAACAGTTGAATCAGCGATATTATGACCAAAGCAGCACTGTAGCAGACGACCGAAATGAGGAAGCGCTCTCTTTTGTTGAAGACAACACAGGTCCATCTTTGTTAGCCTTCGCCGCATCATTGTGCTGGTAGAAAAAGTGTTCCAGTTAGGCAACATAAAGTTTTGGCTCGCCGTGGCGAAGTGGTTAGCATCGCGGACTCCCGGCTGGGAGGTTGTGGGTTCGAATCCCATCAAAAGTCATGTGGGTTTTTTCTGCCCCGACCGACTCCTACCCAGAGTTGAGTTGCTGCGGACTCAGTTGGGAAGACTGGGACCATACAGTCGAGTTTCATCTACTTAATGGATGCGTTTCTGAGAGTATTGCTCAAATTTCCTGACCAACACTGCAGGTGCCTGTATCTCTCGGGGCCTGGTTGACGCCGGGATATATTATGAAAGGAAGCGTAGAGTACAGCCCTGTCATGTAGTCTCAGACCAAAATGGAAATCCGTAGCATCATTTTAATCATCCTCATTCTCATCGATCAGCATTAAAAAAAAAAAGAGTCTCAAATTCTGTGGCCCTTCATGCCCTGCTGCCATGGTGACCTCAATTTCGATGTCCTCTCCACATCTGTGGCCTTGGTTTGGTTCTGTCGGGGTCACTGGTATCGGCAAGTCCATGGGGGCTGTCGTTGGACGGACGTGGTGGTGCCTCTCCGGAGGGAGAGCTCACTCACACTGGCTCCACGACTAAGCAATTATTGTCGTCAGTAGGGGGCTTAGTAGGTGGTGTCCTGCGTATATGTTTGATCAACACAGGCGCCACTGAACACCACCGAAGTGACTCGGCAGCAGTGCAGTGTCTCCTCCGGTGGGTTGCCTCTTGACGACTTGACATTGACTGCTCCCAGTGAATTGCCGGTGGTGCCGGGGCTGCGGCGGGGCCGACCGGGCTGTGGCTGTGGACGGGGTGTCGGAATGAGTGGCGTGGGTGCACTGCCTCTGAGGTGGCGCAGAGGTTGGGACAGCAAAAAAAAAAAAAAAAAAAAAGTTTTGGCTCATTTTCTTTTTTTTTCCGATTCTTCTCAAGTGTCACCCTTAGAAGTGTAAAGATGAAGCTTAGTGACACTGTGCTTCAAAAAAATGTAAAAGAGCAACAGTGCATTGGCTGAGACAGTGATTCCATGAAAGCAGTTGACCAAAAGAAAGAACATGAAGTGTCTGGAATGTCATTGTTTTGTTTTGGGAGTGATAGTGATTTAATCCTCTCAACTGTCAGAAACTCATCAAAATTTTCAAAAATATTCCTCTGAAGTCTCTTCAGAAGTTTGCAGCTCTGACGGTGTGTTTATGTGCATGTAGAAGCATGGGCAGCCTCATCCTCCACTCATTTGGCACAGTGTGAACCTTTCACCCTGTCTTTAGGAGCTATGGGGAAGTGGGAGGAGAGACAGTCAGCGGAGGTCAGGGTGCACACCAAGCCACAGCCAACAATGCCTCGACCGCACCTTCCAAGTCGGCACAGACCAAGGCAGCACGACCGTTCCAGACACGTGCTGGCTGCTGATCCAGTCCAGACCAGAGCTGGTCTTCCATGCTGGTAGGTTGGCCGTCAGGGAGGAGAGTGTCGGTTGTTGATGACATGTCATGGTATGGGCTGTTGCAAACAGTTCTGAGCATAGGCTGTTGCTGATGTTTTGGTGTGGATGATGTTGTTGTGTTGGTCATTTAGTTGCTATGAATGCATGGGCACTTGCATATAAGTGTATGTGAATGCAGAGTCCCAGTCATCATTATATGCTTTGACCTGTGTGCATATTTGCACATCAAGTTCATGCATACTTGAACACATACATGCGTGCACGCACACACACACACATACACATGTACATACACATGCGTGCACACTCTCTCTCTCTGCTTTTCTCTCTCTCTCTCTCTCTCTCTCTCTCTCTCTCTCTCTCTCTCTCTCTCTCTCTCTCTCTCTCTCTCACACACACACACACATATACTCACACACTGTACTTACAAAAAAAAAGAAAGGAAAAAAGGAAAGTCCTGTCCCCTACATTAGGGACAGTTTCTATGTCTTTAAATATTGTCAGAATGGTATACTGAAAATCTCAGTAATTAACATAAATGATTTTGAGAACAACCACCAGCATTGCTTGTGGCTGTCATATTTGTATTGGTCAGATATTCATACACTGAATATTCAGGCTGTCGCCTTGAATTGTGTGCATTTCATTACATTGCGCATTTCTTGACATGTTGATGATGATGATACCCATGATGTACTCGTACACTATGTTTCAATGCAGTGCACTATTTGTAGTGTAATGACCATGTGCTTGAAGTACTAGTGGATGCTTTACATGCGAGTTTTATTTCTCTTTACCTATGTGTTACTGTTTCAGTACAGTGCACGTTTTTTGGCATGTTAGCAATGACGACGTTGCGCATGAAGTATTTATGGACGCCTTACATGTGTGTGCTGGGGGCAGCCTTCATGGCAGACAGCCAGATGTGGAGAAAAACGCTGTCACTGGTCAAACTTCACAGTGCTGGCATGGTGAGTCCTGTCTTGTCTTTGCTGTGAAGTAAGGTTTGTGTCTCTGTATCACTACTGAATTTTGTCTCTGTCGCATTGTGAGTTTTGTCCACCCTATGTCACATGCTGAGTTTTGTTCTGTCTCTGTCCCTTGGTAAGTTTTGTCTGTGTGTCACTTTATGAGTTGTCCATGTCACTTGATGAATTTTGTCTGTATCCCATCATGAGTTCTGTCTGTGTCGTGTAGTAAGTTTTGTCTGTGTCACATGGTGAGCTTGTGTCACATTGTGAGTGTTGTCTGTGTCACATGGTGAGTGTTGTCTGTGTCATGTGGTGAGTTTTGTCGGTGTCACATGGTGAGTTTGGCTTTGTCACATGGTGAGTTTTGTCTGTGTCACAGGGTGAGTTTCGTCTGTATCACATGGTGAGAGTGTTGTCTGTCATATGGTGAGTTTTGTCTGTCACATGGTGAGTGTGGTCTGTGTCACTGTCTGTGTCACATAAGTGTTGTCTGTGTCACTTAGTGAGTTTTGTCTGTGTCCCATGGTGAGTTTTGTCTGTTTCCCATGGTGAGTTTTGTCTGTGTCCCATGGTGAGTTTTGTCTGTGTCACATGGTGAGTTTTGTCTGTGATACAAGTTGAGTATTGTCTGTATCATAAGGTGAGTGTTGTCTGTGTCACATGGTGAGTGTTGTCATGTGTCACACGATGAGTTTTGTTCTGTCTGTGTAATTTTGTGAGTGTTGTTGAATAAATGTTATTTTGGCGTCGTATACTATACCATGTCAGACCATAGCATTAAACGGCTGTCAGTCAGCTCTGTCAGGCCGAAGTTTTGTGACAAATGCAGTCATAAGATAGTCACGTGACGCCCACCCTACTTCCGCCTACGGAAGATGCCGAAGATTGTGTACTGTCTGTCATTCTACTTCGGCCTGTCGCCCAAGCAAGATAAGTCTTGTGCTCTGTCTCACCTATACTTTGCCTTTGTGTAAAGATTGCTGTGTTTGCACTCTGTACTCATTTATCTGTGGCTTCCGCTTATATCTTGACGTGTGAGGTTATCGGATGGGCTAGCATTCTAACCTTATTTACTGAAATTTTCTCGCGATCGTGGTGCTCCCGGTTCTTGTCTATTTGCGTAACCAGTTCGAGGTTGATCGGCATTTTCCATCGCCACGTCCATCGCGTTTTCTCTGCCTCCTTTGTCCATCGGCCTTGCATTCTCACTCGTCTTTACGGCCTTTTCGCCCCTAAATTCCGATTTCTATCTCGCCGTTACTTGTACCACGATTCCACTATCTCATCTGCGACGATCGCGGGGTCGGTTTCGTCGCCATCTTGTTTTGCGCCGGTCTTCATTCCTTGTCGCACCAGCTTTCTAGCCCACGCTATTACACGTGGTTGTCGTTCGGAATTTGCTTCCTACACTTGTTTACACCCCTCCCATTCATTGCCGCATTTTTCGATCGGCTTCGTGTGCGTGGCGATCGCATCGCCTTCGGCATTGCTGTTACTCGTGGCGTTACTCAGCACTTTTGGTTCACGCCACTGCCGTTGCTCACGCACGGTTTCGTTCATCGCTACTGCATTTTCTGTCACTGTGCGAGCTTGTTTATTTTATATTTTATATTTCCATTGTGTTATATTGCTATTGTGTGCGCACGGTCGATCGACCTGTATACCCTCCTCGATCGACCGTCGTGTTACGTTCGTGTGCTCTGGTTTTGCTCGGCGCCATTGCCCAAAATGGTGAAGGACTCGATTGGGCCGAGCAGCTCTGACGTTCAGAGTTCGCTCGCTTTCCCGGAGGACCAACGAGTTGGTTCCAGCTCCGAGCAGACCGTTCTTCCGCGGGAGAACGGACGGCCGCGGTAGTTGGAGACGACCTTCCCGCGAAGGGGACGCGGGACTCTACCTCCTCTACCCGACCGCCGGACGCACGACCGTTGCGTTCGAAAGCTACTAGGCAATTGGCTGCTATTTCCAAATGCTTATCATTCACCCTGCCCAGAAGATCAAAGGGCAAGGCCCCCCTTAAGGGATCCACTCAAGTCTAAGCATCCAAGCGGGATTCCGCTTCTCCTCCAGCACACCCTGCCTTCTAGCTTTCCGGCGCATAGTCAGACATCCGTTTACTATGCCCAGTCACGCGACCCTCGGCCCCCGGGGACCTTTGCCGGGGCACGGACAGGCATGGGTGACGGTTTTGGACTGGAACCTCCACCCGTCGTTCGCATTTATGAGACGCGTGGGTCCACGTCTCCCCCCCCCCCATCTGGACTCGCCGTCTCATGACGCTCTTCCCACCGTGCACAGGTGCAGCCAACACCCCTGCACGAGGAGCGTCCCGTTATCTCCGGACGCAGTTTTATGGCCATGTTATGGCAAGACCATGCACATGACCATAACTCTGGGCGTATGGGAACACCGAGTGCCTCCACGGTTATGAACATACACAAGGACGGCCGATCTACCCCGCTCGCCCGTCGCAGGTTCCCCTAGGGGTTCAGGACGCTGGGGGTCCGACCTACTCGGCCCCCCTTTTGGGCAACGTCCTCGGTCCCGTTCCTCCGGGGGGAGGATCTACCAGCGGGACCACGGGTAACCGGCCCTATTCCCTGGGTCCCAGCGCACTCCCGGGGGGGACGACATACCATGGTCGAACACTACCCCCCCCTCTGCTGCTCAAGGTTACCGGGTCCCGGGGGAGTCCCTGCACAGTACCCTGGGCCGCCACAGCCCGCTTATCTCCCCGGGACCAGTGGCTCTATGCCCCCGAGAGAGACCAGTGACTTTACACCCACTCCCAACCAGAACAGCTATATGGTCGCTTGTGGCACCCAATCTCACAGACCTGGGTCGACCTTGGTCTCCCACCTCGGGCGCTGTCCGATTAAGCAGTCCGGGCTCTCCCACCCTAGCCCGTCTGCCAAGCACAGAGCCACGAGGAGCCCGCCCTCCCCCCCCCCCAACGAGGGGCGGGACCCTCACGCACCCGCGCAGATGCCCCTGAGGAGGACCTACCTTCCCAGGAATTCGATTCCCCACACCCGGAGGACGACGACGATGAGGACCTCTTCTCATCCCTTTACGATATCCGCACCATTGACCGGTTTCGACCGGACTTGGAGTCAGGGAAGCCTCCCTCTGCGATATCTTGGCCTTCCCTGACATCGTCGGGCCGCCCCCAGCCCAACGCAAACTCGGGCTCGTCGCTCCTCAGTCCCTCACTTCGCTGTGGGAGAGTCCGGCAATCCGCGCCAGGGGTGCAGACTCCGTACCCCCGCCGGGTCAAGACCTTCCCCCGGCCCCAATGCGACCCCCTTCGGCGCCCTACTTGGGACCCGCAGGAAGCACCCAGTGACCTCCCTCTTTGCAGACAATCCGGCGACCAGGGAGTGGGCCATCTCCCAGTCTGATTGTCGCCTGATGCCCAACCGGGCCCCCCTACTTCGGGCACCATCTCCTTTAAAGCATTAAAGGACTGGGACCGAGTAGCTCGGATGGGCATCTTACACATCATTGCAGGGCATGCCTACCTTACCATGCTCTTGCAGAGGGCGGAGGTACTCTGGCCTGGGGATGACGGCGCCGTCCCAGTGCCTTCGGACAATACCTCCGAACCACACCATGAGGACGAATCTCGCTTATTCAGCGATCCCTTTATGCGACACCTAGTCAACAGGATATCGCATCACTTGTCGGCTGCGGCGGACAGCGCAGCAACAAGCCACTTCTATTGCCTGCTAGTGGCCAGAAACGCGGCGCTTACACGCTCTTCACTCCCCGGCACTCAAGGCTTCCCTTCGGTGTGTCCCGGGCCAGGATCACTCGCACTTTGGCGAGTACTCCACCTCGGATATGTCCCTTTCGGTCGAGGAACGCAAGCAGGCGGCGTCCTTTGCCCCCCGGCCTCAGCACGCCTTCCAGGTCCCCCTATTGGTCTACCCCCCAGGTCCATCGGGCCCACACTGTATCCCCGACAAGCCCCATCTCCCATAACCGGGCCGGCTAAGCGCCCTCCAGATTCACAGAGGTCGAAATCGAAACCTCGCCAGCAACTCCATTTCGGTTCGGCCAACAGGCACGCCCTCTCCAGTGACTAGGGGACACACCCGCAGTGGGCACGGAACAGGGACAACCCCGCCCACCAGGCCCAACCCCGGGTTTTACTCCCACCTGTTCGTGATCCCCAAACCCTCGGGGAGATGGAGGCCCATCCTCGCCTCTCTCCCCGCCCTCCCAGATCAGGGACTCCATCCACCACCTAGATTGGGCCACCTCCATAGATCTGAAGGATGCGTACTTCCAGATCCTCCTTTACCCGGCTCACAGACGTTACCTCCGGTTCGTCTGGCAGGGTCGGGTGTTCCGGTTCAAAGCTCTCCCCTTTGGTCTCTCCCTGGCACCCTTCCTCTTCACGAAGGTTGTCAAGGAGATGGCCGGCCGCCCTAGCCAGACAAGAGGACATGCGCCTCCTGGTGTACCTCGACGACTGGCTTGTCCTGGCCTCCTCCCGGGCTCAGTGCTGAGCCCACACCACGCGCCTCCTCAGGCTCTGTTCCACCCTGGGTTTTGTAACCAACCCCCTCAGATGCGAACTCATTCCCAGTCAGAGGTTCTCTTTCCTGGGCATGAGTTTCGACACGATTGCCATGAAGGTCGCCCCGACCCCAGAGAGGTCCGCTGGGATAGTGGACCTCTTCTTTCGCCTCTTAGGGATGATGAAGTCCCTTTCAGCCCTCATCCGCTAGTCGGGTCCCCAAACCCCAGCTGCAGAGGGAGTTCCGTCGTCGTCGGTCCCAGACCTCGGACCGCTGGGACCTGACCATTCCCCTCGGCCACTGGTTCTCTGGCGCCACGGATGAATGGCTCAATCCGTCCACTTTGACCACCGGCGTTCCAATCTCTCTCCCAACTCAGTCCCTCAAACTGTACACGGACGCCTCCAACTCGGCTGGGGGGCCCACTTGGGGGACAGTCATGCCTCGGGGGTGTGGGACGCACAGATGGCACGCCTCCACATCAACATATTAGAATTGGAAGCGGTCAGGCTGGCCTTCCTCCACTTCCACCTACCTAATCTCGCCCAAACTGGTTCTCCTCCTCACGGACAACACATCGGTAGCCCATTACATCAACAAGGGGGGGGGGCTCACTCCATCGGCCTCTCCTACGGACAGAGGCCCTCCTTCGCTGGTGGTGCCACGCACGGGGAACCACCCTCCGTGCGAGACATATAGCGGGGACACGCAACATCCTGGCAGACTCTCTCAGCCGCTCAGGGACCCTTCTGCACACAGAGTGGACCCTGAACAAGCTGACGCTAACCACAGTATGGGAGCACTGGTTCAAGCCCATGGTCGACCTCTTGGCGACCCGCTTCAACCATCGCCTTCCATGTGTATGCCTCTCCCGTCCTGGATCTCCGAGCGTACGCAGTCGATGCGCTCTCCCTCCCCTGGACGGGACTCATCGCGTACACCTTTCCCCCTTCCCAATACTTCACAAAAAGTGATCAGGAAGGCCAGGCTGGAGAGACCCAAAAACTCATCCTTATAACCCCGTGGTGGCCGGCCCAGTTGTGGTTCCAGACCTCAGGTCCCTAACTCACGTTCCCCCTCCAGCTAGCCCCTCGGTGGGACTTGCTCAGACAACCTCGCTCGGGCCTCCCTCACTCCAACCCCCAGATGCTTCGCCTACACGCTTGGCTGATATGCCAACCAAATTGCGACCACCGGTCCCCGCCTCCCCCGTGGACAGACCCGGTCTGTCCTAGATACCCTGACAGAAGCGGGGGCATCGCAGTGATTACGGGACTTGGCCTTGGCCTCGCGTAGGACCAGCACCGAGTCCTCTACAATTACCGATGGGAGAGATGGGTCACGTGGTGCACGGCTAACTCGGTCCCCTACCCTCCTCCCTCCAACATCCAGATAGGCAATTTCCTATCGCATCTTTCGTCCTCTCGAAAGCCCTCTGCTAGTTCCATTCGGGGCTACACAGATCGGCCGTATGCACCACCATCCGACAGCTGGGCGGCCCATCATTCGACAATGACTTTCTCCTTAGAGAACTATCTCGGGGGGTGGCCCTACGGGAAGCTCAGTCCCCTAGGCGCGCTCCCATGTGGGACCTCTTTCTGGTTCTTGACTCCCTCAGAAAACCCCCTTTCGAGCCCCTCCGCGCTATTCCCTTTGACATTCTCTCCTTCAAGACCACCTTCTTCTCTCCCCCTGCCTCAGCCAGGAGAAGAAGTGGGATTCATGCCCTCAGTGGTGACCCTCGGGACATCGCCTTTCACAGAGACGGCTCGGTCTCGCTTAAGTTCCTGCCGGTTCTTAGCGAAGAACCAGGAACCAGGCACGTCCTCTCCTTCCCTGGTTATCCGCTCCCTAGCGGATATCTTAGGCAGCGAAGGCGGCGGGGACATGGACCTGTGTCCATCTAGGTGCCTCAGATACTACTGGGAGCGTTCCCGCCCCAGGCGTTCCTCTCAGAGAAGCCTCCTTATTTCCATCAACCCCAACAGCAAGAAAGACATCTCGGCGGGCTCGATTTCTAGGTGGCTATCCAATACTATCAAATCTGCCTATGCCCAGGCCCACAAAGACCTCCCAGCCCTTCCCCTCGAGCCCACGAGGTCAGAGCGCTGGCCACGTCCACAGCGTTCCAGCACTCTGTCCCCGTGCGCCATCTCCTGGAGGCAGCCTACTGGCGTTCGGAGAACCCTTTCATAAACTTTTATCTAAGGGACATCCGCATGACCAGGGCTGATGGTCAAAAGGGGTTTCATTTGTGGCGGCCAATGCAGCCATAACAGTTAACCCAGGAACCATTGGGGCGCTCGCCCCTTCTCCTATTCCTTTAAATTCTGCTATGGTCTGACATGGTATAGTATACGACGCCAAAATGGGGAGTTTGTATTATACTCCCTGTTTGGCTAAGTATACTTACCATGTCAGACTCTAATGCCCGCCCTACCTTCCCCGCTAGCGCCAAGGTTCCCTGGGTTGCCTTGCGCGCAGGCCTCGTTGAATGACGGACAGTACACAATCTTCGGCATCTTCCGTAGGCGGAAGTAGGGTGGGCGTCACGTGACTATCTTATGACTGCATTTGCCACAAAACTTCGGCCTGACAGAGCTGACTGACAGCCGTTTAATGCTATAGTCTGACATGGTAAGTATACTTAGCCAACAGGGAGTATAATACAAACTCCCCATTTCGTCCTATTGTGAGTGTCATCATGTTGCCACGGACATAGGTTGTCTTTGTAAGTGATCAACAGGTTTTTCGCTTTGTAAGTCTTCAGTTACCGACTTTTGAAAATCTAAGCATTTATTGATATGATTGTGGTGCTGCTTTTTACCATGAAATTCAGCGAAGTTTAATGGTATGATGTCCTGTTGTGTCTGAATGTCCCTTCCTGTAAGGGTTGAATGTTGCCTCTTGTTTCGGTTGAAGTAGTGTCATATCCTGCTGTGTGACTTGGATGGTTTTTTTGTCTTCCTCTGACTCCTCCCCCACTTTCCTTCTCCCTCTTCCTCTGTCTCCTCCTGGCCCTTCTGAGGCAGTGTGTGTTGTGTCCTGTTGACAGGTGAACGCTTGGAGACAGACCGCGGTGGTGATTGTCATGTTGGTCGCCATCATCAGCACTGTGAGTCCTGGGCAGTTTGGCTCTGTGGTTTTTTCTTTGCGCCTGAAGCTCCGGTTGGTGTAAGGCACACACTTCATGCATCTGGTGGTGTAAGGCACACACTTCATGCATCTGTTGGTGTAAGGCACACACTACATGCATCTGTTGGTGAGGCAAACACTACACACATATTTCTCTGTAAGGCACACACTACACACATCAGTTGGTGTAAGGTACACACTACACACATCTGTTGGTGTAAAGTACCTGCTTCATGCATCTGTTGGTGTAAGGCACACACTTCATGCATCTGTTGGTGTAAGGCACACACTACACACATCTGTCACTGTAAGGCACACACAACACACATCTGTCACTGTAAGGCACACACAACACACATCTGTCACTGTAAGGCACACACAACACACATCTGTCGCTGTAAGGCACACACAACACACATCTGTCACTGTAACGCACACACTACACACATCTGTTGGTGTTAGGCACACTCTACATGCATCTGTCAGTGTAAGGCACACACTACACACATCTGTTGCTGTAAGGCACACACTACTACACACATCTGTTGGTGTTAGGCACACACTACATGCATCTGTCAGTGTAAGGCACACACTACACACACATCTGTCGGTGTAAGGCACGCACTACACACATCTGTCAGTGTAAGGCACACATAACACACATCTGTTGGTATGATCCAATGCTACTTTGATCTGTTGGTGTTAGGCACACACTACACACATCTATTGGTGTTAGACACATACCATACGCATCTGTTGGTATAATGTAAAAACTACACATATCTGTTGGTGTAAGGCACACACTACACACATCTCTTGGTATAAGGTGCACACTACACACATCTCTTGGTACAGCTACAAACATCTGTGGGCACACACTGCACATGTTGATATGAGGCACACAGTAACCAAAAAATATTTGTGTAAAGCACATCACACTCATCTGCTAGTCTAAGGTACATACTACACACACCTATTTGTGTAAGGCACATACTGCTAGCACTGTTGGTATATGGTACACACTACAACTGTTTGTATAATGTACACACTCCAAACATCTGTTTATGTGAGATACAGCTACAAACATCAGTTGGTGTAAGGTATACACTTCTGTTTGCGCCACCACCGGGAGGAGAGGTTTGAGATACAGGGAGGGAGTGGTTGTATCGGGAACTGTCCACTGTCTGACTGGGTGTGGGGGTAATGCTGTTTCAGAAACTGCCAACAGTGAACAAGGAGCTGGAGGAGCTGAGGGAGTTCTGGGACCCTGACACTGTGCAGCTGATGGAGTGGATACAGTCAGTCCCCTCTCTCTCCTCTCGCCTCACTTCCTTCTCTGTCACTCACTGTTTCGTCGGCTGACCTCTGCCGTGCAGGTCATGGTGTTACCACCCATCTGTTGTTGGGTCTGTCTGTCAGCAGGATGAGGCCAAATCTGTGTGTGATCCGTTCGATCTTAGCTGGGTGGAGTGGGAAAATGTGGCCCAAGGTCAAGGCCATTCCATGTGGTGGGGATCTGGGTCACAGGGCATATCCATGATCCCTTCAGCAAGGTTTTGCCGAAACTACTGAACCAACTTCACACCTGTTCACCAACACAATTTTAATATATTTTGTACACATGTTTGGCAGAAATACAATGAATTTGTTGAACCGAAGGGGAAAAAAAGGAGAAAGAAAATCAAGGCATGAAGTCGTGAGCGCTATTGTGCTTGTGGATTGTAACCTTTGTGCTGTCTTGAATGTTTTGACCAAAGAGCAACAACTCTTGCTAACATGCACATGAAATCACATCTGGCTGTGTCTGTTTCTGCAACAACATGCCAGTCCATAGGAAGAACAGCGGGGTCTACAGGCCCTGAAATATTAAAAAAAAAAAAACTGGGGAGAGAGTATGAGTTTATGCTAAAGTATGACGATGAACCTGGTACGACAGACATTGTTTTTACTGTGGTTTTTGCGGGGTGTCAGCTGTGAGTTATTGCGGGGAAAAATGAAGAAATGCCCCTTACCTCCTCTCCTCCCTTTCACAAAAATTTGGAAGCTGGAATATGTGTTTCCTTCCACCATCCACCCTTTCGTACTTCCTTTCTTTCATGGAAAATGTGGTTGAGTTTTGCCTAACCTGTACAGAAAATACTCTCGTTTTTGTGGAGAAGTACACGGGTAGCACTTTCAGGGTCAACTGGTGTGCAATGTTGAGAAAACTGGGCAGATGGAATGTGTTCCCTGGACAAAGCCGTGACTTGTTGGTATAGATCCAGGGTGCTAATACAGATTAATGGGCAGCACTAGGATTATTTCGGCCTTGGTGGAGGTCATCTTTCTCCCTCAGCTGCGTACAAACATACACACTGACAGGGAGATGAGGAAATTACCTGGAAGGTGAGAAAGTAGGATTACAATAACAGAATGAAGACAGGGATGGTAAAGTCACTGCTTTGAATCAAATATATCAAATAGTTCAGATCAAGTAGACAGGATGGAATCTGCTCATCCCTGTCTGAATCATCTCACACCTGATCACATCTCATGCCACCTGTCATCTTAGAGGTGTCACTGCCTGCGGACTGGTCCATGTACACTGCTGTGCGCCTGCTGAACCACAAGACCACAGTTCATAGGGATGACAGCCAAAGAAATGAATGAGAGAATAAATGAACGCAGCAGTTAGGAGGAGGGTTTCATGGACAAGGCTGCACAAACAAAAACTCCACTCCCTTTGTTGGATAGATGGGATCAATCCTTGCCTATCTATACAGGGAGTGTCTGTAGGAGTATCAGCATGTGCATATGGGGAAAAAAAAAATTTTTTAAAGAAAGAAAAAAATGCCTGACTTAGGTTTCAACCCAACTCACTGGTCAAGATGTGAGTGCCTAGATGAGAATACCTCCAAGACCACCATAGATTTCTGTGTGTGCATGCATATGTGTGTGCATGCATGTGTGTGTGTGTGTGTGTGTGTGTGTGTGTGTGTGTGTGTGTGTGTGTGTGTGTGCAACTGTATATATGTGTGCATGCATTTGCATGCACACATGTTAGTGTATGTGCACACTTGCAAATATGTACGTGTACATGCAAAAACCTTAACATGCAAATGTGAGGCACTATGTGTAATCCACCCAACTATGTATCCTTACAGACAATGCTGTTCTCCCTCCCAGACTGCTCTGTTCCCTAATGATAGAAATGTGAGGGCAGTTTGTTTAGTCCATCCTGTCCTATATTCTTCACAGTCAATACTCTTTTCCCCTTCCCAGAGTTCTCTGTCCCCTATTTATAGACATGTCAATACAGTATGCTTGTACATCCTGTCATATATTCTTCATAGATAATAGCTCTTCTCTCTTCTCAAACTTCTCTGTTCCCAAATTCTACAAATGTCAGGACAGAATGTTAGTCCATCCTCCATGTATCCTTCACAGACTATGCTGTTCTCTGTTTCCAAATTTCTTTGTCACCCAGAGTCTACAAATATGAGGCAGTGTGTGTAATTCGTCTACCAAATATCCTTCACATCCAATGCCCTTCTCAGTTCCCAAATTATTCTGTCCCCTTTAGACAATAAATTTGAGGCTGGTATTTATATCTGTCCATCCATATATTCTTCATAGGAATGCTATTCTTGTTCCCAATTCTTCTGTCCCCTAATTCTACACTCTGCTGTGTATTCTTCACAGACAACTCTTTTTTTTTTTTTTTTTTCTGTCCCAACTCTGCGCCACCTCAGAGGCAGTGCACCCACACCGCTCATTCCGACACCCCGTCCACAGCCACAGCCCGGTCGGCCCCAACGCAGCCCCGGCACCGGCAATCCACAGGGAACAGTCAATGTCAAGTCGTCAAGAGGCAACCCACCGGAGGAGACACTGCACTGCCGCCGAGTCACTTCGGTGGTGTTCAGTGACGCCTGTTCTGATCTAACATACGCAGGACACCACCTACTAAGCCCCCTACTGACGACAATAATTGCTTAGTCGCGGAGCCGGCATGAGTGAGCTCTCCCTCCGGAGGGCGCCACCACGTCCGTCCAGTGACAGCCCCCATGGACTCGCCGATACCGGTGACCCCGATGGAACCAAACCAAGGCCACAGACGTGGAGAGGACATCGAATTTGAGGTCACCATGAGAGCAGGGCATGAAGGGCCACAGAATTTGAGACATTTTTTTTTATGCTGATCGATGAGAATGAGGATGATTAAGATGGTGCTACGGATTTCCATTTTGGTCTGAGACTACATGACAGGGCTGTACTCTACCCTTCCTTTCATAATATATCCCAGCGTCAACCAGGCCCGAGAGATACAGGCACCTGCAGTGCTGGTCAAGAAATTTGAGCAACACTCTCAGAAACGCATCCATTAAGTAGATGAAACTCGACTGTGTGGTCCCAGTCTTCCCAACTGAGTCCGCAGCAACTCAACTCTGGGTAGGAGCCGTCGGGGCAGAAAAACCCACATGACTTCTGATGGGATTCGAACCCACGACCTCCCAGCCGGGAGTCCGCGACGCTAACCACTTCGCCATGGCGGCTGGTTTCACAGACAACTCTGTTCACAGTTCACCTTTTCCAAATTTCTCTGTCCTCTTAATTCTTCTGAAATCTGAAAAGTTTGATAGAAATATGCATATGTGATGTGACTGGTTTTTAAATGTCATTATTGTGTGCTTATGTGCTTGTACGTGTGTATGCACATGTCATTATGTGTGTGATGACAGACAGAACACACAGCCCATGTCATCGTTCTCCGGTAGCATGCAGCTAATGGCAGGGGTGAAACTGTGCACGGGCCGACCCATCAACAACCACCCCCATTACGAGGACAAACGTCTACGCCACAAAACTAAACAGGTCAATACTGCTATACCCATCACTCTGAGGAGACATACATGTCTGTAGTGCAAAATTAAACTGATTCTAAACTGACATACTCTTTAACAATATGAATACAAATATCTGTATGACATTAGTAATATGCTAGGACTATTAAAGCATGTTGATGCAGCAAAACTACTGTATAGTTCACTGTGAGAACTGTCCTACCCATGCTAAACAGATCAGTACTATTTTAGCCTTCACTATGAGGACACATGTTTGCAGTACCATACTGAACAGGATGCTAATTGCTTTGAAGACAAAGATCTGGACTACAGTACAAATCTAGTTCCTCATGTCACAATGAGACAAACATAGGTACTACTGTAGTCAACACATCAGTGCTGATGTACCCATATGCATTGTGAGACAAAAACATCTGTACTACGAAACTTAACAGATCAGTACTATTGTACATCTCAATACTAAGAGGACAAACATCATACAAAATGAATGGATCAGTTCTTCAGTACCCATGAACTCTTGGAGGACAAACATCTGTATCACAACATTAAATGTATCAGCACTACTGTGCTCACCAAGTGATAAGGACAAACATCAGCACAACAAAACTAAATGGGTCAGTGCTACTGTATCCATCAGAATATAGAAATGCATCCATGCCAAAAAAACAACACAGGACTACAAAACCAATTCGCTCTATGATGACAAACATCTACACCACAGACTGTACAGTTTAGTACAACAGTACCTGTCACTATCAGCTGTGTAAGAGCTTTGTTTAGACAGGACTATTATGAAACAACCTGAAGACCTAACACTGTGAAGGATAATGTCTACACTACAAAATTAAACAGTTCAGTGCCAATTTGAAGACAAATGTATGCACCACTGTACTACTGTTCCCTTCACTGTAAGGATAAATGCTGGTGCAAAGAAAAAAAAAAAACATGTCCGTAGTACTGTGCCTAATAATGATGAGGACTATCTTTTGTACCACAACACTAAACAGATAATACTTCTGTACTCATCACTGTGAGGACCCGTTTCAGAAACACAAAACAAAGCAATTCAGTATGAGCGTGCTAATTGTGAGGACAAACATGTGCACCACAAAATGGAGTGAGTACTACTGTACCCATAACGATACGGACAAATGTCTGTATAAGAACGCTGAACAGGTCAGTACTTTTGCTCCCATCAGTATTAAGAGGACAAATATCTGTACCGCAACACTGTTGTTATACTCATCATTACATGGACATATGTCTGTATCATAAACCTTAATAGGTCAATGCTAATTTAACCCATTAACATTTGAGAAGAAATGTTTGTACCACAATACAAAAGAGGTTGGTCCTGCAAAACTCAACAGGTCTGGATTACTGTATCCATTAACAGTTAAGGTCAGTTATCTGTATCACAATTATTAAAACAAAAAAAAATCAATATTACTGCACCCAACAGTTTAAAGGAATACCTCAGTTTATAATACCGAACATGTTAGTGCACCAGTACCCATCAGTACTAATAGCGCAAAAAAATACATCTGCAGTGTAATAGAAAACAGGCTGATACTGCTAACTGTAACAGCATAAACAGGAGCCACCAAGTCAGCAGTACCATCACACATGTCGACACAAAGAGGATCTGATCCACAATGATGGACAAGTCATAATGTTAACTGTTAACAAACATCTGTACATCAGTACTAAACATGTGTACTTTTGTACACATAGACACCAAATGTCTGTCGTAATATACTCGTGTTTCAGTATGTATCCGCACTGTTTTCTGTCATGTGGTGACAGCTGTATCAGATGTATGGGCGACGCACCCCTGAAGACGTGCACAGCATCATGAAGTCCCTGGGCAGCCACTACATCATCCTGGAGGACTCCATCTGCCTGGCTCCCTCCAACAACTGCCGCACCCCTGACCTTATAGATCTGGACAATGGCGTGGTCAGTGTTTCTGCACTGCTGGGTTGTTGGGTTACCTGGATTGTGTAGTACCTGAGTCATGTGTTGCCAGTCTTGTGTTTTACTTGTGTTTTACCTATGTTATATGTGTTTTACCTGTATTGTGAGTTAGTTGTGTATTGTGTTACCTTCAGTGTGTGTTACTTTTGTATTGTGTTACCTGTGTTGTGTGTTAACTGTGCTTTTTGTTTTTTTTGTGTGTGGTAAGTGTTATCTTTGTTGTGTGTTACCAGTGTTGTTACCTATGTTTGTTACCTGTGTTGTGTATTATCTTTTATTTGTTACCTGTGTTGTATGTTACTCTTCTGTATGTTATCTGTCTTTTTTGTTCCGCTTTTGGTGTGTTACCTATGCTGTGTGTCATCCATCCATGTTGGTGTTAACTGTGTTTTGTATTTGTTGCATGCTATCAGTGTGTGGTATGTTACCTGTTGTTTGTACCTGTGTTTTGTGTTACCCATGTTGTATGTTATCTTATTGGTAATTCCATGCGTGTTATCTTTGTTATTGGTGGTGATAAAACAGTGTTGTATTTGTGTTGTGCCTTAATTGTGCTTTGAATAGCTGTGTGTGTGTGTGTGTGTGTGTGTGTGTGTGTGTGTGTGTGTGTGTGTGTGTGTGTGCTGTGGAACAAATCGGTGCCTATAATGAAGATTGTGGTTAGCTGTGAATGATTCCCCACCCACCCACCCACCTTAGGAGTGCATCTGCAGTATGGGCCTCTGTGAAGACAGCAGAAGTGATGAATGTTCGGGTTTAAATGATGTCGGACATAAAAACATATACACCAGTCTCAATGAAAATCTTGATCAGAGATGTCCTACCAGATGTGATTTTTTTAATTTCTGAAGGAGATAAACATTTTTATCTGCTCTAAGATTAACGGCTGTCAGTCAGCTCTGTCAGGCCGAAGTTTTGTGGCCAATGCAGTCATAAGATAGTCACGTGACGCCCACCTACTACTTCGCCTACGGAAGATGCCGAAGTTCGTGTACTGTACGTCATTCTTCTTCGGCCTGTCACCCAAGCAAGATAAGTCTTGTGCTCTGTCTCGCCTATACTTTGCCTTTGTGTAAAGATTGCTGTGTTCGCATTCTGAACTCATTTATTTGTGGCTTGTGCTTATCCCTCAGAGTATCTTGACGTGTGAGGTTATCGCGGGGGCTAGCATTCTAACCTTATTTTCGGAATTTTCTCGCGATTGTGTGCTCCCGGTTCTGCATTCCGCGTCACCGGTTCAGCTTGATTGGCATTTTCCATCGCCGCGTTCATCGCTGGTTCGGTGCCTCTCTTTATCCATCGGCCTTCCCTTTTCAATCGCTTCTTCGCCCAGTCGCCACTAAATTCCGTTTTCTCCCTCGCCGTCATTTATTCCACGATTCCACAACCTCCTGTGCGACGATCGTGAGCCAGTCTCGTCGCCATCTTCCAGTCTCGTCGCCATCTTGTTTTGCGCCGGTCTCCCCTCTCTGTCACCACCTTATACCCCAGTATTTTACAGGGTTTTTTTCGTCCACAATTTATTTTCCTTTGCCCCCTTCCCTCATTTGCCATAAATTCTCGCTCGCCTTCGTGTCCTCAACGATCGTGATCGACCGTCGTCCTGGTATTTACACGTGGCGTTACTCAGCACTTTGGGGCCACGCCACGGTCGCTTCTCACGCGCAGTTTCGCCATTTCTGCTGCGCTTTGTGTCCCTGTACGGACTTGTTTACCTTATTTTCCATTGTGTACGTTGTTCATTTTATTTTTTGTGTGCGCACGGTCGATCGATTGCCCTAGTTATTCCCCTCGATCGACCATCGTGTCTCTCTCGCTTACGATCGTGTGCTCCGGTTTCGCTCGGCGCCATCGCCCAATATGGTGAAGGACTCGGCTGGGTCGAGCAACAACTCTGACGTGCAGGGTTCGCGCTCGATTCCCGGAGGACCCACGAGTTGGTTCCAACCCCCCGAGCGAACCATTCTAAGTGCCTTTCCTTGGGAATCTAAGGGCAAACGGGACGGCCAAAACATCCGCGGGAGTTGGAGATGACTTTCCTCCCCGAGTCACGCGAGGGGGGACGCCACACACCCCTGCACGAGGACATGCGGGTCCAGCGTCCCGTTAGCTCCGGATGCAGTGTTAGTGTTATGGCCACGTCTTGGCACGACCATGCACATGTCCATAACTCTGGGCGTATGGGAACACCGAGTGCATCCACCGGTTGTGAACATACACAAAGACGGCCGACCAACCCCGCTCGCCCGTCGCAGGTTCCCCTAGGGGTTCAGGACGTGGGGGCCGACCTACTCGGCCCCCCACTTGGGCAACGTCCTCGGTCCCGTTCCTCCGGGGGGAGGATCTACCAGCGGGACCACGGGTAACCTGCCCCATCCTCTGGGGCCCGGCACGCTCCCGGGGGGGGACCACATACCACGGTCGATTACTATTCCCCCCCTGCTGCTGCCCCCCAGGTTACCCCGGTCCCCGGCGAGTCCCTGCACAGTACTCTGGGCCGCCACAGCCCGCTTATCTCCCCGGGGACCAGTGGCTCTATGCCCCCGAGAGGGACCAGTGGCTCAATACCCACACCCAACCTGAACAACTATTTGGTCGATTGTGGCACCCAACCTCACAGACTTGGGTCGACCTGGGTCTCCCACCTCGGGCGCTGTCCGATCGGCAGTCCGGGCTCTCCCACCCTAGCCCGTCTGCCGAGTATAGAGCCACGAGGGTCCCGCCCTCCCCCCCCACCACCACCCTACCAGGGCGGGACCCTCGCGCACCCGCGCACTTGCCTCCTGAGGAAGACCCCCCTTCCCAGGAATTAGACTCCCCACAGCCTGAGGAGGACTACGATGAGGACCTCTTCTCATCGCTTTATGACATCAACACCATTGAACGGTTTCGACCGGACTTGGTGTCGAGGGACGCCCCTCCCTCTGCCGATACCTTGGCCTTCCCTGAGATCGTTGGGCCGCCCCCAGCCCAACACTCGAGACTCAGGATTGTAGCACCTCAGTCCCTCACTTCACTGTGGGAGAGTCCGGCGAAACGCGCCAGGGGTGCAGACGCCGTCCCCACGCCGGGTCAAGACCTTCCCCCGGCACCCATTGCGGCCCCTTTCGGCGCCCTACTTGGGACCCGCAGGAAGCACCCTGTTACTCCCTCCTTTGCTGACAATCCGGCCACCAGGGAGTGGGCATCTCCCAATCGGATTGTCGCCTGATACCCAACCGGGCCCCCCCCTACTTCGGCCACTGTCTCCTTTAAGGCGTTAAAAGGACTGGGACCGAGTAGCCCGGATGGGCATCTTACACACCAC
Organism: Conus betulinus; assembly: GCA_016801955.1. Lineage (NCBI taxonomy): Eukaryota > Metazoa > Mollusca > Gastropoda > Neogastropoda > Conidae > Conus > Conus betulinus. The sequence goes on along the minus strand of JADBJO010000050.1, from coordinate 969,048 downwards.
TGCAGGGCATGCCTACCTTAGCATGCTCTTGCAGAGGGCGGAGGTACTCTGGCCTGGGGATGACGGCGCCGTCCCAGGGCCTTCGGATACAAACTCCGAACCACACCAGGACGAACCTCGCTTATTCAGCGATCCCTTCATGCGACACCTAGTCAACAGGATATCGCATCACTTGTCGGCTGCGGCGGACAGCGCAGCAACAAGCCATTTTAATTGTCTGCTTGTGGCTAGAGACGCGGTGCTTGCACGCTCCTCACTCTCCCCGGCACTCAGGGCATCCCTACGATGTGTCCCGGGCCAGGATCACTCGCTCTTTGGCGAGTACTACTCCACCTCGGCTATGTCTCTCTCTCTCGAGGAACGCAAGCAGGCGGCGTCCTTCGCCCCCCGGCCTCAGCCACGCCCTTCCAGACCCCCCTTTCGGTCTTACCCCAGGGCCAACAGGCCCACTCCGTACCCCCGTCAAGCCCCATCTCACACCGCCGGGCCGGCCAGCGCCCACTTAACTCGCAGAGGCCTAAACCGAAAACCTCGCCAGAATTTTCGGTTCGGCCAGCAAGCACGGCCCCGCAGGTGACTGGAGGACACTCCCGTAGGGGGCATGGAACTGGCACAACCTGCCCAGCAAGACACCGGCCCACTGTACCCCTTCCCCCCGGGACCATCGGCTCCCCTGGCGGGCAACCTCTCCCGGCATGCCCGCCAGTGGCGACGTATGGGCCTCAGCCCCTGGGTAGTGTCGGTGCTTCAGACGGGTTTTCGCCTACCCTGGGCTCACGGTCGCCCTCCCCTCATGCGTTTTTCCTCCTCCTCCGTCCCCCAGCGACCCCCCACCTGCCCAGGCGGACGCCCTCCGCCTGGAAGTCCTCGAACTCCTACAGAAGGGGGCCATCGCAGAAGTTTTTCCAGCCCAACCCCGGGTTTTACTCCCACCTGTTCGTGATCCCCAAACCTTCGGGGGGATGGAGGCCCATCCTCGACCTTTCTCCCCTCAAACAAGTCCTAAGACATACCAAGTTCAAGATGGACACACCCTCCCAGATCAGAGACTCCATTCACCACCTAGATTGGGCGACCTCCATAGATCTGAAAGATGCGTATTTCCAGATCCTTATTCACCCGGCGCACAGACGTTACCTCCGGTTCGTCTGGCAAGCTCGGGTGTTCCAGTTCAAAGCTCTCCCCTTTGGCCTCTCCCTGGCACCCTTCCTCTTCACGAAGGTTGTCAAGGAGATGGCCGCCCTGGCAGGGCAGGAGGACATTCGCCTCCTGGTTTACCTCGACGACTGGCTTGTCCTAGCCTCCTCCCAGGCTCAGTGCCAAGCCCACACCACCCGCCTCCTCAGCCTTTGTTCCACCTGGGGTTTGTAACCAACCCCCTCAAGTGCGAACTTATTCCCAGTCAGAGGTTCTCTTTCCTGGGCATGAGTTTCGACACGATTACCATGAAGGTCGCCCCGACCCCGGAGAGGTCGCCCGGATTGTGGACCTCATCGTGCGCCTCCGAGAAGCCTCGCACACCTCGGCCAGAACTCTGTCCTCCCTCTTAGGGATGATGGAGTCCCTTTCTGCCCTCATTCCGCTGGGTCGGGTCCCCAAACGCCAGCTGCAGAGGGAGTTCCGTCGTCGTTGGTCCCAGACCTCGGACCGCTGGGACCTGACCATTCCCCTCGGCCCCTGGTTCTCGGGCGCCCACGGAGGAATGGCTCAATCCGTCCACCCTGATCACCGGCGTTCCGATCTCTCTCCCAACTCAGTCCCTCGAACTATACACGGACGCCTCCAACTCGGGCTGGGGGGCCCACTTGGGGGACAGTCATGCCTCGGGGATGTGGGACACACAGATGCTCGCCTCCACATCAACATATTAGAGTTGGAAGCGGTCAGACTGGCCCTCCTCCACTTCCAGCATCTAATCTCGCACCGACTGGTTCTCCTCCTCACGGACAACACGTCGGTAGCCCATTACGTCAACAAGGGGGGGGGGGGGGGGCTCACTCATCGGCCTCTCTCTCCGGACAGAGGCCCTCCTTCGCTGGTGCCACGCACGGGGAACCACCCTCCGTGCGAGACACATAGCGGGGACACGGAACATCCTGGCAGACACTCTCAGCCGGTCAGGGGGACCCTTCTGCACACAGAGTGGACCCTGAACAAGCTGACACTAACCACTGTCTGGGACCACTGGTTCAAGCCCATGGTCGACCTATTTGCGCGACACGGTTCAACCATCGACTCCCCATGTATGTCTCTCCAGTCCCGGACCCCCGAGCGTACGCGGTCGATGCGCTCTCCCTCCCCTGGACGGGACTCATCGCCTACGCCTTTCCCCCCTTCCCCATACTTCACAAAGTGATCAGGAAGGCCAGGCTGGAGAGACCCAAACTCATCCTCATAACCCCATGTGGCCGACTCAGTCGTGGTTCCCGGACCTCAGGTCCCTAACTCACGTTCCCCCTCTCCAGCTAGCCCCTCGGTGGGACTTGCTCAGACAACCTCGCTCGGGCTCCCTCACTCCAATCCCCAGATGCTTCGCCTACACGCTTGGCTTCTATGCCAGCCAAATTGCGACCACCGGTCCCCGCCGCCCCCGCCGACAGACCCCGGTCTGTCCTAGAGACCCTGACAGAAGCGGGAGCATCGCAGGGACTACGAGACTTGGCCTCGGCCTCTCGTAGGGCTAGCACAGAGTCCCTCTATAATTACAGATGGGAGAGATGGGTCACGTGGTGCACGGCTAACTCGGTCCCCTACCTACACCCCCCCAAACATCCAGCTAGGCAATTTCCTATCCCACCTTCGTCCTCTTTAAAACTCTCGGCTAGCTCCATTCGGGGCTACGATCGGCCGTATGCACCACCATCCGACAGCTCGGCGGCCCATCTTTCGACAATGACTTTCTCCTCAGAGAACTATCACGGGGGGTTGCCCTACGGGAAGCTCAATCCCCTAGGCGCGCCCCCTTGTGGGACCTCTTTCTGGTGTTAGGCGCCCTCAGAAAACCCCCTTCGAGCCCCTCCGCTCCATTCCCTTTGACCTCCTCTCCTTCAAGACCACCTTCCTTCTCTCCCTGGCCTCAGCCAGAAGGCGAAGTGAGATTCATGCCCTCAGCGGGGACCCTCGGGACATCGCCTTTCACAGAGACGGCTCGGTCTCACTTAAGTTCCTACCTGAGTTCTTAGCGAAGAACCAGGAACCGGGCACAGCCTCTCCCTTCCCTCCTGATCCGCTCTCTAGCGGATATCTTAGGCAGCGAGCGGGGGGGGGGGGACATGGACCTGTGCCCTCTAGGTGCCTCAGATACTACTGGGAGCGTTCCCGCCCCAGGCGTTCCTCGCAGCGACGCCTTCTTATCTCCATCAACCCCAACAACAAGAAGGACATATCGGCGGGCACTATCTCTAGGTGGCTATCCAATACTATCAGATCTGCCTATGCCCAGGCGTACAAAAACCTCCCAGCCCTGTCACCCCGAGCCCATGAGGTCAGAGCGCTGGCCACGTCCTCAGCGTTCCAGCACTCTGTCCCCGTGCGCCATCTCCTGGAGGCAGCCTACTGGCGTTCGGAGAACCCTTTCATAAACTTTTATTTAAGGGGACATCCGCATGACCAGGGCTGATGGTTCTAAAGGGATTTCATTTGTGGCGGCCAATGCAGCCATATCGGTCTACCCCAGGAACCATTAGGGCGCTCGGCCCTCCTCCTATTACTTTAAATTCTGCTATGGTCTGACATGGTATAGTATACGACGCCAAAATGGGGAGTTTGTGTTATACTCCCTGTTTGGCTAAGTATACTTACCATGTCAGACTCTAATGCCCGCCCTACCTTCCCCTCTAGCGCCAAAGTTCCCCCTGGGGGTTTGCCTTGCGCGCAGGCTCATTGAATGACGTACGTACAGTACACGAACTTCGGCATCTTCCGTAGGCGGAAGTAGGGTGGGCGTCACGTGACTATCTTATGACTGCATTGGCCACAAAACTTCGGCCTGACAGAGCTGACTGACAGCCGTTTAATGCTATGGTCTGACATGGTATATACTTAGCCAAACAGGGAGTATAACACAAACTCCCCAGGAGAAAGAACATGAATAGCATCTCATTTTTGTGAGAGAAAGAACATAAAGAGTGTGTCATTTTCATGGGAGAAAGGAAATAGAGAAAGTAAAGAACATGGAAACAGAAATAGGGGTGTCTTTTTTTGTAGACAGAAAATGTAAAGAGTGTGTCATTTTTTTACAAGAAATAGAAAATGTGATGTTTATGGGCCAATGAACATAAAGAACATGACATTTACTTATGAGAGAAAGAACATAAAGAGCATGTCATTTCTATGAGAGAGAAAAAAAAATGTCATTTGATGAGAAAGACCATATAGAATATGTCGTTTTTTATGAGAGAAAAAAGATGTAAAGAAGGTGTCATTTTTATGAGAAAAAGGACTTGTGATGTCTATGGGCAAAAGAACTCTAAAGAACATGTCATTTTTATGAGAGAAAGAACATAAAGAAAATGTCATTTTAATGAGAGAAAGAAATGTGTCATTTGATGGGAAGGAACATGAAGATGTCATTTTTATGAGAGAAAGAACACAGTATTTTTCATGGGAGAAGAAAAGGACCATGTCATTTCTCAGGGGGTAAAGATTATCAAAAAAAAGACTTGTAATTTTTCATGAGAGAAAGCACATGCATGTGTATTTTTTGAAAGAAAGAAGATAACATAACAGTTTTCATGAAGGAAAGAATACAAAGAATGTGTGATTTTTTTTCTTTTGATAAGAAAGAATGTAATGATTGTGTAAGTATTATGAGAGAAAGACATAAAGGGTGTCACTTCTATATGGGAAAGAATGTAAAAATCATTTCATTTTAACGAGAAAAAGAACTCAAAGAACATTTCATTTTTCATGGTAGAAAGAAGATAAAGTATATGTCACTTATTATGGGAGAAAGAATGTAAAATCATTTCATTTTAATGAGAAAAAAATCACAAAGAACATTTCATTTTTCATGACAGAAGGAATGTCAGTTTTCATGGGAGAAAGAACGCTAAGCTAATGTCATTTTTATCAACTTGTCATTTTTTTCATCAGAGAAAAACATGAAGAACATGTCAATTTTCATGAGAGAGAGAATGTTAGAATGTTTCATTTTTCAGAAGAAAGAACATAAAGGACATGTCATTTTTATGAATGTGTAACAAACACGTCATTTCTACAGAGAAGAAATGAAAGAAGCATTAAATTTTCAAGGTAGAAAGACACATACAAAATTTTTTATGATAGAAAGAGCATAAAGAATGTCATTTTTAGGAGAGAAAGAATTTAATGAACATGTCATTTTGATCATGTGATGAAGAGAGATAAAAGAAAGCGTTACTTTGAGAAAAAGAAAACAGCATGTCATCTTCATGGAAGAAATGAAGCAGTGATCTTCATAGGAAAAGAGTGTGTCATCTTTTATTTGAAAAAATTATCTCTTCGTGACAAAAAGAACATAAAAAACATGTCATTTTCATGACATAAAGTGCTTGTCATTTTCACAAGGAAAATGCTCTAATGAACATGTCTTTTTCATGAGAAAGAATGAAAGAGCATGTCATCATCATTAGAAAGATATATTCCATTACACTGGACTGTTCGCACTTCGTCATTGGCAGTTGTTGAACATTTCGTCTTTTTTGATTTATCTTGTATTTCAACCATGTTAGCTCTCAGACCTGTGGAATCACAGTGGGTGTATTATGGTCTTTCTGTCACGGACTGTAATGATTTGATCCACCCTCAGCTCCTCATGTTGCCATTGGGATGGGAAAGACTGATACATAGGAAGCTGACAACCCAGAAAGTGTGTCATGGAGTCACCTTAAAGGTCAGGTCACTGATAGACCTTCATCTGTTTAGTCCACTGGTGAAAAAATATTCATCTCTTCATCGTGACAAAAGGGACATAAGTGGGCTTGACTGATACATTTTATTGACCCGGCCTCTGTTTTAACATGACTCGCCTTCAGTTTCAAGTTACCCACTGTCAAAAACAAAAAAAGCTGCAACGTCACCAGAAAGGGGGTGTACCACCGTTTACCTTAAAAGACACTGATAGATTCATTGTTTAGGAGGCTGCAAGGTGCTGGGGAGAAATGTCTCAGGAGCTTAATGTTTTCATCAACCCCAGCAATTTTAGGGATGACAGTGGGCTTGAAGTTTCGTGGGGATGTATTCTTGGTGAGTTCTGTTGAGATTTTAACATGTCGCCTTGAGTTCAAGTTACTCCACTGTCAAAAACAAAAAACAACACAACAACAAAAGCAATGATTTCTTTGTTTAGGAGGTGTGTTAGAAAAAGGAATTTTAGATTACTCAGATGTTGAGATTAATGTCTTGACAGACAGAAGCTCACAGTTGTTTCTAAATCAGAGTCTGTTGAGGTCAAGGCTTGGTGTCCGTGCGGTTAAGGGCTGTAGAGGTTGTTGAGCCTCCCGTGTCAGCTAACCATCCCATAGTATGGTGAATGGGAGGTGTAAAACACAGCACTCCAGTCTTGGTGCCAAAATATGTGTCAAGTGTCAATTTTGGTATTGTTTTCTCGCCAAAAAAAAAAACACACAAAAAAACTTTTTATTATCACTGCTTCTCTAATCAAAGAATAAGCTTCTCTTTGTCACTGCTTCTCTAATCAAAGAATAAACCTCTCTTCATCACCGCTTCTCTAATTAAAGAATAAACTTCTCTTTATCTCTGCTTCTCTGATCAAAGAATAAGCTTCTCTTTGTCACTGCTTCTGTAATCAAAGAACAAACTTTCTCTTTGTCACTGCTTCACTAATCAAAGAATAAACTCTCTTCATCATCACTGCTTCTCTAATCAAAGAATAAACTTCTCTTTGTCACTGCTCTAATCAAAGAATTAACTTCTCTTCGTCACTGCTTCTCTAATCAAAGAATAAACTTCTCTTCGTCACTGCTTCTGTAATCAAAGAAATCTGTTTAAGTGTTTGTGAAATGATGCTTGTGATGACAGGAGGATGGCATTCCTGTACTTATTTTCTTCCATGATTCATGGTTGATATCAGCTGATCTCTCACATATGGAGCATTAAGAGCCCCACATGCAGCTCATGTTCAGTGCAGCAGCATTTAATGCAAGCTGGACACAAGCTTTCATGGACAGGAAATGAGGTTATTGCAGTGAAGGTAAACCATCGAACACAAAGTGATGATAGGAAGTTATTTCAGTGGATATTGATGGTCGTCTGGAAAACTGACTCCACAGTGTGACGGCAGACGTCAAGCACGCTTGCAGAGTGTACCTCAAGGTAGAGAGAGTCGCTTACCATTTTCAAAGGGGCTGAATACAATCTGAAAATATAGTCTGGTGACTTAGCTGCATGTTACAACAGTCTCTGTGTGGAGTAGAATGATGACTAGGCACTCATTACGACGATCGTTGTAGGGGAAAGACTGAGCACAGGCATGATATTCCTTCACTTTTAAAGGAAAATCCACCTTTTTTGTGTGTGTGTTGCCATCCGCTGAAACTGAAATCTCAACTGAAGAAAAAAAACTTGTATCCAGAGATGTTAGGTTGCCTCTGCCACCCCACCACTTAAAAGAATTGGAGGAGGAGGATCCATACTCCTTCCACCCTCTTCTCTCGCTTCCTTTTTTTTCTTCGCTGTATTTTCATGCCATGGGTTCTTATCATTACTACTGTCATTGTCAGAAGACTGTTGACTGGATGTTTGTTACTACAATCACTGTGAGAGGAAGACTGTACACTGGATACCTGTTACAACAATCACTGTGAGAGGAAGACTGTTGACTGGATACTTTTACAACAATCACTGTGAGAGGAATACAGTTGATTGGGTACTTGTTACAACAATCACTGTTAGGAGAAGACTGTTGACTGATACCTGTTACAACAATCACTGTGAGAGGAAGACTGTTGACTGGATACTTGTTACAACAATCACTGTGAGAGGAATACAGTTGATTGGGTACTTGTTACAACAATCACTGTGAGGAGAAGACTGTTGACTGGATACTTGTTACAACAAACACTGTGAGAGGAAGACTGTTGACTGGATGTTTGTTACAACAATCACTGTGAGAGGAATACAGTTGATTGGGTACTTGTTACAACAATCACTGTGAGGAGAAGACTGTTGACTGGATACTTGTTACAACAATCACTGTGAGAGGAAGACTGTTGGATTGGACAACAATCACTGTGAGAGAGAAGACAACAACTCAACAATCACTGTGAGAGGAAGACTGTTGACTGGATACCTGTTACAACAATCACTGTGAGAGGAAGACTGTTTACTGGATACTTGGTACAACAGTCACTGTGAGAGGAAGACTGTTGACTGGATACTTGTTACAACAATCACTGTGAGAGGAAGACTGTTGACTGGATACTTGGTACAACAATCACTGTGAGAGGAAGACTGTTGACTGGATACCTGTTACAACAATCACTGAGAGAGGAAGAGAAGTTGATTGGATACTTGTTACAACAATCTCTGTGAGAGGAAGACTGTTGACTGGATACTTGGTACAACAAATCACCGTGAGAGGAAGACTGTTGATTGGATACTTGTTACAAACAATCACTGTGAGAGGAAGACTGTTGATTGGATACTTGTTACAACAATCACTGTGAGAGGAAGACTGTTGACTGGATACTTAGTACATCAATCACTGTGAGAGGAAGACTGTTGACTGGATACTTGTTACAACAATCACTGTGAGAGGAAGACTGTTGACTGGATACTTGTTACAACAATCACTGTGTGGAAAAAAGACTGTTGACTGGATACTTGTTACAACAATCACTGTGAGGGAAAAAAACTGTTGACTGGATACCTGTTACAACAGTCACTGTGAGAGGAAGACTTGACTGGATACTGACAAAAACACAATGTTTTTGACGGAAAAATATCGGCTGGTAAAATTGTAATGGCCAGACTTTTGAAGGGAAAGATCTATATTGGTTTGTTGATTTCATGGTTGTTGATTGCAATTGTCTTTTTATAAAAAATGAAGTCGACTTTGATGTCAAAGTGGGCTAAATATTCCGTTTGATGTATTGTATCGATATTCCTGTTGTCATATTATGCTGTTATGTTTGTGTGTGTATGTTTTTTCAAACAGATATGGAAGCGATTCTCATGATGTGACAGCCCCGAAATGGCCCCCTCAGGGTCGGCTGGGCTATAGATAACATGCATTGATGAAGTGATTGGTGATGCAAGATACTGGTGTGCAGAGTTGTTGGTCATTTGGTGATGAAGAGATTGATACACATGATCCAGTCCTTTATCATATGTGTTTGGGGAAGCTTGTCAAGAGTGAGGATGAACTTCTGAATTTTGATCTGGTGTTCACAGTGTGGTGTAAAATTGCTGTGAGGTGACTGCAGTCTTGACAAGAGTTATGTTACAGCACTGTGCCTGTGAAGATACATATGCCATCAGGAGAGACTTAACAGCACTCGGTGTTATGAGGTAGAGATGGGCATTTCTCATTGGTGAACCATTAGATGCTAATACAGTTAGGTGTTAAGCCGGCTGATCTGAAGCCACTGTTGACAAAGTCATGGTATTGCATTGAAAGTTTATCAGCTCGGTGTGTAAGCTGTTCTTTTTCAGTCCAGCACTTTTACCAGAGCGAATTTATCAACTCTGTGTGTAAGCACCTGTTTTTCGGTCCAGCACTTTTATTAGAGCAATTCAGATGTGTGTGTGTGTGTAAGTGTACAAGTTTCTTGTGAGAATTGAGTTTTGGCATTCTTGAGAGAAATCCAGCTGCCATTGACAATGTTCATTACACTCGGCTAACATCTGTTATGAGATATTTCCCCTTCCGTCCTTGCATCAGTTTCCCTGCCATCTCATCTCATCCCCTGATGTGGCGACATTGCAGATCATCTCACTGGTGTCTGTTTCTATCCCACCACAGTCAGTCTTCCCGACTGGCCCAATTCTACAGGCCGTTCTGTTGGTCCCTTTCTGTCCCACTGAAAGGTGAAATAATTGACACAAACCTTGAGCAGTCTGAAATGGGAATTGATCGCAGTAAAACAGAAATGTGATGTAGAAAACCTCACCATATTGAAATGAAAGGTCAGAAATGTTTCATTACACCTTTTACAGCGCGGGTTACTAAATGTTGGGTGAAGTGGTGGATGGTGAAAATGTGAAATATCGGGTGAAATGTTTCCCGACAGGATGGTGGTGGAAATAAAGCACCAAGGAGCAGAAAAGTGTTACCGAGGACGTGATCACTGATGTTGTCATGTGGCACACCCTCTGTTCGGATTCAAGGTTCCAAGAGATTGGTAGTTATTGTTGGATGAAATCAGGATTGTCTTTACGTGATCATTCTGTTTTCATGTGCATGCAGACATTTTTGTGAAGAAAGGTTATTTCAAAATCAGTATGTGCATGAGATTTTTTCCCCCAGAAAGGTGAAAAAATCAGTAATGAGATGAAAAAAAAAAGGAAAACAGAATGAATGTATAGAGGATCATGCTGTGGCTGCCCTTTTTGTTTAACGCATTTCTAACTCCATGGCCAAAACAGAGTCAACTCTGTGGTTTGAACTGCCATGAAGAAAACACAGAACCAATGCACCTAGTGAAATTAACATTATGAAAAAAGACTACCGCTGTGATCATGTACATTTGATGTTTTGAATGAGGTTGTATGTTGGAGGCAAGCGTGAAAGCAGGACCTCAACTGAAAATGATAAACATACCAAACGCCATGGTGTAGTGATGAGCACTGCAGATTGCCGGTTGGGAATCTTGGGTTCAATTCCCATTTGAGCCATTTATCTATGGGATTTTTCCACCCCAACCAACTGCTACCTAGAGCTGAGTTTGCTATGGGCTCAGTTTGGAAGACTGGAACAACCATACAGTCAAGTTTTATCCATTTAATTAAATGGATGCATCTCTAAGAGTGTTGCTCAAATTAACTGATCAAAACTGCTGGTGTCTGCATCTCTTGGGCTTAGTTGACATGGATATATATAATATATTATATATAATACAAAATATATACATATATATATGTAGGAAAGTGTAGAATACTGCCTTGTCATGCAGTCTCAGAGAGGAATAGAGCTCCATAGCATCATGTATATCATCCTCGTCCTCATCAATCGGCATGAAAAGAAAGTTTCATTTTCTGCCTAGCAGACACAACAAAGAGCACCAGGGATATCTCCTCGTTTGTTTTGTGTGCTGTGTGTTGTCATTTCTGCTAGGGGATTCGGTGTTGTAAGCAAAATTTCGTTTAGAAGTAATGAACATATATTTATTTCATTATTGGAGCAAGAGTTACCCAGCTTGTTTATCATCATGTCTGTGTTTGCCAAGAGGCTTGCACACCTCCCACTGCTCACATTTCCAAACTATTTCTGCGTTTGACATGATGCTTACATACTTCCCACCATCTCAAGATTGTATTTCAGAATCCTTTAACAGACATCAGCCAATCTGGTCCATTACCTTTTGACAGCTAGACCAGTCTCAGAATGTAGAGAAGGGAATGTAAGTTTGGGGCTTTTTGATTTTGATGTGATTTTCAAGTCACTCATACCTACATTATATTCAAGCTACCAAAATACTTGGGGCACTGTTAGCTGGATGTTTTGTATTGGCTTTTTTTGTTTTGTTTTTTTTTTTTTCCCTTGAGGGAATACCTTTCTTGCGTTTGTCAGAAATTCTCGTGTACACATTGTCTGGTGTACCAGCACAGGTGGGCCACCTTCTTCCTGCTTCCGTCCGTGGTATTTTTTGTTGATCTTCTTTCCGCATATTACTTTATTTTTCAACATACAGTCTCCATTCCTATTTTGTTGTGTGCCATGTCCAAAGAGCATCAGAAGTTGATCCATTTAACCTGTTGCTTATTTGGTAACCTTTGACAGGAAGCGTCTGTTTTGTGAGGCTTCTTGGCTTTAGCTTTATATTGCATTTTACCTACAAGCAGAAAACAGGTCTGTACATTGAGCATTTAGTGTGTACATCTAGGAAATGTCTCTTACTCTGCTCAGTGGTTTGCAGAAGGAAATGTATCTACATTTGATTATTTCATGTTTTGCTTACCAGAAATGTATATTTGATTTCCCTCCCCCCTCTTCCCCATTTACTTGTTTAATCTTTTGCATGCCAACAATGTTGTTTACTTTTTGTTTGTGTGTTGAGAAAATGTGATGACATTGATTATTTCCAACCAAAACGACAGGGAATGAGACGTTTTCTACAGTGAGCATGCTGTTGGGTTTTATCATATTCCCTCTGTTCTCAGATTTGTGTTGTGGTCAAAATTTTCCTTGTTCCCTGACATTTACTCAAAGATTTCACTTTTTAAGATGTTCACCTTCGCACTTCATATTCAACGATATATATAATCTATATCTGGTGTACGGGGAGAAAAGCACAGGGTTGTTCATCGCAGGTTGTGAAAATACACTGCTTTTTTTAAACTTCTCTGTATGAGTTAGCTGCCTTTTGGAAGAGCGAATGTGCTAGTTGTGAAAAACCACACGGGCCTCGCAGCACACAGGCAAACATGCATGCAGACACATCAACACTTTGATCAGAGCAGGTATATTGTTGATTTTATTGTGGACAGTGGAGAGCCTGGTGATCTGGCCACCACAGCACAGCATCTTACCATGAAAAGGCCACACCCAGTGTTCACAGGAAAAAGCCACACAAAACAACTCCACTTGTGCACACCTGAAAAAAAAACACACACACATACATACACACACACACATCTCCTGGCGAGTCACAAATCATCACTTGGAGGAAAAGATGACACTTGCACTTAATTAACAGGTTGGGAAAGAGATTCACATTTTACAGACAAGGAAAGACCTCCAGGTAGGAAAGACAGTGAAAAACACAGAAAAAACGAGAGAGGCAGGATCAGAGATTCATATACCTCCAGACTGGATATATATATGAGGAGGCATATATGTATATGGGGAAAACGACACATTCACAAGTTGAGGGTTGAACTGGCATTTACAGACCCTCAAATAGGGACAGAGACCAAAAGGAACACAAAGTCAACTTTTTGGATAAAGAAAAACACATTGACTGGATCTTCCCTTCCCCTCCATTTTCTCCATTATCCCTACCTCCAACATTTACCCCATTTCACATATGAAAGACACATAAGATGAAGAACCATTTTAGAAAAAAGGTGGGGGGGGGCGGTGGGGGGGAGGGGGTAGGCATGTACCACAAAATGAAGAGTCGTTTAACATCTTGTCGAAACCATTTTGATAATTGCAGCAGGGTCATACTGGATTTACAGTCGTCAGGCTATAGATGAAAGGGGCAGTGTAGAGGCAAATAACAGCTGACCAGATAAGTGCTAATGACTTTATCAATGATGCAATGTGAGGATTATCCCACATTCTGATCAGTAATGCAAAATCAAGATCATTCTGATCAATAATTCAATACCAGGATCACTCTGATCAATAATGCAACATCAGGGACATTCTGATCAATAACGCAACATCAGGACAATCCTGATCAATAATGCAATATCAAGACCATCCTGATCAATAATGCAATATCCCACACAGCAACACCCTACTGCCCCTTTTTCTTGAATTTCAGCCAGGTGAAGCATCAATTATAGGACCACATTAGCTTTGAAGGTAAACATACCTGGAAAAGTTATTTTCCTGGGAAAATAGCTGTTGCTGTAGGGTTAAAAGATTTTCCTAGGGAAATATCTATTTATTGCAAACTTTCTTGGGAAAATTACTTTCCCAGTGAAAAAAAAGCTATTCATCATGGCCAAGCTTTTGTGAAAAGATAGCCAACTACTACAAGAAAGTCACTTTCCCATGAAAACGGCTCACTGTCTTAACGTATTTTCCCTCGTCGGAAAATTGTTCAATCCCCCTCCCCCCCCATTCTTCTCTCCTCCTGCACTGCCCACCTCCAATCCCTTCCAAAACAATTCTTTTCCAAGAAACCAGCAAGAGTGGAGCTGGAGAGTTTTTCTGTGACCCACACACACAACAAGCAGCATCAGAACACTGGGGATGTTCAAAGGTAGACCAAACAAAACTCTCATACCTGCCACACTGGACAGGAAACACACCCACACACACAGGAAACACTGAGCAGTACAACGAAGGCTGCTCCAAGGGGGATACAGAGGAGGAGCAGGGGTAGGGGTGTCCCTCTCCTCTGATGTGCACTCTTCTGTGGTAAGTTGGACCCTAGCAGCCTTCTGGACCCAGTGGACAGAAGAGCACTGGCTGCACTGAAGATGGACCTCTGGAGTACACAGGTCACACCCCGCATATCTTGCTGATGTTCAGAAAACACACCACACAGTCAGCAACAGACACAGGAACCCGAATATTATCAACACACACGCACAAAAATTCCACAGATACACAAAAATAAACCAAACAAAATGCCACCTTGTGTTCAGAAAAAAAACAACTTAACACGTGGTGAACATCATGACATGAGACAGCTCAGGTCCAAACAGCTCGGATATAAACATTTTAACATGGCGGGGCAAAAGTCCACTACATCAACCATGCCAGGTCCACAAAAAAAAAAAAAAAAAAAAAAAAAAACCCAATGGCAAAGCAATCAAAGCACCACCAAAAACAACATCAACAAGAAAATGCAGAAAAAATAATGGCCACCGATGATCACTGCTCAAGTGCATCATGTGTAAAGGGCATTTAAAAAACACATCCTCAGCTTTAAATCTGCTCCACTTCCAGTACACGGATGATGTTGACAGATACGAGGGAGTGGAGGTAGGGAGGGTGACCTCCCTTGCACAGAATAATACAACCCAGCCATGAGGTGGGCTCTGTGTGCTGTCAACCATCAGGATCAACAATTTCATAACATGGTCATCAACAAAACGCAAGAGAAACTGTAGCTTATTCATGCAACAAAGCCAGATTCAAAACTCAGATCCACTACACAACACAGCAAAAATGACATCATGCAAAACTCATAATAATTCGCTGCATATTCACGTAACACACCAAAAACGACATTTAGCCTAACTGGCATGACCTCACTCACCATCATGGTATCTGATGCAATGCGACACACAATGTTAAAGACACAGGCACAGTGCTGCAGTGATATACTGTCTTCAATGACCACAACCCTTATGACACACTGACAGTTCTTGTGACAAACCCACACCTCTTGTAACACATTGACACTCACAACTCTTGTGACACACCGACAGATCTTGTGACATACTGAAACTGTTAGCTCTTGTGATATTCTGACATGAAAAGCTTTTTAGTGACAAACCGACAGCTCCTGCAAGACAATGACACTGATACTTCTCACGACACACTGGCACTGACAACTCTTGTGACACATTGACAGAAAAGCTCTTGTGACATACCGACACACTTGTGACACACTAACACCTCTTGTGACACTGTCGGCTTATAACATACCGACACTGACAACTCTTATGACGCAATGATACTGACAACTCATGTGACATATTGACACACCTACAATCTAGTGACATAGTGACACAGTTCTTGTGTCATACTGAAACCTCTTCAGCCTTTTGACATATCTGCACTACAACTCTTGTGGCACACAGGCACTGACAGCCTTTGTATAATATTGACACTGACAACACCTGTGACATACTGACACTGACAGCTCTTATGACATACTGACACTGACAGCTCTTATGACATACTGACACAGTGCTTGCAACATACTGACACTGACAGCTTTTGTTACATACTGTGAGACACAATTCTAATATACTGACAATCACAGTTCTTGTGACATACTGATACAGCTCTTGTGACATACTGACACCAACAGATACAACTCTTGTGACACACTGATAGACACAACTTGAGTGACACACCAAGACACAACTTGAGTGACACACCAACAGACACTACTCAAGTGACACACTAAGAGACACAACTGTTGTGACACACTAACAGACAAAACAACACACAGACACAACTTGTGACACACCAACAAATACAGACACAACTCAACTCTGTGACACACCAACAGACACAACTCTTGTGACACACACAACAGACACAACTCTTGTGACACACCAACAGACACAACCCCCTTGTGACACACTGAAAGACACACCTCCTCTGACACACTGACACACAACTCTTGTGACGTACTATGCAGTAACGTATTCACTGATGTAAACCTACAATGTTATTGACTTTAACCTAAGTATCATCATTTACTGATTTAAACCTGAACACCATGTGATCAACTGATTTAATCCCAACATTCACATCATCAGACCTGTTTAACCCAAATTCATGTACCTGTAATATCTCAGACAAAAGCCTGTAATTTGAAAAAAAAAAAAAACACATTATCTTCATAATTGCAATACTTTTCGCAACTTTTGAAGATTTAGACACTCTTGATCACGCCGACAGCTCGAAATATCATGACGTCGACATAAGAAGTGACCTCAGCTGGAAAGATCATAGACCTCAACTGGAAAGATCATATAACAAGAGTCACCAACAAGGCCAACAGCATGGTAGGCATCCTGAAAAGAAATCTGAAGACATCCAACAAAACCACCAAAACCAATGCTTACCTAACCCTTGTACGACCACACCTAGAGTATTACTCATCAGTTTGGAGCCCGTACACAAAGTAGGCTACAAGAAAAAGATTGAAATGATGCAAAGAAGAACAGCCCGTTATGTATACAATGACTATGGTTAGACCAGCAGCGTAACATCCATGCTGCAAGAACTAGGATGGGAACCCCTTGAATCATGGTGAAACAGGCAGAGGCTAACCTTCATGTACAGGATCATTCATAGCACTGTTGATATACCTCCAGACAAATTCTTCAAAAAAGGAGCCACCAAAACAAGATCAAAATCACCGACACAAATCGGCTCACCTCAGCACCTCCTCAGACCCATACAAGTTCAGTTTCTTCCCATCAACCATTCCAGCTTGGAACTCCCTGCCTGCAACAGCAGCAGAGGCTCCCTCCATTGTATCATCAAGAGGGAGCTCACAAAATCCCAGCTTAGACCCCTCCCACTCTAGCCCTGTGGTAAATGAAGGATAGGGTTTGGCCAGTCCAGGTCTTGACCTGGGGTCGCTATGATTACCGGATAAGCCTCTCCAGATACCAGGTTAGGCTAGTTGGGTCTCTCCTCCCCCCCCCCCCCCCCCCCCCCCCCCCCCCCCCCCTTTTTTTTTCCTATCTTTTTGTTGCCCCTAATAGACTATTTTCTTTTCATCTTGAGCCTCTGCGCACACTGGTCAACAACAGTCAACAATGACGGCTGACCTTCCAAACTGAAGACTGAAGCCGGCCGCTTCGTCACCATCTTTGACAAGGTAAAAGACGCAAGGCACGCTGGGAAATATCTTCTTACTGCTTTTAACCAAAAGGGTAGCAGACGAAACTTCATGTTTAACAATTATCTTCCTTTGATTTCTTTCCCGTAATTCTTTTTTGTGGGGGCGTGGAGGGGGGGCCCGTAATTCCCGTAATTTTTTTTTTTCTGTAAAAAATTACAGCAAAATCGTAAGGGTAAACAGGTCTGCATCATTTGAACCATACTGTCTTTCAAAAAAATGTGTCATTTCAATCAAATGAAGGCCAAATGTCATGTCCTTTGCACCCAAATGTTGTGCTACTAGAAAAATGTTGATCAGGCACGCTTGCACAAACATCCACACTGAACGTCTCCAAGTGGAAGGTCTGTCTGAACTATACCGCATATCCACATACTGACATCCACACTCTGGAGGCAGTCCTATCTGTTTGATCTGGAATCAAGTGCCTCCTTACAGGCCGCACACAACCCTGAATAAATGAAAGACATGTCCCGCTGTTATGCTTTCCCCTCTGTCCCTGCCCCATGAAGACAATGTGGCCATCAGACGACATATTATTCCAGCACTTGAGAACTGATCCACTCTTACAATACGGCAGGACCCGCTGTAACCCTTCTCCATTGAGAATTCTGTCTCGACACTCCGCTTGGGGGGAATCTACAGCACGTCCTGAAAAGACACACTGTAGTCCTCCTCCATGGAGAATTCATTGTCAACACTCTGTTTGGGAAGAATCTGCTTCAACCGCTGCGAGGACTCACTGCAATCCTCTTCCATGGAGAACTCTTATCTCAAGGGGGGAACAACAGCAAGCCCTGTGAGGATTTACTGCAACACTCCTCCATGGAAAACTCCACCTCTACATTCAGCTTGGAAGGAATGTACAGCACCCCCCAAAAGGACTTACTGCAATCCTCCTCTTGCAAGGACTCACGGGCAACACTCCCCCTTTCCTATTCAGGACGAAAAAAAAAATCGAAAAGCCTTCCCCGAATGGGGTGGAAAGAGGGAGGGAGTGACACACTCAAATCACGGCAGGCCCTGCATTCCCCTGGTGCTTGGAGCCATCAGACATTAGCACCTTTGCTCCTCTCCATCAGACTTATCACTCCCCAAACATCCACTTTCTCAACACACCACTTCGTCAAAGGCACCGCTCTCCCAGTGCACCAGTCAACCCACTGCAACACTCTCACAACACACCTCCAACACATATCATCTCCCACACATCTCCAACACAGCACACCACCCGTGTAGAACACCATCCACCAAACACACCACTCACCCAATAAAATGCCACTTCCATAATGCCTCATCTCACAGTACACCATTCATCCAATACACCACTCAGCCCTTCACTCATCACACCACCCCCCCAATACTCCAACCATCCCATTCACTACATACACAATACATCACTCATCCAATACAAACCCTCACACCAAGTACACACTTACAAAAGTACCAACTCACATAACATGCTACTCACATATTGTTCTCACACAATACACTCTTCATACAACACACCATTCACATGATGCCTTCATTAAATGCACCTCTCATCCCATAAACGACTTAACCCCCTACATCATTCATCCAATGCACCCAAAGAACCCTCTTGTTCGAACCACCCCCCCTTACTGAGACTGCAGAGAGACAACCTTCTTGAGTGGGTTGATACACGTTGGTCAACATGTCTGTCTACTAAAAACTTCCAAGACAGGACATTTACATGACGGTGCTGACACTACACATTGTACCACCTATACACTGTACAAAATAATGTCACATGAACACATATACACACACACTGTGCCAAGTACACACAGCATCAACCACTGTCACACACAGACATGCTACCAAGTACACACAGCAAGAAACATCATCACACACACACACACACACACACACACACACACACACACACACACGCACAGGCACTCACTGTGCCAATACACACATTCACACACATTCAGAGCGCCAAGTACACACCACATGAAACACTGTCAACACACACTGCACGAAACGTCTCAAACACACACACTGTGCCAGTACAGACAGCATGAAACATCATCTCACACACACACACAAAACACACACACACACACACACACACACACACACACACACACACACACACACACTCACTGTGCCAAGCACACATGATATGAAACGCTTTACACACACTCAGTGCGCCTAGTACACACCACATGAAACACTGTCAACACACACTGCACGAAACGTCTCAAACACACACTGCGCCAGTACAGACAGCATGAAACATCATCTCACACACACACACACACACACACACACACACACACACACACACACACACACTCACTGTGCCAAGCACACACGATATGAAACGCTTTACACACACTCAGTGCGCCAAGTACACACTGCATGAAACACACTGTCACAACACACACTGCACGAAACATCATCTCAAACATGCACACACACTGTGCCAGTACAGACAGCATGAAACTCTTTCATACACACAAAGTGCCAAGTGCACATGTCATGAAACACTGTCACAATGCACACTGAACATTGAATGGTCTGTTGTGGCACTACCTGGGCCCAGGACAGGAAAAAATCAAAGAAATAACTACTCCCTGAAGACCGTGACCGATTAATTAACTCTTGGTTTTGGTCATCTCTTTCCTCCTGCATGAAGCAACTAATGCTCAGGAACACCAACACAAAGTGAACCTTCACCATGATTTCCGTTTCAGCAGAAGGAAACTGATAAGCCGAACTATTTTTTTATTTGTGTGTGTGCGTGTGCGCATGTGCATTTTCAACTGATACTTTAAATGTAAAAATACTGCTATATTTTCTTCATTTCATTCTAACAAAAAATAACATATTGTACACAATACCTGGAGCTATTAACTTTCAAAAATACCATGAAATCAGTTCAACACTGATTTTGAGCCTAACTGCAGTTAGTGCTGGCAGGATCAGTTGGTGCAACTATAATGGTCAACTACAAACAGTAGTCAACAACAACTACCAGAGGCCAGAAACTCCCCCTGACAATACTACTCAAAAAAAAACGTTAAGATCCATTTACATTTGCTCATAAGTAACCCAAACTACCATCTCCCCAGTGCCATGCTTGTGACGATGGTGTCTGTGACCAACACATAACATGAGACATGAGACAATCAACATGTGTAGCACAGAACATGGAACTTATGCTCAATCAACAGTGCACACACCAAATAAAAAAAAGAAGACGATGCCAAAATGTAACATTGCTCATGAAACACCTGTCTGCTTTTTTTCAAATCATCATACTATAATATTCTGTTTCAGAAAAAAGACTGGCCAGACAAAGATGCACTAGGCCATGTTGGAGTTTTTCAATGACTGAGTTTTCCATCGTCTGGGTTTCAACCAGGTCCTTACATTTTGAAATTCTTGTTGCCAGTGGTGTTACACCATGGAAAACTGAAAGTGGCTGGCTCTTCCATTCTTTGAGCATTATAGCTTCGTACAAAATATTTTGGACATCTCCTACACTCCACCAACTTTAGTCAAACACTATCATCGGCAAATGATAACTGCTTGCATCAGACAAAATCATACAAGTTAGCTTCAGTAGTGAACACAACAGAGTCTAAACAAAAAAAATCAATATCACTGACAAAAAAAAAAACAACTAATGCTCAAAAATATACACATACCAGCGATATCAAAAGCAGCACATTTACTTTTATGTCAGAAACACATGCTCTAGTCAGACACATGCATTTATATGTTAAAAACACACACCAAACTTGTCGTAAAAGAAAAAAATGTGACTTCTGTCAAAAACACACAGCAAATAAATTCAAACTGCACATTGCCTTGTGAACAACATCTGAAAATCAGACACCATATTGCCTCAGTTCAAAAACATCACCTAGGCAAGTCATGACAGGCATTAACAATGTGTTTCAGTTATCAATTATCAAGTCAACAAACAGAAAAATATTTTTGGATATTCCATTGGTATAAAATATATGGGGTGAAGTGAAAGGTATGCAACATATAAATAACATTAACTTATGTCAACTTCAATCATCGTTCATTGGTCTCCTTCTACATACAATCAATCGAAATCAAACATATCAACTCTGTGATATTCAACCACGACAAAGCATCTCTGATTCTCTTAACAAGAAACGGCTGAAAAAACAACGTTGTGCTTGAAATTGGAGTCTGGCTTAAAAAAGGGACATCACTTCCATCAGCAATGACAGCCTTTCACTCACACAAAGAGCCAGCCATTTTTGGCTTCTTTGGACACATCAGGCCCAAGGGGTCTTGGGGCGGGGTTGGTTCAACTGGCCCCAATTCGAGATCAGCAAAAGTACTTTGCTGAAAGAGGCAGGGATGTTTGAGGGTCAGTGTGAGTTTCCCCTGCAATCTCACTGGTCATCTTCACACTTGTCATGGCATAGCTGACAACCCCAAACCACTGTCATCTTACTGGTCATCACATAGCACTCATCACATCATTACATGTAGAAATATAAAGGTTTCATAAAGGCCATCCAGCTCAAACACCACATGACCACATAAGAAACGACCTGTTACTGGTAGACACAATGAGCCCAAACAGGAATAGGGCCATCAAATGTGACCAATCTGCTGAAATAAGGGATCATCTGGAATACCATGTCTAAAGAACATGCTCAACTAATCTGTGGAAAGAGGTGACAACACCTAAAAAGATGTTTGAAAAAAAAGTGCAACTGTCACGCCAATGTTGGATTCATTTGTTTTATGGATAATACATGCAAAGTCAAAGTAAACACTAATCCATCACACAAGACAGGTGCACCTTGGCTACATTTTTCTTTAAGTTAAACACACCTTAATCAGTAAAACTGAGGGAGAAAAAAAAAAAAGCCCAAAGGGTGCAAGTGTGGAATTCTAGACTGAACTGAATGCCTTGTGACTTTTGAAGACAATGACTTCCAAAAGGTGGAAATTGCATTACAGTTGTGTGCTTTCTGACTAAGGGAGAGAGAATGAGACAGACAGACAGAGAGAGAAAGGATCAAAAAGAGCAAGAGAGAAAAACAGGCAGTGAGAGAGAAGCTGCACTTCAGAACCGCCACAATCAACACAAACCTATGTCCTGATCCTGACATACAGCTGTGAAACATTTGAGGTACAGGATACCAGGTCATCAGAATGGATACCGGGATGTCAGAATGGATACCAGCTTATCAGAATGGTTACCTGGATGTCAGAGTGGATACCAGAATGTCCACATAGATATCACGATATCAGTAAGGAAATTAGGATGTCATAATGGATACCAGGATGTCCACACAGATATTAGGATATCAGTAAGGAAACAAGGATGTCAGGATGGATACCAGGATTCAGAAAGGATATCAGGCGTCAGAATACCAGAATGCACAGCGAGGATATCAGGATGTCGGAAAGGATACTAGGATATCAGCAATCTCAGATTGCATACAATGGTTTCAGCAAGGATACCACAATGTCAGCACGGGTACCAGAATGTCAGCATGGATACCAGGATGTCAGCATGGATACCAAAATGTCAGCAAGGATATGAGCAAATCAGAAAGGACATCAGAAAGGGCACCAGGACCTCAGCATGGACATGAGGATGCCTGAATGGATACAGAATGTCAGAACTGGATAACAAGAAGTCAGCATGGACACCAGGATGTCTGAGTTAAATATCAGGATGTCAGCATGGATACCAGGATGTCATCAGAGATACTGGAAGTCAAACTGGACACTATGATGGCAGAAATGGATACCAGGTCATGGATACCAGGAGGTCAGCATGGATACTGGCATGTCAGAATTGGATAGCAGGATGTCAGGATGGATGTGAGGAAGAAAGGATGAGGGTGTGCAACTTTCACAGGTACCTCAATCCTCAAACATCTGCTAACAATGTAACATTCTTCATGTGGTGACACACACACACACAGCAACCTCAGGATCCTTTTGGGGGAGGGGGGGGGGTCCTCTGAACTGCCATACCTTTACCCTGTCAGGACCAAATTATAATAAACAGACAAAACCCCCAGACATCACCACAAATACACTGACATCATCAAGTCCTCCCAAAGACTTACAGAACAGCTCTGAGAACAGGACTACAGCTGACAATGTAATATTGAATGAGGCAGGCGATATCTAATATAATAATGTGGCAACAATGTGTATTGACACAATGTGGCTGACAGTATGTACTAAAAATGTGGCAGACAATGAGTGATAAAACACTGTGGCTGACAAGATATCATAAAACAATGTGGTGACAATATGTACTAAAACAATGTGGTTGACACTACATAATAAAACAATGTGGTTGACAATATTACAACAAAGTGGCTGACAATAGGTAATAAAGCCACGTGGCTCACAATATATGCTAACACAATGAGGGTGGCAAAGATGCAGCTAAAAATGTGTAATAAAGCAGTGTGGCTGACAATATTTGACATAGCAATGCGCCTGACAATGTGCATTAGAAAAATGTGGGTGACGGTAACAGGTCTTGATACAATGTGGCTGGCCATCAGGTATGAAAAACATGTGACATACACACAAGGTATTCAGTGGTATCAGGATGCTAGGAAGTGTCCTCCGAAGGCCCGTAATGCTGCTCCAACATATAGCACTGTACTTCCGTCTCCGATTCATCCGTCACCAGACCCTGACGCAGATCCCCTTCTCCTCCTTCTCCTTCCTTCCCAAGCCCTTCCTCTCTGCCCATACTCGCCCCTCTCTATCCCTCTCCTCCTCCTCCCTTGCACCCACACTGCCTGTAAACTCAGGATCAGACACATCAGACACCTGGCGGCAGTGCAAAAGGCGGTGGTGGTGTGGATGGTGAATGGGGGAGTGCTGGATGAGAGGGGAGGCCACTTCAGCCAGTGTATCGCTGTGGATGAGGTCACGGGACTGGGCCTTCAGCACATGGCTCCAAACAGGTTCAGAGGCCGGGGACTCTGAGCGCGAGCTGTGGTCGGTGAAGACAGAGTCAGCGTCAGAATAGGCCTCCAACACCGTGCCCTCCGAGGAGGCTTTGGTCACTGAGTTCCCTGCAACACACCCAATGCTCTGTGAAACACACACATACACAGCACATACTCTGTCAGTACTCTCAGAAACAGCATCCTGTCTCACACACACAGAGAGAGCTGCAGAACCCTCTTATGCCTTACAATCAACAGGTATTGCTTTAATTTGCCTTATTATCAACAGGTACTGCTCATTTCAGTACTTTCTGATCATTTTTTGTAAAACTGTGATACTGTCTCTCTCTCTCTCTCTCTCACATGCATATATGCACATAAATTTTGAAATAGGGGAGGGAAGGGAGAAGCCTCATTTAACATTAAAGTGAGACAGGGATTCTTCTCATTCTTCTGGCCAATATTTCATTATTTTAACACTCATTTCATTTTTTGTTGTTGTAACATTCGCAGTCTGTTATACATAATGAGCTACAAAAGAGAAACCTCCAGCAACATAAAAAGGGTGATTTCCAGAAGTAAGGTGAAACTAGACGCAACTTAGCTCTTACATAGCTGATAAATGGAAAAGCACCAGATCTGATTGCCATAGTTTTTAAGTTCACTTGAACTTATCTTCTCACTGGGTGATTGACAGAGAAACTCAGAAAATGAACCATGTGAAAAGTGTGGAGTGTGAGCAGGTGAAGACGTAATGTGTGATGTTTAGGCAATACGCCAATACATATGTGAATTACGTAAGTGAACTGATTACACCTATATTGGGGCGATGTGGTGAACTACTGCATGAATGCATGACTTCAGAAATGATATTTTTTTTTATTCCCTGTACCCCATAAGGGGGGCAGCAAAATCTCTCGAAACAGTATTTTTGGAACCACTTCTGGTGATTTTGGCTGTGCAATAATCGCACTTTTGTGATTTTACACACACACACACACACACACACACACACACACACGCACACACACACATAGCTTTCCTGGATGGTCAACTGCTGACAACAAAATCCTGTCTCCCATATGGAAACTGGTAGCAAGTGCTTCTGCCAGAACTGCTCTTAGATCTCTGAGTGTGCCGGGACTTGCCCTTGATGGTATATTTGGTGTCTCAAACATTCTTTTACAGTTTGATCTTCTAGACATAATCGAAGATTTTTCTGCCACAGAATTTCCTTTGCGGCTGGATGCCCTCATTTCATTTGTGTTGTCCCAATTTTCTTTTGTGGTTTGATCATAGAGACATAGTACGAGACTTGACAGCTCAGAAATGTTATGGACTGATGGAGGGGTGGCAGACACTCAGATTTAACTCACTCTGAAATGTGGTTACAGTCTCAGACTACCTTGGTGAGATTTAATCTTCAAGACATGACTGATGTTCTGACAATCCTGAAACATTTTGGAGAAAAATTAGTAGTAACTCAGACCAAGACAAGCTAATTTGTGATTATCATCATAATTACATTGTCTCAGACTATCCATGTCATAAATTTAGCCAACTCTGGAATTTTTCTTTGGGAGGCAGATGGCACTTGACAGCAATGCACTCCCAAATGCATTTTTGTCCCTGTTGTTCTTTTTCCTGATTTTTAGCGTTTACATACATTCTGATTTTTGTTTGAAAGGATACAATACAGTTGTAGTGACCTACCCAGCTTGTACACTTTGGCAGAGCATGAGCAAGTGGCAAGTGGCTTCACTAATTCGTTTACGTCTGACCTATTCTAACCCATGTATTCAAGATGGTAAGCAGGGACATATCCATTCACCTCCTAGACCTTTTCAAGGGAGAAAATCCTAACAACCCATGATTACTTCAATCCCAAGCCTGTTTTGTGATTGTCAGGCCTTTTCTTAGCAGTCTGGTGTGGTGACTACTTCACTGGTTTGAGAAGAGCATGTGCCATTATCCCATCTTCTCTTCTGTAATCTGGCATTTGCTTTGACAGGTAAGTATAAGGAACTTTCAATCAATATTTTAAGATCAGTCAGCATGTCTCTCTCAGTCCAGTCCAAAAAATTAAGACCAGTAAAAAATATCTCTCAGTGTAGTCACAATTAGGACCAATCAACATCTCTCTCAGTCCAGTCAGAATTAGCAGCAATCAACACATCTTAATCCCGTCAAACTTGGGAGCAATCGTTACATCTCTCAGTGCAGTCAGAATTAGGACCAATCCACATCTCTCTCTCTCTCCGCTCAGTCAGAATTAAGACCAATCAACATCTCTCTCAAGCTCTACCTGAAGTTTTGCTGCCACTTCCGCATTTCCCACCCCCCACCCTTCCTATTCCCATCACTCTTTTTACTGGAGTAAGGGTGGTGGTGGTGGTGATGGTGATGGTGATGGTGGTGGTGGAAATGTCGGCCCAGGTGCATGAGGCCGAGCTGTTGCTGCCGTTGCTGCGAGCAGTACTAGGAGAGAGAAACCAGTCTGAGCGCTGTCGAAGTCTTTCCAGCTGCTTCCTCTTGACGGAATTGAAGCGAGAGAGGCTCCTGGTTTGGTAAGAGGACCGCACTTCGTTCAGGTTGTCTTCTAGAGACTTGGGTCTCTATTACAACAAAACAAAGTAAACAAAATCAATAAATAGATATCACGGGAAAAAAAAATCAATTTTTTTTTATATTGAGAAAAAATTAAAAGGGACAAAGAAAGACAGAAGACACAAAAAGAAAACAAAAGAAAGACATGGTGGCTCAAATAGAGTTTCGATGCTCTAACAACTATTCAAATCAAATCACATCATCAAGAGAAAGCAAACATACACACCAAAAAGATACCATGGTCAGACATGGGAACTATTACCACTAAGAACTAATTGTCCATATTTACACTCATATCATACTTTTCAATCACAGCACCATTACTACTGAGAAGTACTAGAAGATATATGTCTTTACATTACTCAAATTTTAAAAGGAATTTAAAGAAACCTACCTGTTAACTGGGACAAACAAATTACAAGACAAAACATGAGGCATTTTGACTCTTAGGTCTTCTTCATACACGATGAACAACATTCAGGACAATGGAAACAAAGAATGAGCAATCACTTATCTTTTCAAATTTGGCACAAGCCCGTCTTTTCATTCTGGACATTTAACTTGGACACTTCACGGACAGATACTACAAAGAAGTAGTGGTTCACCTAGGACACTTCAGGACCAATTACTACAAAGAAGTAGAGGTTTACCTTGGACACTTTAGGGACAAGTACTACAAAAAAAGTAGTTTACCTGGGACACTTCAGGGGCCTGTGCTACAAAGAAGGTTTCCTGTGGACAGTTCACCAGCAGGTACTACAAAAAAAGTAGGTTTACCTAGGACACCTCAGGGGCACGTATTACACTGAAGTAGAGGTTTACCTTTGACACTTTAGGGCAAAGTACTACAAAAAAAGTAGTTTACCTGGGACACTTCAGGGGCAGGTACTACAAAGAAGAAGGTTTCCTGTGGACAGTTCACCTTCAGGTACTACAAAAAAGTAGGTTTACCCTAGGACACCTCAGGGGCACATATTACACTGAAGTAGAGGTTTACCTTGGACACTTCTTCAGGGGCAGGGTACTATAAGGTACTATAAGAAGTGAAGGTTCACCTGGACACTTCAGGAGCAGGTACTACAAAGAAGTAGAGGTTTACCTTGGACACTTCAGGGGCAGGTACTACAAAGAAGTAGAGGTTTACCTTGGACACTTCAGGGGCAGGTACTATAAAGAAGTGAAGGTTCACCTTGGACACTTCAGGAGCAGGTACTACAAAGAAGTAGAGATTCACCTTGGACACTTCAGGAGCAGGTACTACAAAGAAGTAGAGGTTTACCTTGGACACTTCAGGGGCAGGTACCACAAAAAAAATAGAAGTTTACCTTACATACTTCATAGGCTGGTTCTACAAAGTAGAGGTTTACCTTGGACACTTCAGGAGCAGGTACTACAAAAGAAGTAGAGGTTTACCTTGGAGTGGACACTTCTGGAGCAGGTACTACAAAAAAATAGAAGTTTACCTTAGACACTTCAGGGGCTGGTACTACAAAGTAGAGGTTTACCTTGGACACTTCAGGAGCAGGTACTACAAAGAAGTAGAGGTTTACCTTGGACACTTCAGGGGCAGGCACTACAAAGAAGTAGAGGTTTACCTTGGACACTTCAGGAGCAGGTACTACAAAGAAGTAGAGGTTTACCTTGGACACTTCAGGAGCAGGTACTACAAAGAAGAAGAGGCTTACCTGGACACTTCCGGAGCAGGTACTACAAAAAAGTAGAGGTTTACCTTGGACACTTCAGGGGCAGGTACTACAAAGTAGAGGTTTACCTTGGACACTTCCGGAGCAGGTACTACAAAAAAGTAGAGGTTTACCTTGGACACTTCAGGGGCAGGTACTACAAAGAAGAAGAGGCTTACCTTGGATAGTTCACCAGCAGGTACAACAAAGAAGAGAGGTTACCCAGGACACCTCAGGGGTAAGTACTACAGAGAAGTAGAAGTTTGCCTAGCACACTTCAGGGGCAGGTACTACAAAGATGAAGAGGTTTACCTTGGAGACTTCAGGATCACATACTACAAAAAAGTCGAAGTTTACCTTGGACACTTCAGGGGCAGATGCTACAAAGTAGAGGTTTACCTAGGACACTTCAGGGGCAGGTACTACAAAGAAGAAGAGGCTTACCTTGGATAGTTCACTAGCAGGTACAACAAAGAAGAAGAGGTTTACCCACGACACCTCAGGGCCAAGTACTACAGAGAAGTAGAGGTTGCCTAGCACACTTCAGGGGCAGGTACCACAAAGTGGAAGTTTACCTTGGACACCTCACCAGCAGGTGCAACAAAGCAGAATTTACCTAAGACACTTCAGCAGCAGGTACTACAGAGACACAGAAATTCACCTTGGACCTTTAGACCAAGGCATGACTGAGAAGAAGAGGCTTACCTTGGACACTAAAAGGGAAGGCACAACAGACAGGTGGACATTTACCTTGGACACTTCAGGGGAAGGCACTAGGGAGACTTCAGGTGCAGACAGGGTGGACGCATTGATGGTCAGCTGGGACACGTCCCCTTCCCTTCCTCCTCCGACAGGGAGGGCAGCTGCCGACGCAGGCCTGCCATGGGGGACAACTCTGGGCTGTCCCTTGCCCCGTCCCCTTCATCACTGTCCACGGCGCCCACCTCCTGGTCACTGCCCCCCTCCAATGGTGCCACATCAATGAATCGGAAGACACTGCTGTCCACATATGGAATTAATACATATCAATGAAATCAGAAACGTGAACTCAACATACCAATAAAGTTAAAAGACACTGCTAGCTACATATGAAAATGAACACGTCAATACAATTCTAAGACAGTGCTATCCACAAAATCTTTAAGAGATGCCAAGAATAAGAAAAATTTTCAACAACGCCTTTAAGAACCAGAGAAGGATAAGATCAGAACTGTCAGACTCTCTCATCAGCGACAGAGTCCAATGTGAACTGATCGGAACTTCTGATCTTTTTCATGGGCTGTTTTCACGGGAGCACAAAGAGGTGCTGCAACAAGAAACCAGGTCAACTGGAGCGTCAGGAACAGCTGGAAACCATGAATCACCTCAATCTCTCTCTGTACCTCACCCAATCTTAATCTTTGTTTCCTCTCTGTCTGTCCCACTTTCCCCTCCTTCTCTTTCTCTCCCCCTCCTCCCTCACTCTTCCTCTCTCCCTCTCTCTCTCTCACTCTCCACCCTCCCTCCATTTCTCCCTTCTTCTCTCTCTCCTTCTCTTCCCCTTTCCTTCCTTGCTATCTCCCTTCCCTCCTTTTCTCCCCTCCCTCTTTCTCTCTTCTTCTTCTCTTCACCCTTCTTTCTCTCATAAACCACATCTTCCTGTTCCTTGACATCTTTTTGTTTCTGTCAAGTCATGTTTGGCACCCTGAACACAACCTAACATAATGAACTGGAGGGAAAAGATGTGGAACTGTTTGTATCCTCAGTTACATTTATTAGGTCTACTGTGGAGATTAAAAAACCAATTTCAAAAGAAAAAAAAGGCCACTGCTGAATCCAGATGAAGTTTCCAATTCTTGCTCCATGATGACAGGCACAATGGCAGGATCAATCAACTGCTACTATTTCTAAATTGATCGACAAAGCCTACAACTGGCATGTCAATGTAAACAAACATCATTATACAGCACTCAGTTGGATCAATGGAGAATTTGTGAAATGCTCCTCACAAAATTAGGCACAACTAAAATCAACCACCGAAAATTCAGGGCTGAATTTTTTTTTTTTTTTCACAGTATTACACTGTTCAAAGTTCAATAATCACTCTGTCTGTAACATTCCAAAGAAGAGAACTAAAATATCATTACAATCGTTTCACTATCCCTCTCCCCGCTACTTGTGATCAGCAGAAACATGGATTTTCACAGCCATTTGACAATCACTCTGTCTTCTGTGGCCTGCTGCATCCACTCTGCATGTCTCATATCACTGCAGATTACAATAGCTGATAAAACATACCAAAGTTCAATCTGTATCCTGTCCTTCAAGCCACATGTGTAACGCCTGACTGTTAAAAAACTAACATTCAATACATACCCTGTTCTTCAAATCACATTCACAGTGCTTGTGACTCTTAACAGAGACCCATCATTTGAAACAGGGAAGAAAACAGAAGGGAAGAAAGAAATGAACCTCATGAAGGAAAGAAGGATAGGCAATAACCTGATGGAGGAAGAAGAAAAGACACCAATGCGGCAGGCTTGAACTTGACGGAGGAAGAAAAAAGGGAAGAAAGAAAATGGAAGGAAGAAGTAAGGCTTGAATTTGATGAAGAAATAAAAAAAAAAGAGGGAAAAGAAAGAAACAATGTATGCAAGAACTTGATGAAAAAAGGCATAAAGAAGAAAGAAGTCTGTATGAACTTCATGAAGGAAGGAAAAAAAAAAAAAGGAAAGTGAAAACAAAGGCAAACATCAATTTTATGGTGGAAGACAAAAAAAAGGGGGTGAGGAAAGCAACAACAACAACAAAAGTAAGCATGAATTTGATGAAGGAAAAAAGACAAAACAGAAGAAAGAATACAGGTATGAACTTGCTGAAGGAAGAGAGAAGGGGGAAGGGAGACAGGAGGCAGCCATGAACTTGATTAAAAAAAAAAAAGAAAAAAAAAAAAAGGCAAACAGGAAGAAAGGAGGCAGACACAAACTTGATGAAGGGATAAACTGGAAGGAAAGGAAGAAAAGAAGGCATGCATGAACTTGATGTTCAATCACCCAATGAAAGAAGGAAAACAGGAAGATGGAACACATGATTCAAACCTGAATGAAGAAGGGAATGGAAGGGTAAGGGGAGGACAGGCATGAACTTGATAAAAGACGAAAAGGAAGAAGGAAAACAAAGACAGACCTGAACTTGATAAACAAAGAAAAAAACGGAAGACAGGTATAAACTTGATGAACAAAGGACAGTTAGCAGGCATAAACTTTACTTGTCAAAGAAGGAAGAAGAAAAAAATGGAAGACAGGCATGAACCTGACAAAAGAAGGAGGAGGACAGAAATGAAAACATGCACATACTTGACAAAAGAGGAAGGAGGATAGATAGGAAGACATTATGAGCTTGAAAAAAGAGGGAGAAGAGGGAACAACAGAAGGACGACATAAACCTGACAGAGAAGGAAGTAGAAGGAACGAATGGAACACAGGCCTAACTTAACATTAACAAACAGCATGTAGACAGAATGAAAAGAACACAAGCATGAACTTGACAAAAGAGGAAGAAGAAGGAAAGAATGGTAGACATGCATGAACTGAACAGAAGAGGAATAATGAAAGAATGGAAGAAAAGCATGAATCTGACAACAACAACAACAACAAAAAGAAAAAGGGAAGGAAGGAAAGGAACACACATGAACTTGACCAAGAAGGAAAAAGGATAATATGAGCAAAAAAAGCATGAACTTGACAGAGGGAGAAGGGAAAAAAAAAAAAAAAGACAGGCATGAACTTGACAAAAGAGGAAGAACGAATGAAAGGAAGACAGGCATGAACTTAACAAAAGAGGAAGAAGGAATAAAAGGAAGATGGGCATGAACGTATCAAAAGAAGGACTAAAAGGAAGACAGGCATGAACTTCACGAGGAGGAGGATAGACAGAAAGGAAGATAATTTCAAGAACTTGAAAAAAGGAGAAAGAAGGAAAGAAAGGGACCGGTATGAAGGTGACAATGGACAAGGCAGAAAGAAAGAAAGACAGGCATGACTTGATAAACAAAGAAGGGAAGGAAGACAGCATGAACTTGACTTGAAAAAGGAGTAAGAGAAAGTAAAAGAAAGAAAGACATTCACTCGAAAAAGGAGACAGAAAAAAAGGAAAGAAAAGAAGACAGACATGAACTTCATAAACAAAGAAGGAAAGGAAAGAAGAGGCATAAACTTACTGGACAAAGGAAAGACGGAAAAACAGGTATGAACTTGAAAGGAAAAGGAAAGAAAGGAAAAAAAGAAAAGAAAAAAATGGGCATATGGATACAGGACATTTCCAAGTGAGCCATGAACACTTGGTCTGCTGTACGTCTTTCTTGATGTTTCACTTCAGAACTCGAATGCATGGAAATGATTTCATTCACTGGTTTCTAATTGTTCATGTAAAAAAACTATAAGAAAATAAAAATTACAGGCAGAGAGATAGACAAGACAGACAAGAGGGAATGACTGTGGCTGTACAAAGAAACCCAGAGGTACAACAAACCGGCAGGCCTGCTCAGCTCACTGTTAGTAAAGCAAGCCCTCGTCAGTTTTAACAACGCACTGGCTTTTGCCACCTCATTCCTTTCACAATGAAAAGGAAAAGAGGGATGCAGGGGGGGTGGGGGAGGGGGGTTCTTACAAAAAGAAAATTAACTCTGCCCAAGAAAAAACAAGCACAGGTTAAGACAAACGTGAGCAGCTACTGGGCTGATGACTTTTACAGCAACTCTTGTTAGTTAGCAGTCAACACTGGGGACACAAAGCAGTTAAAGTCCCTCATGAAACACTGGAGGTGCCTGGCAAAATTGTAGTGTATGGGTTCCTATTTTTATAAGCTCATTTTCACTCTCCAGACGCTTTTAACTTGATCCATCAGCAAAAGGCAGCAAAAGCAACGCTTCAGAAGAAAGTTTCTTACAATTATGATATAGGGGCTAGAATAGCTCAGTTGGTTGCTTGCCAGACTCATGATCCTGGTGATTCTGGTGACACTGGTGTTGTGAGTTTGAATCTCCACTGGACCAGCTTGGTACAGGGGGACTTTTTCCATAGTCAACATTGGCTTTGACTCAAGTCCTTCAAATAAGACTATAAACTGAGACTTCATGTGTAAACATGACTAAGATCTTGCACACACGTAAACTCCCATCACCAATTTTCGTTAGAGAAGACCAGTTTGGCCACTGGTGTGGATAACATGTATTCATACAGCATGCATCCTCTGTTAACATCAAGGGAATGAGCTAAATCCCACAGACTGATATTCAACTGAATGACACAGGAAATGAGTGACTATCACTGGCAGGCCAATCTTAAGTCAGCTCTACCCAGGTAGGCAGTTCGTTGCGTAAACGTGAGCATGGATTGTAAAAGTGGTTGGAGCTTGGTCTCTAAATGAGATTAGGTGCTAAATAAGTATGATAGTACTCATTATCATAATCACCAGTTTTTAACATTTTTGGTTTCTCTATTCAGTATCGCATTTCAGCACATAACAGGAGCCTTTCACCTCGATCTAAGACTGCTGATATCCCAGTTAACCCTAGCTACATCTTCTTCTTCTGACCTAAAAAAAAACTGGTAGAAATAAGGTTTTTATCAGGTCACAGGACCCAAACTGGGTTGCTCCAAGTTAGTTTCGCAACATATTTTGCAACACTTACAGAATGACTGATCAACCTGATACATGGGAATATGAAGGATAGGCAAGTCAGATCAATAACATAAATGTCAAAATATTGTCCTGCAGGTGAATGTCATAAGCTAACAAGAACCTAAGAGTTCAGTTAAGAATGTGTGGACACAGCAAAAACTGGCACAAGCAATAGGGGTTTCTAAAACAGGATTGCAAGTTATATATCAGGGTGTGTCTCTTCACTGCAGTGGACTGGTAGAGAAAATGCAGGGACAAAGAGGAGGGTCTACATGGATTCCATAAAATCCAACCCCACTGATCTTCCTACAATGCCCAATCCTCCCTAGCCTGGCCCCCCAAAAGCACAGAAGTGTCTTCTGAAGGCAAACAGCCACAAATCTTCAAAACATCCACCACAGGAAGAGAAACTTGCTTATCCAATGCCCTTGGAAAAACCAGATTTCCTTTAACCTCCACCTTTGCCTCCCCTTCCCTAACATTCAATCACAGTTCAATACCAAACACATGCAAGTGCAGTCACAACTCCACATGCAAGATGCTGCACACTACAGAAAAAAAGACACTGTGCTAGCATCTCAAAGAGCAAATCACTCAAAAAAAAAACAACACCCTTTACAGTTAAGAACATCAAGCAAAAATCACACATAAAGCAGAAAGCGATTACAAAAATAGAATAAAAAGGATTTTTAACAACAAAAAGAAACAAACAAAAAAAAAAAACAGATCAATAACCAACAGAAAAAAAACAAAGCAAACTGTTTAAAGCAAGTGGCCAGAGAAAAGAGTGGGAGATTGTCCAGAAAGGACCTGCCAGAGAGGAGGCAGGTCCTACATGGATCCTCTCATCCCTACAGCTCCCGCCACTGTGTCCTGGCTTACTCTCGGACACCAGGTCCAAGCCCTGGCTTTGGCTTACCATCTGTGACGGGGTCAAAGCCCCATTTCTTCCCTTCCAGATGCAGGATGGCTGCAAACCAGCGCAAGGCATAGGCACCTAGACAACAGGGGCCAGGACCACACTCTGTCAGTCAGCCAGTCACACCTCACACATCCCCGGCAGGCAGGGTCAAGGCCACACAACACCACAACAAAGGACACAGGCAACCCATACATGTCAGAGCTTCAGATTGTTGTTGGTGTACCCATGCTGTTACCGCAAAATCGTTTTTTTTAATTACAAGTGATACTCTGCACAAGTGTGCCCGTCAAGCACGCATTGATCAGCCAGTGTCAGACTAATGTGATGAGTAATGTCAGCTATTAATACAGTTCAGAGCTAGCAAAATAAAAAATCTCTGGAGTGGAAATGCATGATATCATGTTGCCACTGGCTGCTTTCAGATCTAATAATCAATTAGCAATCAGCATCAACTTTATGTGTCCATTAACAGCAACTCAAATCATTTCAACACTCCTCAAAAGAAAAAAAACAATGCTCATTTGAATCAAATTCACAAATACATGATAATTCAAACTGGACCTACCATACTCAAAGTGATGGTTCATTTTCACTAGCAATGACTCATTGGACCCCAAACACCTCCATACAGTCTGAAACTCCTACACAGACCGCACAGTATTCACTCTACAAGGCACAACACTCCATTAGACATGACTCATACGTTTTAGTGATGGAGGGTTAGGACACTGCTTTTTTCCTCTTCATCATCTTCTTTTCACAAGTATCATGTTCAGGTACACAAAAGTTTCACATTGTGCACCATGACCCATCAACCTCCTTCTGCTGTTGCAAGATGTTGCATTCCAGTTCTCAGCCCACAAAATACTTCAACTGAGGACCTTTACCAGGTCTGTGAGAGGTGACAGGTCGGTGGCTTTCCATTCACCACTAAGCATCATTCTGACCTTGCTTCTAATGCAGGCCACTGAATGCCACCAGACAGCAACTAGAGAAGAATGAAGAGAGCTGAGGCTTCATCTTGTAGACCACCAAATAATCTACACAGGGATCATGCAGTGTCTCAAATTCACACAGGGAAAGGCACACATTACCTTTCGCCTCTAGAGATAGGAACACATTTAAGCTTCACACATGTATGGGACACATTATGTTCTTCACAAAGGGTAAGAGGCACACTGCATTTCAACTTTACAAAGTGTAAAGGGCAAGCAACTTCTCCACATTAAATTTTACAAAAGGTGTGTGTCAAGCTGCATGTCAGGTTTCTACAGGAATGCACACACGTACACCAAAGCCCACCACAAAAGTTACAGAAAAAAATTTCACCTTCACTTTAATGCTTTCCTGATATCAGATTTACCAAACTCCTAAAGTAATTCTTTTCAGCACCAGAAAAGTCGTACAACTGGGTTGCTGTATGTGAAAATTAACACGGAAAAAAAAAACTGAAAATCCAAATCACACAAACTTTTGTTTAAAATTTGAGTATACATGTATTATGACCTTCATCTGTGTGTTTGCTTTTATGATTTTTATAACTAACCATTGTTGTTACTTATTTACACTAAAAAGATCTGATGCTGACTAACCAAGTCACTGATGCTTAATCCAAATGAATTTCAACACAACCCCTAACCCTACACTGCGTTGTTACAATTTCAAGAGAACCCAAGCCACTAAATCAAACAATATCTTCAACAGACTGTCTCTATCACTGTCACTTATTTGTTTTGCCAGTCACACACAGTACAAAATACACAGAAAGACTCTCCTCCATCACTGTCACTTATTCTTATACACAGAAAGACTGTCTCTATCGCTGTCACTTATTCTTTTTGCCAGTCACACACAATACAAAATACACAGAAAGACTGTCCTCTATCACTGTCACTTATTCTTTTTGCCAGTCACACACAATACAAAATACACAGAAGAGACTGTCCTCTATCGCTGTCACTTATTCTTTCTGCCAGTCACACACAATACAAAATACACAGAAAGACTCTGTCGCTATCACTTATTCTTTTGGCCAGTCAAACACAATACAAAATACACAGAAAGACTGTCCTCTATCGCTGTCACTTATTCTTTTTGCCAGTCACACACAATACAAAATACACAGAAAGACACCAGCCGCCGTGGCGAAGTGGTTAGCGTCGCGGACTCCCGCTGGGAGGTCGTGGGTTCGAATCCCATCAGAAATCATGTGGGTTTTTTCTGCCCCCCGACCGGCTCCTACCCAGAGTTGAGTTTGCTGCGGACTCAGTTGGGAAGACTGGGACCACACAGTTGAGTTTCATCCACTTAATGGATGCGTTTCTGAGAGTGTTGCTCAAATTTCCTGACCAACACTGCAGGTGTCTGTATCTCTTGGGCCTGGTTGATGCCGGGATATATTATGAAAGGAAGCATAGAGTACAGCCCTGTCATGTAGTCTCAGACCGAAATGGAAATCCATAGCATCATCATAATCATCCTCATTCTCATTGATCAGCATTTAAAAAAAAAAAAAAAAAAAAAAAAAAAAAAAGTCTCAAAATTCTGTGGCCCTTCATGCCCTGCTCTCATGGTGACCTCAGTTTGTATGTCCTCTCCACGTCTGTGGCCTTGGTTTGGTTCCGTCGGGGTCACCGGTATCGGCGGGTCCATGAGGGTTGTTTGTTGGACGGACGTGGTGGCGCCCTCCGTGGGAGAGCTCACTCACGCCGGCTCCGCGACTAAGCAATTATTGTTGTCAGTAGGGGGCTTAGTAGTAGGTGGTGTCCTGCGTATGTTAGATCAGAACAGGCGCCACTGAACACCACTGAGGTGACTCGGCAGCAGTGCAGTGTCTCCTCCTGTGGGTTGCCTCTTGACGACTTGACATTGACTGCTCCATGTGGATTGCCGGTGCTGGGGCTGCGGCAGGGCCCGACCCGGCCGTGGCTGTGGACAGGGTGTCGGAATGAGCGGCGTGGGTGCACTGCCTCTGAGGTGGCGCAGAGGTTGGGACAGCAAAAAAAAAAAAAAAAAAAAAAATACACAGAAAGACTGTCCTCTATCGTCCCTGTCACTTATTCTTTTTGCCAGTCACGCACAATACAAAATACACAGAAAGACTGTCCTCTACCACTGTCACTTATTCTTTTTGCCAGTCACACACAATACAAAATACACAGAAAGACTGTCCCTATCACTGTCACTTATTCTTTCTGCCAGTCACACGTAATACAAAATAAACAGAAAGACTGTCTTCTTTCGCTGTCACTTATTCTTTTTGCCAGTCACACACAATACAAAATAAACAGAAAGACTGTCTCTATCACTGTCACTTATTCTTTTTGCCAGTCACACACAATACAAAATACACAGAAAGACTGTCCTCTATCGCTGTCACTTATTCTCCTTGCCAGTCACACACAATACAAAATACACAGAAAGACTGTCCTCTATCGCTGTCACTTATTCTCCTTGCCAGTCACACACAATACAAAATACACAGAAAGACTGTCCTCTATCGCTGTCACTTATTCTCCTTGCCAGTCACACACACACAGAATGAAAAGAAAGACTGTCCTCTGTCACTTGCCACTTATGTTTCTGCCAGACACACAAAACAAAATGAAAAGAAAGACTGTTCTCTGTCACTAATCACTTATTCTTTTTGCCAGTCACACACCATACAAAGTGAAGAGACATTTTAAAAGCATTTCTGGTACAACACAACCATATACAGCAGTAGTGCCAGCAGAAGTTGCAGCTTACAGATCATAATGCCACATCTTAATTAATGATCAGCCCTTCCCAAATGAAGTGTTTGGAAATGAAACAAGGTGTCAACCTCTTTGACTGGACTGACTGATATGGAAAAATGGCAGGTGGATGGATCAGTAGTTATATGGCTATTGTAAAACCCAAGCACAATCATACAGAAAATATAGATATGACCACTTTTCAGGAAACCAACTGACACTAAAACCTGCCTCAACTCAAAGACCACGACATAAGCAAAGCCACTAAAAACACTCATTCCATAAAAATCCACAACATTTCAAATCAAACCAGACAGTGATGCAATCAGCAACAACAACAACAAAAATGTTAAACAAGTTAATAAATCAGAACTACTTAGACTTTACTTCGACTGAGGCCAATGTTATCCTTCTGGTCTAGAAAACACCAGGACTCAATGCGGCTACAAGCCAAGACAGTGTGTGACACTACAGCACTACACACACACATATACACACGCAGAAGGGAGACACCTCTAAATGAAGAGCAGGGAAAAGTACAGCTTAATCCTGCACAACAAGAGCACCCTACTGGAGTACCTGTCTTGGTTGGAATCAAACTGATCACACTGAAAAAAAACTGAAACACAATGCAACGCAACTGACAAAAAGACCAAATACAACTGAACACACAAAAAAACCAGAGTGCAAAGCACTACTTATTTAATAAACCATACAAATGAGACGTGAACTTTGACATGCAAGTATTCTTCAAACATAACACATAATAGGCAAAAAAATGCCCAACAAAACGCTCCCCAGACTTCGGCCAACATGAGAATGAAGAAAACATACCTGTTGAAAGTTCACATGTCTGTTCTGTATAGTGTATCAAATAAGAGCTGCTTTCCATTCCATTTTATGTGTTCAGTCTTTTTTGGCCTGAACCCACTAAGAATAAGCAAGGCAGAGCAGAGCAGAAACATCAGTTGTCCAGCAGCTACAAACTGATGTGATCTGCAACCCAAACACATTGACCAAGGACAACAACATATTATAGGTGGGTCAGAAGAAAGTCAGAGCAGCCCAGCTAACTCACGTGGAATGGTGTCGTCAGAGGGGTACTGGTACTGATAGCGGATCAACTCCCGTATATGGATGCCCGTGTGGGTGGTCTCCGCAAAGAACTGGATGTTGTGACGCCCAAACATGGCAGCCACCCCAAAGTTATCAATCAGAAGCTGCAGCATTCGTGAGGCTTTCTCCACCTTGGCTGGGTCTTCAGCACATGTGTGGAACATGGAGCCTGCCACCGAACGAGACAGGGCCTCCACCGACAT
Organism: Conus betulinus; assembly: GCA_016801955.1. Classification (NCBI taxonomy): domain Eukaryota; kingdom Metazoa; phylum Mollusca; class Gastropoda; order Neogastropoda; family Conidae; genus Conus; species Conus betulinus. The sequence goes on along the minus strand of JADBJO010000050.1, from coordinate 928,738 downwards.
GAAGTTGACCTCCGAGTAGGAGATGATGCGGAACCAGGTGCCAAACAACAGAGACAGCAGCTGTTGGTGTGCCTCTGTTAGAGAAGTGATGAACCTGAAACACATTGCAATCAACTGTCTTTATAACACATAAATCGAAACCCTATTTCTATATGAGAATTAAAGGACCTGAAAAACATTGCAGTCAATGTGTCCTTATAATATACTGGACAAAACCTATCTTTGTTTGAGAACTGATGAATCTGTAACACACACTGCAGGCAACGTATAATTATAACACACTGATCAGTATCCATCAAAGTTGATGAACCTGTGCTCCAGGTTCAACAGTAATTCCGAAGAATAGGACTGTTTGGATTCTTCAGAAGATTAAAATATTATATGAACATGAGTATGTGTGTATATAGATCTGGATTCAAGCTTGTACGCATTTTGATAATCATTGGTGTTTTCAGCTTTTGTTGATTTTTTTTTCTCCAGGAGAGAAAGTTTTGTTTATTTGATTGTTGATTTATTTAAGTTATCATCATTATTTTTTATACCGTATAATAAGCACAGCCTTATATATTGTTGAAATCAGGTCTTTGAAGAAAGATTGGGGAGCAAGGGTGTGGGCATCTTTTGACACGAGGCACCATGACTGCCTGAGATTGCTCATGTGTGGGACACAACATTCTTGACAGCCTGATATTGCTGATAATATGTGAAACATGACAGTCTATGAAAGTGAGATCATAGACTTACATACTGACAGCCTGACATAGTTAACAATGACAGTTTGACACTATGTTGACAGCCTGGCACTCTTGATAATGTGTGACACGTGACAGTGTTGACAGCCTGACACTCTTGATGATGTGTGACACATGACAGTGTTGACAGCCTGACACTCTTGATGATGTGTGACACATGATAATGTTGACAGTCTGACACTCTTGATGATGAGTGACACATGACAGTGTTGACAGCCTGACACTCTTGATGATGTGTGACACATGACAGTGTTGACAGCCTGACACTCTTGATGATGTGTGACACATGACAATGCTGACAGCCTGACATTCTTGATGATGTGTGACACATGACAATGTTGACAGTCTGACACTCTTGATGATGTGTGACACATGACAGTGTTGACAGCCTGACACTCTTGATGATGTGACACATGATAATGTTGACAGTCTGACACTCTTGATGATGAGTGACACATGACAGTGTTGACAGCCTGACACTCTTGATGATGTGTGACACATGACAGTGTTGACAGTCTGACACTCTTGATGATGAGTGACACATGACAATGTTGACAGTCTGACACTCTTGATGATGAGTGACACATGAGTGATGATGATGACACATGACACAGTGACAGTGACAGTCTGACACTCTTGATGATGTGTGACACATGACAGTGTTGACAGCCTCATACTGCTGATGATGTGTGAAACATGACAGCTATGTATGGTGAGATCATAGACTTACATGCTGACAACCTGGCACAGTTATGATGACATTGCTGCTGATGTATGATACATGACAGTGCTTACAGCCTGCCACTGCTAATGATGTGTGACACATGACAGTGCTTACAGCCTGACATTGCTGATGATGTAAGATACATGACAGTGTTGACAGCCTGCCATTGCTGATGATGTATGACACATGACAGTGTTGACAGCCTGACACTCTTGATGATGTGCGACACATGACAGTATTGACAGCCTGACATTGCTGATGATATGAGACACACATGACAGTATTGACAGCCTGACATTGCTGATGATGTTTGACACATGACAGTGTTGACAGCCTGACACTCTTGATGATGTGCGACACATGACAGTATTGACAGCCTGACATTGCTGATGATGTTTGACACATAATGGTGTGAAGCCTGACCTTGCTGATAATGAGTGATGCATGACAGTGTTGACAGCCTGACAATGCTGTTGATGTGTTACACATGACAGTCTGTCAGTCTGTGGATGTTGAGATCAAAGACAGGCATGCTAACAACCTAACACTGTTAATGATATGTGTCATGTAACAGTCCTTGGATGGAGAGATCAAAGACTCACGTGTTGACAGCCTGACACTGATCCATGCGGTGACCTAAGGTCAACACCTGCAGCAGAGTTTCTTCCCCTTCTGGGGTCAGCACGCCCCCTGGTGTTTTCAGCAGGAATTTCTGGGCACAGAACAACAGACTGCCGAATGTCATCCCTCCCACACTTGCTGTCACTCTTAGAATAAATCAGTAAAGACCGATAGTATATCAACAAAGATTTTTACACGATCTACAGTATGGAACAACTGCTAAACACGCAACATACAACTACTAATATGCAATATGCAACAGCTAACATACACTGACAAAATATACAACTTTGAACAGCCAATATACATTGCAGAACACCTAATAAACAACATGGAACAGCTCATATACAATGCAAAAGTTTTTTCTTTTGTTTTTTTTTTTTTTTTTTAATGCAAAACAGTTACCATACTGTTAAAAAAACAGCTGGCACAGATTATGGAACAGGTAATATACAGTGAGGAACAGCTGTCATTGAGAATGGCAAAGATAATGTGCAGTGTGGGACATAATATACAGTACATGCACAGCATGGTGCAACTGATGTACATTATACATACATACAATATATATAAATATATATATATAAATATATATATATATATATCTGTTAAAAACAGAATGGTAAAAGGAAGTTTTAAAATCGACAGGTCTGTTTCGAGCGCTGGCTCTCCTCAGGATCATCCTGAGGAGAGCCAGCGCTCGAAACAGACCTGTCGATTTTAAAACTTCCTTTTACCATTCTGTTTTTAACAGATGTTGTTCCTCAAGGGGTCGAGCATTTTAAGAATTTTATTAGGCATTTTAGTGGTATTTTTGATATATATATATATATATATATATATATATATACACACACACACACACACACATGCTGAACAATTAAGTAGTGGGGGGAAAAAACAAGTGCAGGTTAACAATTCTTCCATCATTATAGTAATGACTTGGCAAAGATTTGAAATTGAGAAAAAAAAAAAAAAATATTGAAGATGAAGTAAATGGGAAATGTATATCATAAATATAAAAAACCTTTCACTAGCTGCATGAGGAAACCATTACAATCCCCTCTCGAAGGCAGATCTATATGTGTCGCCTGCTCCGAGGCCTTTCGTCCACTGGATCGGACTCATCAGGGAGACACGGCTGACTGAGTCTGTGCTCATGGCGTCAAATAGAAACACACCACAGTCCATAATTCTGTGGTGTTCTGACCGCCAAGGGTTCGAAAATGAATGCAACAGCACCCCCAAAGCAGCCAGTGAAAGGTAGTAGAATAAATCAAAACAAAAGTGTGGAGAGGAAAAAAAGTTGCTGGAAACTAAAACATTAAGCGAACAATATAAAATGTAAGGGACAATCTCTGAGCCTATATACATATATATATATATATATATATATATATATATATATATATATATATGTATGTATATCATATAGAATATGAAACACCTATTTACAGTAGATACACAATTCAACAAAACTTATACACCACTGTATGTTTATTATTAACAGCAAATGTACAACATGGAACACTTAATATACAACACAAACACTGCATGGAACAACACTTAATATGCAACACAAACACTGCATGGAACACCTAGCATACAGTGTACACACAATCTGAAAATTTAACATATATGAAACAGTAGATAAACAGAACAATAAAGCTGATATCCAAAACAAAACAGCTAATACACAGTGTGGAATAGCCAAAACAAACAGTTAACAAAGATTGTGGAACAGCAATAAAGCTGATATCCAAAATGAACAACTAACATACAGTGCGGAATAGCCACCATACGAGGCACATGAACCTGTATGTAGATCACATCAACAGTGTATGACAAGGTAGATGCCTGTTTTCCTGCCAAAGGCTTATGTCCCTCACATGAAAACTGTAGATTGCATATCATTACTCAAGATGATGTGATTTTGACTACAAAAGCAAAGAGACAGAAATGGGGAGTTTGTATTATACTCCCTGTTTGGCTAGTATACTTACCATGTCAGACCATAGCATTCTACGGCAGTTAGTCAGTTCTGCCAGGCCGAATTTTTTGTGGGCTAACGCAGTAAAAGACCGTCACGTGACGCCCACCCTACTTCCGCCATAGGAAGAAAGCCGGTGGCCACTTCCTGTTCCTCATTCAGCGAGGCCTGCGCGCAAGGTAACCCCGAGAACCTTGGCACTAGAAGGGAAGGTAGGGCGGGTATCAGAGTTGACATGGTAAGTATACTAGCCAAACAGGGAGTATAATACAAACTCCCCATTTGGTGTCATATATTATACCATGTCGGACCATAGCAGAATTTAAAGGAATCGGAGGAGGGTATAGTGCCCTAGTGGTTCTTGGGGTTAACCGATATAGCTGCATTAGCCCCCACAAAGGAGATCCCTGTAGAACCATCAGCCCTGGTGCTAGATGCTAGTACGTGTGGGCGTAGGCAGACCTCACCATCTAGGAGAGGCACCTTTAGATAGTGCCAGGCAAGATGTCTCCCTATTATTGGGGTTGATAGAAATAAGGGGACATTAGGGGAGCGCCTGGGGCGCAAGAGTTCCAGTAGTGTCTAGACACTTAGAAGGGCACAGGTCCATGTCTCCACACACTCTTCCCCTTTCCAAGATATCCGCCAGTGAGCGGATGACGAGGGCAGACAAGGAGTGCCCGGTTGCTGATTCTTAGGTAAGAAATGGGGAGAAATGTTCGAGAGACAAAGCCGTCCCTGTGGGAGGCAATGACTCTGGGTCCCACTGAGGGCAAATCTATCTTGGGAGTTTATCACAGGCACTGGTCATGGTGTAGGGGAGATTTCCAACTTCAGGTCACCAGGAGAACAGAGTGCAATGGGTCACAGAGTCCCAGATAGTTTCTCTTTTCTTAATGATAATCTGAGGATAATGACAATGGTGTTAAAAAGTTCTCTTTGGGTATGGGACTTTTGAGAAAAGCTCAACTCTTCACTTCATAACCCTGAGTCAATCATGCCCAGGAGACACAGATGTCAGCAAAGCTGAGTCAAGAAATTCAAACAGCTCTCAACAATGATATCAATTAGACCAGGAATCATGTTTTAAATACAGTGAAGACTGAAATCTGACACAGAAAGCTACAGAGTGGAACACCAGAGAACAGTACCCAGTATGATGATCTAGTGAAATCTGAAAGCAGCAGACAGGAAGTGACATTGACAAGGATCAGACAGGTACTGCAGTTACCTTGACCACGGACGCCAGAGTATGAAAGTTGTAGTTGGTGTAGATAACCTGCTTGCCCTCAGACAGGCGCTTGACAATGCGTCGGATGTCATTAGGGTTGCCTGGGCGACGGAATATGTCAGCAGTGGCCACACCCTCTTTGGCAATGTACACTAAGATATCCTGCAGCAAGTTTAGACACAACGGGTCAATGAAAAATGATAAATGCAGCGTGCTGTATAATTCTAGTCCATTATGCTCTACGCTAATATTCTATCGCTATATTAGAACACAACTGAACAGTGCATGAAGAGCAACCCATGAATTCCTAAAGTTTGGAAGAATGAACGAAGACAGGGATGAATAAATTACAATGAAAAGGAAAAAAGAGACCACAGGCTGACATGTTTCAAATATCATTTGAAATAAAACCCATGCTAAGATTTTCCTCTCGCTCCCTCTCTGTTGCTTTCTTTCCTTCTACTTCCATATTCCATTATTCTACTAGTCAGAAAGATATTCCTTGGGGTTTCCAATCTAATACAAAAAAGGCTTGTCATGTATATCCCAGGTCAATACTCAATCACTGGTCACTTCCTTTAAAAGGCACTTCACTTTAGTGTGCAAAGTAGGTCAGCACTCACAAATGTACTGTTCTGACTGACAGACTGAAAGAATGTAGGTCCTTTTTACCACTGTAAAGCATGGAAGTCCAATAGAAAACAATTTTGGCTGGCGCTGCTGACCAAAGTCCAAGCCCCCAACATAGACAGTTTCCTTTGCTCTGACCTCAGTCAGACCACTCGCTACTGTAAAGTCACTCAGTCAACAGAAAGCACTTCTGACTGGCACTGCTGACCATACTCCAAGCTCCAGCATGGACAGTTTTTCTTTTGTTCTGTGACTTCGGTTACATCACCTGCCACTCACACCAGGTCATATGGCCACACTCCCATGTCCGTTCAGTATCTAGTCATTTCTTGGGGTAACTTCCTGAACACATGCCATTTCAAGCTTTCCCTGTATGCTATTTCTCATTTCACTATCCCCATTTGTACAGAATGTGAAAACCTTCACACACACACACACACACACACACACACACACACACACACACACACACACACACACATACACACACACACACACACACACACACACACACACACATGTGCACACACATGCACACACACACACACGTACATGTGGACATGTGCTTCATGCACACACACACACACACACACACACACACACACACACACACACACACACACACACACACGCACGCACACACACGCACACACACACACACACACACACACACACACACACACACTCACACTCACACACACACACACGCATACACACACACACACACACACACACACAAGCATGAAACTAAAGACAAAAACAACATGCACACATACACAGCATATTCTGTTCCTTACACTCTTGCATAACCATTTTTTTTTTTTAATCCTTCTCGTCTAATATCACCTTCAGTGGATACAAAAAAAATAGACACAACACTCCAGTCACACATGAACACTACGACAGAGTCATGTTATTGTGCTGTACTAACCACCAGAGGACCGGGAAGATAGCCATGTTTTAACGCAGAGTTGACAGGAACTCCAAATTTGATCCTGCAACCAAACAAGGGACAGATACAAACTCATGTTCCTGCATGGCAAGTTCTGATTACTCTACCTTGTACTGACTAAGGTGAAAGACATCCCCACAAAATGTGTTCCAACATTTTGGCCTTGTACTGATCAGATGAAAAGATATACCCCACAAGCTCTGACCACTATACTTGTACATGTAAGGTGAAAAGACATCCCCATAAAATGTGTTCCAACATTTTGGCCTTGTACTGATCAGATGAAAAGATATACCCACAAGCTCTGACCATTATACTTGTACATGTAAGGTGAAAAGACATCCCCACAGAATGTGTTCCACACATTTGGCCTTGTACTGATCAGATGAAAAGATATACCCCACAAGCTCTGACCACTATACTTGTACATGTAAGGTGAAAAGACATCCCCATAAAATGTGTTCCAACATTTTGGCCTTGTACTGATCAGATGAAAAGATATACCCCACAAGCTCTGACCACTATACTTGTACATGTAAGGTGAAAAGACATCCCCACAAAACAAAGTGTCCTTGGAAAAAGATAGTTCTGTCCCCAAGAGAGAAGTTCAGACTGTATTTTCTCCTTGTCCACATTAAATACAGTCTGCTGCTTACTCATTTAACAACAGGGCTCCCCATTTAATTCCTGCATCCTGTATACATTAGAAGCAGGAAAATGCATTGGAATTATTCAGAAGGGTCCAGGGACACATTTAAAACAAATCAATGGGGTCCACGGAGGCCCTAAATCTCTGCTACCAAACATCTCGAGTCCATGTCTTCTTGGTTGTCCTTTGCTTTTCTGTTTCAGTCTCGCAAGAAATGGAGGTAGCAAGATCAACAAGCTGTAAACAAACAGTCATGCTTGGCAAGGCTGTGGCTTTCTTATTATCAACAACGTTGGAGGCCTATAAGGCCACAACTGCGGTGAGTGGTTTTTGCTGTTGAATACAAGCTCGTCTTTCCTTTCTAGTGCACAGCTGGAGTCCGCGCGAGTGTATTGAAAACAATGGTCTGTGCAAAAAAAAAAAAAAAACCCCCAAAGAAAGAAAGAAACAAAGGAAAATAAAACCAAAGATTTAACACTGACAAGTCAAAACTGTCCCCCTGGCTTGAATATCTGGAGGGAAGTATGTTTTGTACTGTGTGCTCTAACACAAAAAGAAGTCTTCTTCCATCTTTCTGAAAAGCTGACATGTGCTGGTAGAAATGGAGGACATTGACAGGAACATAAACACATGAACAATGGTGCAGCAGAATCTTCAATGTCATGGAGTTGACTACTTATCAAAAGTAGACATAGATGAAGCAATTCAAACAAAATCAAAGAATTAGTTTACCAACTGTAAAAAAATAATCTGTTTTAATTCATAACTATTAGCTAACTTTCAATGTGCACATTTGCCTTTTTTTTAAGGTGAAAGGAAAATTTCCTTTTTCTTTTCTAACTACTTCTTTTTCAATCTGTCTTCTTGTTATTCTTCTTTTTCAAATCTTTCAACTGCTTTGAATAAATGTCTAAAGATATATCATGTTGTACACTGTGCTTATGCCAAATAGTCTAACAGTTGATTGTGTAGGCTTGTGGTATACATTCCTCAATTTTCTTTTTCTTTTAAGCTGCACACCGCAGACAAGTTTTATATCAAATCACATTTTCAAGATTTTTATATTATGATTAACAAAAGTACTAGTCAAAGTCAACGAGAGCTATAATGAGCACTGAACAACAATTACTTGTTTCTCCAGCAGCAAACTAACAATCAACATATTCAGTCATACTTTTTTACTATTAGATGGGACAGATGGTGTGACAGACCACATTTCATTCAGTCCCAAAGTTTAGGGACACATTTGACCGTAACAGGTAAACCTGAAAAACCGGTTGGCCTGTTTACCTCATACCTGACAGCTGCTCATGTGCATTTTGTGTTAGTCGGGTGAGCAAGGATTTCCCTTCAGTCTCTGAAGAGCTACCGGCCGAGCAATACTTTCAGAGAGCCCAAGGGAGTCTGAAGGTCTGAACAGAAGTTAGGGTTTGTACTAAGGAAGTTGTTTTTTCCTACTGGTGAATGTGATTTTTACAGCTCTAAAATATTTAATTGTTCCCTTAATACATCTTACGACTTGTCGAGACATAGGGTGATAGTAGGAAGTTGTAGTTAGCGAATGTGCAAGTCAGAGGTGGATGAGAAGAATGGAGTGAGTAGATGAAAGAAAGAGTATGTATACTTATATGTGTTCATGGAGAAGTAATCTAGCTGAATCAATATATTATTGAAAAAAAAGTGTTGTTTACCTTTTTCCCTGAAGTATTACTTATAATGATGCAAATCTTGGTGAGCTCTGGAAATGAGCAATGAAAATTATTGTGCATAAATTACTGGAAAATGTATTCTGATTCCTGTTGTGGATATGTCTGGCGATAGTGATTAACATCCTTTTCTTGATAAAAAGAGATGAATGGAAATCGTTCCTTGAAATGTAATTGGCATGTGATGTCTAGTGATGATGTGAAAAGATAAAAACATTCTTTTCTTGATAAAATGGAACAAAAGGAAAGCGTCCCTTTATATGTAATAATTGTATTCTTGGTACCTTGAAAGGGGTTCCTTGTGGAAATTCTTTCCTTCAATATGAACTATCATGGTGTTAGTCAAGGAAATTTTTCTATTATTGTAATGCATCCACTGTATTGAAACTTGGTAGATTTTATTATGGGTATTTTTTCTCCCAAATTCCAGTAAAACTATAGTATGTGAAGACTGACTGCTAGTGACAAACAAGAACGATAAATATTTAGGAAGTAGGCTAGATAATCAAGGTAGCTATCAGTTCCCCAGGTGATGGTGAAGCCCCCATGTCCAACCTGGACTGACTGCCATCCGGGTGTGGGGTGCAGCTCATGTCCAGTCACCGTCTCTATCCCGTGGGGGTGTGGAAGAACTGACCAAGTGGTCAGTAGACATCATGTGTGCACTGCCAACTGGGTATAGGGTGTGGCACGAGCTCAGCCCCTGTCTCTGCCCCGTTGGGGTGTTGAGAGGCTGTCCATGTGGTCAGCAACTAGCTGGTGTGTGAAAGAGCTACAGAGTTCGTCAGGACGATGACTTGTGTTCTTCTGTTGTGTGGGAATCCCTGGAAGGACTCCATGAACAACTTCTGTGAGCGGCTTCATTTCCCATCAAGTCGACTGTGTGTTCTTCTGTTGTGTGGGAGTCTCTGAAGACTCCCACCAACTGCTCCAGTGAGTGATTTCTGAACTGTGTGAGGACTGTGTGACTAGGGCCAAGTGCACAGACTGTTTGTGGTGATACTGTGGTTTGATGTGACAATATAGCATCTAGTGTTGTTGTGCACCCTTGGTGGTGGCAAGAACTTTATGATGTGCCTGTTTATGCTTGTTATGTAATATGGATTTATTATGCTTTGATGGTTCAGGCAGCAAAAAAAAAAAAAAAAAAGAAACTTAACTTGTTGCTGGCTATCTATGTTCGTGTGGTGTGGGTGTGTGTAGGGAAAAATCGTATGCGCATCCAAACTTCTTCAGGTGAGAGTCAGACAGCAAAACACGCACCGCACACCATCCGTAACAGATGGGCACAAAACACTTGATAAACAGGGTTTACAGGGCAAGGGATGGGAGATGAGTGGAAACAAATAGGTATTTTATGACAATGTTTTCCCTTTGAATCTTCACTTTTTTATGCAGTCAATAGACGTTCTCCTCTTCACATTTTCCTGTTAAACCAATAACTGTAATGCACAAGGTACTGTGCTCAACATGCATGAGACAAGGGCCAGAAGTTCCGCTAGATATGACACAATGACATGAGTATTTACTGACCAACTCTTCTCTTCTGTGATATCAGACACAGCAGAATGACATGAGTATTTACCAACCAACTGTCCTCTTCAGTGATATCTATATACACAACATCACCTATTTGATCCTCTGTCTTCTGATGAACTTCAAGAAAAATGTGCATGAGGCTGCACACTGAAATAATATTCATCATCATCATTTATTTTCATAGAGAGTGATCCTAACGAACACCTCATTGCATTACATATGCTAAAACACAAACACATCAGCTTTAATACCCCACTGCCTTCCGCAGATAATTACATCAACTGCACCAATCACAATGCAGCCTGACTTGTTTACACTCTTACAGACATTCATCTAATGTGGCAATTTACCAGAGAAATTTGAAGTGAAAAGTAAATCTCAGCGGATGCACCACTAAACATCCAAGGTCCTTTTGAGTTTACATCAGCACAACAGATTCACATTCACATTCTTCAGGAGACATTTTTCCTGATGCCATCCTGCACTAAAATAAGTGCACCCATCAAAAAAATGGTTATTCCCCTTTGCTCAATTCCAGTCATTGCATGTCTGCCTGATAGAACTACAGTAGCAAAGAGCAACTGTGAGCACATTCAGCTGTAATAGGTGCTCATCATATAGGATGAACCAGTGTTGTCAATAACTCTGTGAGAACAGGCAATCTCTAGAATGAAACCTGGTTTCAGAAAGCGTAGTGGAGAAATCAGCCTTTACAAGCATAATCTGTTACGCTCAAACAGAATGTAAAAGACACAAGTGCATACACACACACACACACATGCATTACGCTGAAATAATTCCACCTCAAGAGGCAGGCAAAAGCTGTCCTTTCAATTCAGCGAAGCTGTGTGTACTCACTTGCTGGAGCGGAAAGCCTCGGTGCGGGAGCTGCGGTCAGACACACATCCACCAAAAACATTGCGAAACACATGGCCGCCAACCCCCACACGTAGGCACAGCTCTATCAACCCCTGCACACTGCTGTCACCCTCAACCGCTGACCGCTGTCCAACCAACAGCTCCCCCTAACTACACTACACTCCCGGTCTCTCCTTTCCACCTCCGTCTACATGCGAGTGGGTCAGTGGGTGATTTGTCAGGGTCTGGAGACAGTGGGCACCACACTCATCCTGCGAAGTCTCCAAGCTCCAGTCTTGTGTCCGTGGTCTGGATGACTTGAACTTCAACACTGCACCCTACACACACAGCATGCCCATATCTGCCATTCAACAATTTAACCTCTTCACCATCGCTGGTCAAACCACTGGATATATTGCATACATATACCTATCATCCTTTAATACTCACACCATCATGGTCAAATCACGAAATACATCACATCTTCAGCTCTCACCCTCTAACCCCTACACAATCACTGGTCAAATCATTCTAAAAACAACACATCCACACCTACCATTCTTTCAGCCCTAAATCATCACTGGTCATATCACTTTGAATACATCATATCCACACTTTTAACCCTTTAACACCTAAACTTCATCATGAATACCTTTGAATATGTCACAATTCATATCCACCCTTTTCATCCTTTAACTCCTAAACCATCACTGGGTCAAATTCCTTTGAACACATCAAAACTGACATCCCACACCTTTTCATCCTATAATTCATCTGCTATCACTCGTCAAATTCCTCTGAATACATCACTATTCACAAGCATGCCTATAATCTTTAAGTTTAACCCATCCTTTGTCACTGATCAATTTCCTTTAATTACATCACAATTCTCCTATAATCCTTTAACACCTCCACTGTCACTGATCAATTCCTTTGAAATACATCACATGTCACATTCACATTTATCACCCATTAGTTTAACCCCTACACCATCACTGGTTAAATCCCTCTGAATACATCACATACACACCAGGCACCCTTTCACCCCTTAACCATCACTGGTCAAATCCATCTAAAGATGTCACTTCCACACCTATCACCCTTTACCCCCCTACACTGCCTCCTGGCAAATCACTGGATACATCACATACCCATTTATCATCCTTTAACCCTTACACCATCACTAGTCAAATCACTCTGAATGTTGGGAACCTAAAGATGTTTATAAATATGTTTATGCATGTGTACTTGTGTGCGCAAATACAGGTGTAAAAAAAATGTTCTTCAATCTATATGTAAAGGTTTATTGCATAGTTCACTGAGTATTTATTTGTAAATTTGTTTACTGATTTGGTAATTCAATTGTTCATTGTTACTAGTTTACCTATTCATTTATATAATTAAGATCAAGGTGGGGTACATGACAATAGGACAAAAGGGATACATTTTTATTCCAATTTTTTGTAAACCTTGTTACAGACATATCCACTTATTCTCATTCACTCACAAACTCACTATTCAATTTTTGTTAACCTAATTATAGACACATCCACTTATTCTCTTTCACCCACAAACTCACTATTGTCTGACTCACTTTCAGTGGAAGGACATTTAAATTGCAGAACACACACAGGTATAAATATCAACCGTATACTTGACTGCATGTGGGCAAAGCTGTATGCACAAAATGGGTAAGCGCAAGCATGCTTGCACACAGTCATGTTGGCATGTGCAGTGGTATTCACACATACTCCATGGACATATGTTTCCATTCATATTAATCTTCTTTCTTTTTTTAATTGTTTTGTTTGGAACAAACTCAAAGTCAAATAGAAAGAAAAAAATCTTCAACATTTCACCCTCCAATTCCTTTGGAACAATGTAAACAACGGAATTTGTTTTCTCTTCTTCTATTTCAAAATATTGATCCACCAGCTTTGTTGGCTTTCAAAGGATTTTTTGATTGATGCAGGGTGCTGTCCTGAAGCTTCTGAAATCAGTGGTTGTTCACCGAAAAGAATTGTGCATTTGACAGTATATTTTCTTTTTTACTTTTTTAAGCCTTGTACTTAAGCTTACTTTCCAATCATTCCTCAGCTTATACTATTCATGAGCAATGCATTTTCTTGTTTCTTGTGATTTCCACATGAGACTATCTGTTTTTCCTGCTTTCCCTTGAGTCTCTCTCTTTCTTTTGTTTTCACTGGAGATTTGTGCATCATCTCTACCGCTGTTGCTTAGTATTGTACGCCGAGGGTCATAGCTTTGTTACTGTTGACAGACTATTTTTGTTGGTCATGATTTAATAAATGTTCTTAAGTTGCTGTCCTCTCTATGGAACTCGTTTATTTAGATAATCATAGACTGAGCTATCACAAAAGAAGGAATTGTATTCAATATGACTGTAAAAGACTAAGCAAACACCAAAAAGGAATGTGTTTTGAAAAGGGCAATATCTTTTGTTTTTACAAAAACTCTGAAAATTTGAATACGAAAACTTTAAAAGATCTTGTTAGGGCTATGACTGTTGTTAATTTTGGGGGGGGGGGGGGGGGGGGGGGGGGGGGGGGGGCCACAGAAAAAGAAATGAAGCAGCAATGTAATTTAATGACATTTTCTAACATAAATTGCACAGTGTTATTAGGGATCCTGAGGGACTATTTCATGATGGATACGAAATTTTATGATTAAAGAATTACTACAGTAAGTTTGTGTAAAGAAGTAGTTTAACAGTGATGATTTTGATTTTCTGAGAATACAGCTTATAGAAAGAAATGGTTATCAAAACGTAATAATGGGAATGTACTGGGATACTCTTCTATATCACAAATTAGATGCAAGAAACTATAATAGCTACATTAATTGTCCACAAAGTTGAAAAAGGTTTCTGACATTATGGAATTATGACTTTACAGATCTATCGAGACATCTCTATCCAGGGTAAGAGTGGTTACAGGTGGAGAAGATTTCACTCAATCCATCACAGCAACTTGGACTATTTTCTTATCTCAGAATGGCTACTTATAGAAATATGTACAGTAACTCTCTCTTGCTCCTGGTTATCAATCAAACCACTCTTTGGCCTTCCTGAACTAAAAAGGTATTTAGTAAATTAAGAGAAAAGGAATTCTGGAAGTTTAATAACATTATTTTGAAAGATATGATTATGTGATGATAGGAAAACAGACAATTAAGGATGTGAAAATGCAGTATGCTATTTTAGTTTATGATATTTACAACTCAGATGCAGTTCCTAGTGAAATTACACAATTTTGAATCAACAATCAATTATTGTTTAGAATGCTTTTCAAGGAAATGCAAGGTAAAACTATATCTTATGCCACTTGTAAGAGAAAACAAAATGCAGACTGTAATTTACAGTGTAAAAAAAAAAAAAAAAAAAAGAAAGAAAAAACACTACTGGACGAAAAGAAATAGCTGAAGGCTAATCTTGATGACCATTTTTTTTTTTAAACATTCAAGATGGAAAATTAAACTAAGTAGAAGAGATTAGAAAATTTTTAAAAGACTGAAGGAATGTTGATTAGGTCAAAAGTTCAAATGGTTATAACAATACAAGAGGGTGGCACTGTCAGGCAATGCTGCAGTGTATGCAAAGGAGCTGGCCTACAACAAAAATAACATAATTAATGACTACTGTGCTACTGGCAGCACTGATCACTATGACTCTCACTGAAGCTCTAAATTCAGATGGACACTGACAGACAGAGAGAGAGAGAGAGAGAGAGAGAGAGAGAGAGCAACACAACTTCTTAAAGTTTGCTGTGTTATCCACAGTATCAGTATTACCAAAGCCTTGGTCCTTTTCAGGCAGCAGCTGAGGAAGAACTCACAAAACTGTGTACAAACACCGATAATAGGGTTTCCGGTTGTGCTTCTGAGACAGTCCTCATTGTTTCAATGACTGAGAAAGAAATAAAACAAAACTTTGTAATGTCTATTGATGACTGATTGTAGTGTTGAGGATCGCACCAATCAGTACAAACATGTCACCAAAGCAAAAGCTGATCAGAACAGTCGTCAAGAAAGAATGAATGAGTTTGAAAGATGACTGACTGGTGTACTGTTACCGGCAACACCAATCATGACACTCCTTACCAAAGCTGAAGTCAACACAAGTAAAAAGTGACACAATTCTGCAGGACAGCAGTAAGCTGCATTACTCCTTCCGATGGAGCTAGTGTCATGGGTCTCCAATGGAAAGTAGGTTGAGGGATAGAGGGCCAAGTATATCTACATGAAAGGAGGGGCCTTCACCACTACTGGGTGGGGAGGGCCACACTAGGAGTGCCACCACCACATCACTGACCTCGACCCTCTCCCACGTGAAAACTACACCCCAGGACAATTCCAACATGTAAAAGCCTTCAGCATGATAATATTCTTCAACAACACTCAAACTTGAACTAACAACACAGAAAGAAATCCTCTGTGGTGGTGTGTTGTAATAATGGAAACATTCCTTGCATAGAATACAAGAGCTTCTATCTGTCATGATTGAAGTCTTTTTAGTTGGGAATTAAAAACACTGATAGTGCACTAAAATCCCATGTAAACATAAATTAGATTTCAATAACGTATCTATCTTATTTATAGAATCTGTGGTACTCAGCAAATGGCAGCACAAAAGGACATCTTTCCTTGATAATTCTCATGAGCTAAAGATTCCATGGGTTATTTTGGGCACTACTTCAATATTCCTTTTAATGGGATGAAACTGACAAGGCAACAGGCTAACTTGGTCAGTTATTTACACTTCCCTTTTTCAAAGATGGAGGAAACAGCAAAACTCGAATATAGGGGGCCCCCTATTCAACCCCCATGATGAAATATCCTTTAGAAAGAGAACTTCATTCCACCAAACAATAAGACAAACAAAAAAAAAATGGTGAAAAGAGAAAAAACGTGTGTTTATCTGGCATTTGTAAAACATGTGCTGTCTAATCAAATAACTGGACATCCTCTCTGTGGGAAACACAACAGAAAGAAATCACGTTTAAAGGTGGATGAGTGTTGAAAGTAAATAACCCTTGATTTTTCAGGCTTGGCAAGTAAACTAGGCAGGTAATTCCAAACTGGGATCGGCTTTGCTTCTAGTGCTCCCTTGGCTGGAAGCAGGATGTGGGTGCCTACTGCTAACAGCCATATTGCTCAAGAAGGATAACACACAGGCTAACACTATTGCCAAAGACAGAGAGCAATTCCAACTCAAGTCACGTAAGCAGCAACTCTCCACTATCGGAGAACCACTAAAAATATTGTAATGAAATCCCACCAACAGATCTGAACTTGTTGGTTCTAAGTACAGGAAGAGACAACTGGCACAGGCAAACACGTTCATAAAATGCCGCTTTCAAATTTCAAAGTCAATCTGACTATACATCAAAGTCATTACGGTTGAAATATGGATTCCTAAACTTTTCGCTGGGGATGTCGAACTCCAAAATGAAAAGTTTGCCAGGGATATGAAAACCCCGTCTGTTTTTCATGGAAAATTCCGACAGGATTCAACAAATTATACAGGACCTTTTTCACTCTCCATCCATCCTTGATGAAGGGTGAATTATTCATGAACTGTGTGGAAATTGCACATCAGAGAAGAAGTAAAACTAGTCAAAGCACATGCCCTCATTGTTCACTGAATCGATCAACTTCAGTCCTGACAGTCGCTCTGTGAGAAGCAAGGTAAGAGGGGTCAGGGGAGGAGGTGGAGGGGAGGTCTAGAATAGGGGGAAAGGAGGAAGAGGTGATGTATGGGAGGGAGTGTGTGGGCTGACATATGATGGAGCGATCACTCCTAACCCTCCTCTCATCTCCAGCATACTGTCACTGAGCACTGGTCTCAGTCACCAGTCTTCAGACTATGAGGCTGTTTCCATTAATGCTATAACAGTGATGGTGTGTGTGTGTGTGTGTGTGTGTGTGTAACTGTGTGTTTCTATCTGTCAGTGCTGAAGCAATGTAACATGTGGACAGGCGTGATTGTCTTTGATGTCCAAAATACAGTTTAACCCTTACACTACTCTAGGTGACAAAAACTCAACATGGGGCTACGGCAGGGGACAAAACTCAACAACACACTGGTGTTACAAAAAGCTGAGACAGTCAACCAAACTGTATTTACCTTCTGTCTGTTGCTACTCTTTGCCTTAAACCTTGATGTTATATTTCATTGATGTGAAAGTCAAAGGTTTCACTTCAGCCTCAATCTCATTTTGCCATTGTCTTTCAAATGTATTCTGCCAGCAGACCTGATTTCACAAAGAAAAGATTGACTGTAAGAGCAGTGGTGTAATGATTAAAACTATTCATTATGTAAATCGCTAAATGTGTGATAAAACACAAAGGAAAACCTTCCATTATTGCTCTATACTTGTACCTTATCTTGTTCCAGTTTTAATTTGCCTGCAAACCTGAAGTGGCTTCCGTGCCTGGCTAGATTAGAAACACTGTGACTTCATTGTGTGAATTCATCCATTTTGCTATAACTGGAGAAAAAAAAAAGTATTATCAGCATTTCTCAAGTCTTTGTTTTTCACAATCATGGAGAGATAGCGTCACACTCCCTATTTGGCTATCCTTTGCCATGTCAAACTCTAGCAAGCTATTGGAGGGGGGGGGGGGGGGGGGGGGAGCTAACACAGTAAGCAGACCTATGCAAAACATCATTCATTTCTAGCAAATTACACAGAGTTGCTTCCCATTTTCTCTTCCAACTCAAAAAAAACTCAATTGTGAATCATAGCTGTACTAAACAGAAGGAAAGACAGGGCTAGGCGTTGGTCAAGTACATCTAGCCAAAGACAGGTACCCAACTTCCCATTTTGGCGTCATACTGTAACAAGCCAAACTCTTGTAGAGTTTTAAAGAAAAAGAGGGCTATTGAAAAAAAAAGGGATTTTTCTGTGCAATGTATGAGTGGATATGACTGAGTCTGCTGCAATGAAAGAGTATACCATTTGAACTATTAGCTCTGATCTTCTTTAAGTCCTTGAGGTAGAAATTACTGAAAAGTTTTTTTTTTTAAATCCCAAAGGCTGCCTCCAGAACGTTTGAGAGGTACTGAGAGCTGGAACACTGCCAAGATGGCAACCATTCAATAATCTCAAAGTCAAAAGCTTTTAAGCTCAGGGTGCTTGTGTCAATCTGAGCTTCAGCATATGTGCCACAGACAGTCTTGGAAAGCCACCTGGAGATGACACCTGCCAAAATATCTTTCCTTTTGCTGGGGTTGATACAGAGAAAGCAGCGTCAGTGGATGGTTCACCCTGGACTAGAGTCCTCCAGTAATAACAAGACACTTAGAGAGTCACAGCTTTTTGTACCCCTTGCCTTCCAAATGCAGATCCTGGAGTGGGCATTGATACCGAAGAAAGGTGAGAGAGTGCCTGACTGTTGGTTCCCAAGAGGGAAATCAACAGAATGTCTCTATGATTCCCTCAAAGTGCCTGCACAGAAGGAAGCTGGTTTATATAACCCAAATATCCAATGGAATATGAGAAAGAGGCTCAAAAAGACAATTTTTTCATACAAAGTCTTAAAACAGATTGTGGCCCCAAGAGAGGACCTTTCACCAGTTGCATGTGTTTCACTCAGTGGGGCCCCTTGAATGACACCCCTAGAGAAATAATAAATGTTAGAAGGGGCTGCCCAATTGTGGGTAGTACTACTGTGATGGAAACGTCAGACCAACAAACCTTGAATGGATGCTGAACTGGCTGAGAATTCAGTAAGGCCGATAGAGGGGCAAAAAAGCTGACCATCCAGATTCTGTTTGTACCAGTTATAACAAATGAAAATCAAATAGTGTTACAATTTCTGTGCAAGAAGCCTTTGTCTGATGTGCACCTTTTTGTATGATGTGCATGTGTGCACACACATGGGCACTCATGTGTATATTCACCTCATTTTAATTCTTATAATACTGCAATACGTTACTGATTTTGAAAATGTTTAATTTCACAAAGTTTTCTTAATTTCAGAAGGAAAATCCTCTGTGTGAGTGTGTGTGTGTGTGTGTGTGTGTGTGTGTGTGTGTGTGTGTGTGTGTGTGTGTGTGTGTGTGTTTTGTGTGCGAGTGTGTGTGCATGTGCAAGCACTTTTGCATCTGTATTACATGTGCATGTATGCATACTTTTGTGTGAACATTTAAAGAACTATTATTCTGAATTTTGCTTACCTGATTTCAGGAGAAAAATTTTGCTGTTACTTAAGAGCGAAAGAAGACTGAGCGCAAGGCAGTGAAAAAAAAAGAAACAAAAGATGGACTGTCACGGAAGAACAGGCAGAAATAACATAAACAGATATCCAAGCCTTGACACGCAATCAAAAGAACTGAAGGAATTTGTGAAAGGTTCTTCCATATGGCACCCCTATGACACCACATGCTGTCAGAAAGAAAATTTGTCTGTACATGTTAAATGTCATTTCCAACAAGATTTATCTAAAATATAATTTGACAACCAAGCAGTTTACCACCTCAATCTTCAGCCAGCCAGCCAGTTTCACACTCCCACGCCCATCCACCATCCTGGCACACACATGCATGCACGCACACATGCAAGCATGCACGCACGCACATGCGTCTTGTGTGCTCCTTTCTGTGTTTGTGTGGTCTGTGTATAGCCAAACCCATGCATTCGCCATTCCCAGCATGTGATGTGCACAGGACACTTGTTTGCATGTACAACCAACATTTGTTTAAGTACATCATGAATTTCATGAACACACACACACGTGTGTGTGTGTGTGTGTGTGTGTGTGTGTGTGTGTGTGTGTGTGTGTGTGTGTGTGTGTGTGCGCGCGCGCACGCGCGCGTGTGCGTGCGAGCTCATACGCATATTTGTGTGTATGAATGTATGTATGTTTAAGTGTATATGAGTGAGTGCATATGCGTGTGCGTGTGTGCATGTGTGTGTGTGTGTGTGTGTGTGTGTGTGTGTGTGTGTGTGTGTGTGTGTGTGTGTGTGCGTGTGTACGTGTGTGTAGTGTGTGTACGTCTATCTGTATCTGTATAGGTATGTCACTGTGAGCATATCTCATTATCTGCAGGTGTATGCACTATGTGACTGGTTAAATTTTGTAAACATGTACCATATACTTTTTTTTTTCAAACATAATGATCAATCACAAACATGATTCAACTACCTTCATCTTACACTATCCCCCTTCAAAGTTACACACCACACACACACATCCACATATTATCATGGACTGCAATGTAAACTTTTACATGAAATATTGTTATTTTGTCTTACTTCTATCAATAATGTTCCCATACACACCATGGAGAAACAAAATTGAAACAACAACAACAACAACAACAACAACACACAACAACAACAACACACACACACAACACACACAACACACACACACACACACACACACACACACACACACACACACACACACACACACACACACACACACACACACACTCACACACACACACACACACACACACACACACACACACACACACACACACACACACCCCTTCCTTGAAAAGACAAAGCACAAACTGGAAACCTTTACAATTCACTCATGATGAAAAGGCAGCACATAGAAGTTATAACCTGTTGGGTTTACAGAGTGTAGGCTGACCTGATCAATGCAAGCCAATAGGCAGTTCTGGTCTTGGCAGAGTCAACCGAATACATACCAGTCAACCTACCAAAGCCAGAAGAGGACTGCTGTTTTTTGGCACATACTGGTTTTGATCCAATATGAAGAGGGGAGGGGGGGGGGGAGGGTCATCTTCAGTGATAGAATATCAATGTATTGGGCTTAAAAACAGCATGTGTAGGGTCAACTAAAATCATATACTGCTTCGCAACACGCTGACAAGACTGACTTTCATTTGTGTGTGAGTCTGGGGCACAGAGGGAATACAGGAATTTGACAAACACGAGAGAGACAGACAGACAGAGACAGAGAGATCACTCTTTCTTAGCC
This sequence comes from Conus betulinus, assembly GCA_016801955.1. Lineage (NCBI taxonomy): Eukaryota > Metazoa > Mollusca > Gastropoda > Neogastropoda > Conidae > Conus > Conus betulinus. The sequence goes on along the minus strand of JADBJO010000050.1, from coordinate 907,108 downwards.
TCATTTACAAAAGAGATCGACAGAAAGGGAGAGACAGAGAAAAACGGAAAGAGATCAAATTTTGTATCCACATTATTAAGCTGACAGAAAGAAAGGGGTCATAGAGGTAGAAGGTAATTTAAGAATGAGAGAGAGAGTGAGAGAGAGAGAGAGAGAGAGAGAGAGAGAGAGAGAGAGAGTGATCTAGACAAAGAGCGAGAGAGAGAGAAATTTTGTATCCATACTGAACTAAGAAAGTGGCCACAGAGATTGCAGGCAAGAGAGAGAGAGAGAAGAGTGAGACAGAGAGTCAGAGAGAGACAGACAGAGACAGACACAGACAGTCAGATAGCTTTAGACTGACACAGCTTTAGACAAAGATACAGTTTAGGGCAGAGAGAGAGAGACAGAAAGACACAGACAGACAGACAGACAGACAGACAGACAGAACTTGTTTAGATGAATTATATATAAGAATTCATTTAGTCTTGTTCATTGTTGTCTGCTTAGCTTCCAAAATGGTAAGTCTTCTTCCCAGCGCTGAAAGTGAAAAAAAAGGGCAGAAAGCTGAATGCACACTGAAGAATTTTTTTTTCTTTAATACAGGTTAAATGTCTGATAATTGATATTTTTCTCTTGAAAGATCTTCATCTTCATTCAGTGACACCTACAATCAACAGACTGCTTAGTTCGCTGCTTTCTGGGTTGCTTTTGTAAAAAAAAAAAAACAACAACAGGGAACGGAACTGGGAATGTTGCTTGTAGCCCAGCTGACTGCAAAGGGGCAGCTGACTGGAAATAAGACTTGCAACAAGTACAACCGTGAGAATTTCAGCCCTGGTCCTTGTGGATTTTATCAGTAGACTACTACAATTATTTTTGCATTTTACCTCTAAGGATGAGCTGATCAAATCACACCTTTAATTACACACAGCCAGGCCCAAATTTTTTTTTTTCTTCTTCTTCTTCTTCTTTTTGCATGGATGTGCAATATAGGAGAAGGGAAGGACTACACGTATCTTCACTATAACTAGCTATGGTTTGTTTTGGCTTTGGAGCATGGCACCCTTGACTTGAAGCCTAAAAGGAGAGTGACAGCTGCCACACCTGTTTCTGGTGGCTTATTCTAGTCCCTGACAGTGGTGGAAAAAAATGGAATCTGTACATGTTCTGCAAGAACACATGCCACAGTGGGATAGCTAAACTGCACTTTTCCTAAGCACTCAATTTCAATAATTATCACTTAAGACTTCTGTGTTTCCATCAGGCCGTGGCTCAAATATATCTCACACACTCGCATCTTGACTCATTTTGACTGTTGAATGTGTTCATGAAATTCATGATGTAAAAACAAATGCTGGCTGGACACGCAACAAGTGTTCTGTGCACATCACATGCTGGAATGGCAAATGCATGGGTTTGGCTATACACAGACCACACAAACACAGAAAGGAGCACGCAAGACGGTTCCACTACTTCCAGTGAAATAACGTTTCAACCTCTCTGACGGTCTATTGAGGAAGTCATCTGCCGTGAGCCCTTCTAGCACTAGTTGCGTCACTGATCTCATATAGCGCAAAAGACCACAACTAAGACAATACAGCTATGTTTTAAAACAACAAAAGATGGTGCTGGCGATTCCATTCGAAGGTATGCAAGTTTCCCACACTTGTTCCCTACGGAAAATTTGAGTTGGCCAAATTTGTATCCGAATTCGCCACGATCGTTACTAGATCTATGTATTACTGACACAAAATATGCACAGCTATGCACACAAATATCCACGCTAGCTAAACATCAAGTCAATGAAAATGAACCGAGTTATCAGATCTACTCACGTCTGAGGTCGCCGTCAATTCACAACCCTACATTTTGGGGTTGTCTGAAACCTCTCAAACCCGACTTTTAACGGCCAAAAAATACTCAACTGTGACCCCGGAAGAGCATATCTTTTACCTTACCGGGAGGCATCATTATCTGCTCTTTCAGGGGGCGTGGTGGGGTCAACTTATGAATATGCATTGTGATTTTCGATAGGGCCTACAGCGGCCACGTGCTGGCCAGTCGGCATGAGTTTTTTGAGGATGCAAGCAGAAAAATGAAAAGAAAGAACGCAAAAAGTAAACACAAATAAAATGTGCATACTAATGTAGCTGCCCAAAAAAGATACTGTCAGAACTGAATATGACAAGGCTTCGAAAAGGTTTTAGGCGATGAAACAAACAAACATACCATGAGTTTATGTTTTATTTGACTGTGTGCCGCTAAAGCATTTTACTACGAAATAGCTGATTGGGGAGGAGGAGGGTGGACGCCTGACGTGTCACAGCCCTTTGAGCTGGACAGAGTGGACGCGCACGCGCGCTTGGGTGTGTGTGTGTGTGTGTGTGTGTGTGTGTGTGTGTGTGTGTGTGTCTGCCTGTCTGTCTGTCTGTCTGTGTGTGTGTGTTTGAGGGAGGGCAGAAGGGTGGGGGAGGGGTATGTGTGTCAATGATGAGTGTGCATGTAGCCTACATGATGGTCGGTCAAAATGTGTGTTTAAGTCAGTGTGTGTGTGTGTGTGTGTGTGTGTGTGTGTGTGTGTGTGTGTGTGTGTGTGTGTGTGTGTGTGTGTGTGTGTGTGTGTGTTTGTGTATGTGTGTGTGTGTGTGTGTGTGTGTGTGTTCTTGTGTGTTGTGTTAGTTCTTTAATTTAACGTCTATTCACTATAAGTGTTATTAGACGGGGAAAAAAAGTGTGTGTGTGTGTGTGTGTGTGTGTGTGAGAGAGAGAGAGAGAGAGAGAGAGAGAGAGAGAGAGAGAGAGAGAGAGAGAGAGAGAGAGCGTGCGTATGAGTGTGTATGAGTGTGTGCGTTGTGTATGTGCCTGTGCCTCTGTGTGTGCGAGAGAGAGAGAGAGAGAGAGAGAGAGAGAGAGAGAGAGAGAGAGAGAGAGAGTGTGTGTGTGTGTGTTAGGGACAAGAGGGGAAGGTTGGGATGGGTGGTAAGATAGGTAAATATTTACTTATCCTGGTCGTTTTTCTAGTCTTTAGTGTATGTTGATCGGAGGAATTAAGTATATCAAATGAAACAAGTTTAGTAGGACTGGAAAATATGCAGGGGGAGGGTGGGGGAGGAGAAGGTTTGCGGGGGGGAATGGGGGGCATCAGGGTGGAAAGGAGGACGGAATAGAGGACGGGAGTAGGGGGGAGGGGGGGGGGGATAATCATATATATCATATAATCGTAACTTTTATATCAATGTTGTACAATACAACAATTTTAGTTTGACGTACATCAGAGATAGATACCAAGTGGACCGGAATCAAAAATTTCAGAGAACACGCAAAGTAATGAGTGATTATTTAAAATGTTTTCAGTGGATAATGGTGCACTGGCTGACAACTGATCTCCTAACTTTATCTTAGGAACAAAGTGCCTAACTCCTGGGCAGTGAAGAAGTAAGTGGTTTACAGTAATTTGTTTGCCACATAAATGCATATTTTTAGAGTACTTTGTTCTAAAAGCATTTAATCGAAACCTATACATCAAACTAGTAACTAGTGTGTGTGTGTGTGTGTGTGTGTGTGTGTGTGTGTGTGTGTGTGTGTGTGTGTGTGTGTGTGTGTGTGTGTGTGTGTGTGTGTGCTTGAAGGAGGGAAGGGGGGTGGGGCAGAAGTTTGTGTGTCAGTTATGATTGTGCATGTATATGATGGCCGGTCAAACTGTGTGTGAGAGAGAGAGAGAGAGGGGGGGGGGGGGGGGGGGTCTGTGTATGTGAGAGAGAGAGAGAGAGGGGGGGGGGGGGGGAGAGAGAGAGAGAGAGAAACGCGCGCACTGACAGAACTAGCAAACTGCGAACAGAGGAGACAGATTTTGTTCAATAACAAACAATGAGCGCTTTACAGGTACATTGGCCTACTCTTACTGTTAAGGGTGAGATTAACGTCCTATCAGCCTGCGGCCCTCAAGGACAAGGTTATTACAGACATAGGTCTGCATCATTGTAGCAACTGCTGTCGCCGGCAGTAGTGGGAGGTACATACCAAGGCCGAATCAGTTATATACGAGGGGAGGAGGGAGGGGGGGGGGGGAGGGGGGAACTGGAGTGTGGGGGTCCTCCCAAACCGTGGGGAGACAACCTATCAGAAGCGTGTGTGTGTGTGTGTGTGTGTGTGTGTGTGTGTGTGTGTGTGTGTGTGTGTGTGAGAGAGAGAGAGAGAGAGAGAGAGAGAGAGAGAGAGAGAGAGAGAGAGAGAGAGAGAGAGAGAGAGAGAACGGCGCATCAGACTGTGGGAAATCGCGGGACTGGGACTGACAGAGACACTTGAGAGAGAGAGAGAGAGAGAGAGAGAGAGAGAGAGAGAGAGAGAGACGTAGGCACATCAGTCGGACTGTGCGCACATCGGCACATCCCGACAGCTTTTAAATCTTGAATTTGCTTCCAGAGTTATCTTTTCTTTCATTCATTATACTACATTTCTTTTGATCTAGAGTTGACTGTTTTTCTTTAATTTATTATACTCTGGTTAACTATTTCCATAGCTGAAAGCCGACCGCAATTATTTGATGTCATTTGGTACCTTCAAACACCAGCGCGCACACACACACATACACACGTGAATGTACTTCTCTCTCTCTCTCTCTCTCTCTCTCTCTCTCTCTCTCTCACACACACACACACACACACACACACACACACACACACACACACGCGCGCGCGCGCGCGTGCACACGCACACACACACGCGCGCGCGCGCGCGAGCGCACACACACACACACACACGTGAATGCACTTATCTGTGTGTGTGTGTGTGTGTGTGTGTGTGTGTGTGTGTGTGTGTCTCTCTCTCTCTCTCTCTCTCTCTCTCTCACACACACACACACACACACACACACACACACACGCGCGCGCGCGCGCACACACACACACACACACACACACACACACACACACACACACACACACACACACACACACACACACACACAGTTTGCTGACGATTCATTACTTCAGATCAGAGGTAGTAATGATAACAACAGAAACATCTCTCCGAGAAAATCTGGCTGAGGCATCAGGCTGGTGCAATTCAAACTCAATGGCCATGCTCCTCGCCAAAACTGAACCTGTTATTGATAATCACACGCCAAGAGCGCCAGTTTAGTGCCCATAGGTTAAGTTTTTTGTTTAAGCGGCACTATATTGAATAGTAGATGTGCATCAAGTTTTAGGTGCACCAACACTTGGACAATTACAATGGCAGTCAAATCTCAACAAACGCTGTAGATCTGTTTGAAAATCTTCTTCTTATCTTAACTTACGTGCTAATCAACATTTCTCCCTTAGGATTTATCTTTTTTTTTTTCCAATGCAAACATAATATCACATATACCACTTACGCTTTAACAATATAGAATAGGTGTAATGATGTCCACACAAAAGGCTCATTTCTCTCAATTGACAGACAGCTAAGTTCTACTCCCAGCTGCATCTTTAACAACAGAACTTTAATTCAATAAGCCGAGCATCATTCATGTTTAGAATTTCGACAATTGCCATGCCATGTTACGTCAATGGTTTTTTCTTAAAAGACTGAACGGGAATTCTAAGAAATTTCTTCCACCCGACCTGAGCCATGCCGTTCTATCAATACAAAACAAATGTAGTTTACTGTGGACCATATGTCTGGAGCTCACTTCCAACTAGTTCACAAAACACGAATTTACCTAACCATTTAAAAGAATATCGACATAAACATCTCATGTCTAAATGATCTGATGTATTAATAATTTAAACACGCACACACACACACACACACACACACACACACACACACACACACACACACACACACACACACACACACACACACACACACACACACACACACACACACACACACGCACGCACGCACACACACATTTGCAAACTCTTCTGTAGAATGCACCGTCTAATCATCCACTCCATTAGAACCCCTAATTAATCCCAAATCCCAGTCTCTCTACCACCCCCGACCTCTTCATCCACTTCCCTGCTGGATTGAAATATGACACGTATCATTTTCTTGGGATCAGCTTCATCCTCAGATATGTATATAACCTCCTGCTCTTGAAATGAAGCCTGATCAAATCGAGGAAATCAGAAGATCCTATGTGTCCACTCTGTCAGAGCCAGTGAACAGTTGAACATGTCCCAGTTCATGCAAAACAGGACTAACCTGAAAAAAAAGGTATATGTGGAGTCACATGAAGATTCTTAATGCTCAGTATAAAGTCAAGTACCCTTTGTTGTTACTGTTGTTGCTGCTATAAACATTTTCAATCCGAGGATATCATCATCAGCAACAAAAAAAGAACAAGGAGAACCAAGACAACAGCAACAATAAGAACTACAGTAACAAGAACACCAACAAAAGCGATAATAATGAAGAACAATTAATGTAGCGCCCTATTCTGTTGGATGCACTCAGGAAATGTTCCTTATAACAGATAATAGTGTGACCTTCCTTTAAGATTCACTTCCACACTCTCAAAATACTACTAGTGGAAGGAGATGCTTTTCAGTATTGGTTATCGAAAGATTTTTTTTTTTCGCGGGTTGTTTAAACTACTCATGAATGTCTCAAGCGTAATTTACCTTATATTCAAGCACCTAAAAATGTTTGTTCTCTTAATGACAGAGAGACTTAGACGTAGGGTCAAAAATAAAACGGCGCAGGAACAAGGAATAGAACAATCCAGTCTGAGTGCAGTTTATACAAAAAAAAATACTTTGGATGCAAGATAACATGTGCAGAATGTTTATAAAGCAAACAAAAAGCTAGTCTAGCTTTGCACGATCTGAACTTTACATTTATTTCTCTCATTAAGTGTGGAGGACTTCGGGTTGCTTTTGATTGTTGAGTCTAGTAGAATTAGGAGAGAGAGAGAGAGAGAGAGAGAGAGAGAGAGAGAGAGAGAGAGAGAGAGAGTGCAAGGTTGAGTGATAAGGGTATGTTGTGTGTGTGTGTGTGTGTGGGTGTGGGTGGGGGGGGGGGGGGGGGGAGTGGGGAGTGGGGTAGGGGGAAAATGTCGTGTGGGTGGTGATGGCTGTCAACATGTCATACCTGTCCAAAATAATTGTCAAGTGCATGTCGCATTTTAATCACAAAGGACTACAAACGAAAAATATTATGCATGCCCCTGTGAATATATATGACTTAAAACTAATCAAGTTAAACTATAGCATCAGCACTCATACCTATGAGTGTCATGGGCAGAACATAATGTCATGCATATGCAGTCTACACAGGAATAACCATTTTTTAACATTTGTGTCGTTGTCACACACACACACACACACACACACACACACACACACACACACACACACACACACACACACACACATTTAACATAGAGAGAGCGAGAGAGAGAGGGAGGAAGGGAGGGGGGTGGAGAGAAAGAGAGCTTACATTGGTCTGGTATCATTACTCGAACAAAAACAAAAACGCAGTCGAATGAAAGTGGACTAAATTGTAATGACAATTTGTGCCAGTTCAGTATTTTTCCCTTGACTGTGCCATTGCTGGCACCTTAATCCATGTGTGCTATTTTTGTGCAACGGCCAGGCAATAGACGTCGTTTTCGTCCAAGCCCATTTTGTCAACGTCCTTTTCTTCTGTGCCATTTTCCTATATGTCCTTTTTCATCCTCATCCGTCTGCCAGATCTGTGTTCACTCAGATCAAAGTTTCCCTAGTCTATATGCCCTGGCTCACGTACCACCAAGTCTCTATTTTCCCTCGTTTATGTTGCCTCCAGTTTATATTCAACCAAGTTTGTTTCGCCCGATCCACATTTCACCATAGTCCGTTTCCCGGCCTCCAGCTTTCCCAATGTCAATGTGGGTGCATGGTTCCCAGGCGTAGTCACCCCATGTCTTTGTTGCCCCAGAAAATTCCACAGCTTTGGGTGCAACCACAGAGACGCATTTGTGACTGAAGTAGATCAATGATGCCACAGATGACAACATTGACAATGTTTGACAGATAGAAGCAAAATGGCCGGGAAACAAACAGAAAGGACGTCAAGCAGACGAAAAAAAAACAGACAAGAACGAGACAGACAGATAGTACACTTACTGGAGACAAACAGGCAGACAACGACAGATGGTCAGACAGTTAAACACTGTATCATTATATTGGGAAATATAGTTTAGGATAGCACATAATTTACCAAGAAAATATGGAAATGTGACACACAATGGTCCTGCCCGCTTAAACACAGGTATGGGGACATAGACTGGTGTAGTGGACTGGCTTTAAATACAGACCCAAGTGGACATACAATGGACCCGGTGGACTGGTTTTGAACACAGACCTGAGGAATACACAAAGGACTAAGTAGACTAGTTTTAAACACATATTTGGGAACACACAGTGGAACTTATAGAGTGGCTTAAAACCAGGTACCGGGCACACAAATGGAGTGGTTTAAAACCAGGTTTCAGAGACACATTGTGACCCTGGTGGACTGGTTTTGAACACAGGCCAAGGGGATGTATAACAGACCCGGTAAAGTGGTTTTAAACTCGACCTGTGGGACACTCAATAGACCTAGTGGACAGGTTTTAATTCTGACCTGGGGGACATACAATTGACTGGGTGGACTGGTTTTAACACAAACCTGGGGAATACACAATAGACTTGGTGGACTTGTTTTAAACACAGGCCTTGGAGACATACAATGGACCTGGTAGACTGGGTTTAAACACAGGCCTTGGAAACATACAACAGACCTGAGGTGGACTGGTTTTAAACACAGGCCTTGGGGAAATACAATAGACCTAGTGGGCTGGATTTAAGCACAGGCCTTGGGAACACACAATAGACCTGGTGGACTGGTTTTAAGCAGAGGTCTTGGGAACACACAATAGACCTGGTGGACTCGTTTTAAACACAGGCCTTGGGAACACACAATAGACCTGGTGGACTCGTTTTAAACACAGGCCTTGGGAACACACAATAGACCTGGTGGACTCGTTTTAAACACAGGCCTTTGGAACACACAATAGACCTGGTGGACTCGTTTTAAACACAGGCCTTGGGAACACGCAATAGAGCTATTGAACTCGTTTAAACACAGGCCTTGGGAACACACAATAGACCTGGTGGACTGGTTTTAAACACAGACCTTGGGAACACACAATAGACCTGGTGGACTGGTATTAAACACAGCCTTGGGAACATGCAATGGACCTGGTGGACTGGTTTTAAACACAGGCCTTGGGAACACACAATAGACCCGTGGACTGGTTTTAAACACAGGCCTTGGGGACATACAATAGACCTATGGACTGGTTTTAAACACAGGCCTTGGGAACATACAAAAGACCTGGTGGACTGGTTTTAAACACAGGCCTTGGGGAACATACAATGGACCTGGTAAACACGACCTGGGGGACACACAAATGACCAGGTGGATTGGAGATGAAGAGTAGACACTGGAAGTTAAGGGAGACATGGTTGTGGGGAACATGATGCAGAACTGGAGTAATAAACAATAGACTTGCAAGGGTAACACATGTACTGACTGGCCAGGGGAAGGCGCATCAAAGACCTGCTTCCCTGTTTAAGCGTAATGTGTTGTGCGTCAGTGTTACCCCCCCCCCC